>JAESUZ010001099.1:1800000-2319926 GCA_017311185.1 Proteles cristata cristata | reverse complement strand
AATTAAGTGATCTACAATAATGATATAATTGAGTAGTAGTGCTTTTTTATTGCCCTCACTCCAACCCTTTCTTCACTTGCTTTATATTGGTAATAAGAATGGTCCCACATTAGCCATATTTAATGATAAAACAGTGTGAATTTTGACAAAGGTTGAAGTTCTTAGACAATTACAATTTTTGTTTCTTAACCACTTCTTATATGCGTGCTCTTTTATTCAGTAAAAGGCATAGTTGGCCTTCTTTACCTATAGCTTTTCTTTTGAGTATCATGACCATCTTATCAGACCACTGGGAGCATGAAATCTGCTTTGGTTCTCCTTTGCCTTTGAAGGGAGGCAGTAAACTGCTCCCATTACTAGCACCATTTCATGTTAGGAAATCCAGTTCCAATCAACATTTTTCTGAATATGGTTTTTTGATTTATGGCAAAATTAAATCTGTTCCCCAGAGTTAACAATAGTCAAACCTGAAAAGTATGTGGTAGAACTTGCCTCTGCCCAGAACATTCTGAAATGCTTATGGGCAGCCAATGAGCCTGCAAAACTATGGCCAAGGCTTGCTTCATTGTCACTCTTGGGGACAGTGGAGCTACACATCCCAAGGATGCCTCTTCTTTGCTTGCTGGGGTTCCTGGCAGCAAATACAAGAGAATGCTGTAAATTGGCAGGAAGCATACATCTCATTCCTTGAAAAAGACTCAATGTTAGCACGTATGTCCAAACAAACAGACCAGGTGGAATATTTCAAAGTGTCAAATCTAGATGAAACTTATGAGCCCTGGTGATATCTTTTCAGAGTTTCTAGAGCTTTTGGGGGATAATATGTGTGGTTTCATCCAATCAGTTGAAGCCCTTAGGAGCACAAAACTGAGATTTCCTGGAAAGAAAGAAATCTGCACCAAAACTATAACAGAAACTCTGCCTTGAGTTTCCAGCCTGCTGGCCTGTCCTCCAAATTTTAGACTTGTCAGGTTTCACAATTCTATGAGCCAGTCCTTGAAATAGATCTTCTACAAGATGTTTTTCTGGAGAATGATAACACCTATGAAGTCTATTACCACATTTGCCTTGAGAATGTCAGCAGAGACCTCGCCCACGACATAAATTAGAGCATCCATGAGAGATCTGACATAAAATTATCTTAAAAACTAGTAGGAGGAAAATATCTGCTTCCACTGAAAACTAGTAGGTTTTCTACTCTCTGATAGTGCTATTGACTCTACTATCCTATTGCTTTTTTGGTTTAGTTGGGAAGAAGCATGAAGCCCAGTCATGGTGGGTCAATTAATATTCTTTCTTCTAGGTCACAATATGATACTTCACTTAAATTTCCCCTCATCCTTTTCTTTCCTTTTATCCATTAGATGCCTCAGTTCTTTGTGGTGAAGGATAACATAAAGACCTAAGGTTCACCCTTTTTTTCCTTCCTTTGATTTTGGATTGAATGTTTCCTTTTCCTCTCTGACTGAAAAAAACTTTTATTTACCTTTGCCCTCTTCGTAAAGACTTGAGAAAATACATTCAACAAAATCTGTTTTCTTTTCTCAAGCCTGTATGTGTGTATATAATGTGCTACTAGAGTAATGAGTCCTTACTGAGTTATATCCAGCAGGGCCAACCTTTGGCTTATATGCTGAGCAGGATTATTTGACGAGCTCTCAGGTGCTTGAAGTTGGCTAGGCCTCATCAGTGGATAAACCTAAAGACTCAAAGACAGGATACTGGGGGGGCTTAACTGATTCAATTAATTTTATGTATTCAGAAGTTTTGCTCAACAATTTTCATAGCCACAATCTCCATTATTTCAATTTGAAATCCTGTTTCAATAAAAGTCATTTTGTTGTTAGTAGCAAATTTTTCTGTGTTAAAATCTGGCCCAATGGTGTCACTGGTAGTTTAATAAGATTCAGATGGCATACAAGCATCTGAAAGATGCAATAATAGCTCCCAATCCTGGCACCACAAAATATCAGCAAATCCAAGGTCCTCCTTTTGCTTCCAGTAGATGCTTTTGATTTTCAGATACATTAAAATTACATAGGAAATATAAATACCCAAAGTAAAAGGTATGTGGCAGAGACTATTTTACCTGTCCAGGAATATTTTATACCTTGATGAGAAGATGTGGCAGCCTGGCACATTTGGAATTCCAGAAGTCAAAGAGTGCCAAGACAGCCCTTAAAGATATATTGAAGAGGATCATCTGCAATGACTAGTGAATATGATTAGCACAGTGTATCAGGAAACAGAATACTCTCATTTTCTTCTGCAAGTACAAAGTATAGAGGAATCTAAAGGACTTTGTAAAAATATTTCTGTATTTTTTGTTTATTCTCCTTGATGGCTATTCTCCCAAAATGTAAACCTAAGTGTAGTTCCAGAATTTGGATTTAGCCTTAGAGTTTCTCTAAATACCATGTGTCTGATGTTTCTTTAATATGGAGATTAAACGCAAACATGAAATTAGCTTCCTTGAAACATTCACTTTGAACTTTGCTTTCCTGCTACTGGGGAGATGATCTTTTGAACAGATGCCCTGCCACATTGATGGTGTGTTCAGAGCTTGGATATAGGCCAGCCTCGCTTAGCCGTTTTTCCTTATTTAGCTAGCTCAATATTATTGGCAGGTTGCTTCCACCAAAACCCCTGTTTTCTAAAGGATTTTTGACAACTTCAAGTAGGTTCAATATCTTTCATGGAAAGTTGTGCTAACTGGGCAGAAAGACTGAAGTGCCAATTATAGCAGCAGCAGCTGAGTTTCTTTTGTTTTATTGAGAATATAAGGGGACCCTGTGCTGGCCAACATATAGAGCCTATGATAGAGCTTTTAAAGTAAACCACGACTGGGGCGCCTGGGTGGCTTAGTCGGTTAAGCGTCCGACTTTCGCTTAGGTCATGATCTCGCGGTTCGTGGGTTCGGGCCCCGCGTCGGGCTCTGTGCTGACTGCCAGCTCAGAGCCTGGAGCCTGTTTCAGTCTGTGACTCCCTCTCTCTCTGACCCTCCCCTGCTCACGCTGTCTCTCTCTCCTAGAAATAAATAAAAAATATTTAAAAAAATAAATAAATAAATAAATAAAGTAAACCACGACTGAGAAACTGTTTAAACAGTGTTCTTTTTGTGGAATGATCTTGGGAGGATTTTAGATAATTTCAGAATTCTCTCATTAGTTTTATAACTTGGTGATTAGAATTATCCTCCTCTCCTTAAAAAGGAGCATAACTCTTTCCTTCTATTTTGGCCAAAAATGAGAGTGAGTGAATCTGTAGTTGTCTTTCCTTAAGTTTTGAGAACTCAGGCTAACTGGTGGGATAATCCTTTATTTAAGGTAAACTATTGGATACATTCACTAAAATGTAAAGACTGAAAAATCCATGGCTCTTAATTTATCATTTTGGTAGCATTAACCACTAATGAACAAAGAATTATTTGCTAATGAGAAATACTGGTGTGTGTGTGTGTATGTGTCTGTGTGTGTGTGAATACATAAAATTATTATTTTTTTAAAAAGCCTGTCAGAGACTGTGAACAACACTGACTAGGCATAAGAAATGTTCTTCCAGGGGTGCCTGTGTGGCTCAGTCGGTTAAGCGTCTGACTTTGGCTCAGGTCATGATCGCATGGTTCCTGGGTTCGAGCCCCGCATGAGGCTCTTTGCTGACAGCCAGTTCAGAGGCTGGAGTTTGCTTCAGATTCTGTATCTCCCTCTCTCTCTGACCTTCCCCTGCTTACACTGTTTCTCTCTCTTTCTTTCTCTCAGAAATAAATAAAACATTTTTTTTTTAAAAAAAGAAATGTTCTCCCGTTCACACTCTGCAATCCTGGCTGTATAAGAAAGATTTAGGAATTCAGTAAGGACCTCCATATAATATTTTTGGATGGTATATGTAGTATGAGTAGTTCTCTTTCTAAGTAAACACAGGATGTCATACTTTAAGCCTAATAAAGCAGAGAAATAATTCATTTTATGTATTCTTCACTCTCAAAAATAAAGTGCCATGTGAAAAACTGTGAGGAAAGTATTGCCCAGATTTATTAGGCACCAAACAAGGGCAAAGCCATAAGGATAGAAGCAGTGGGTACAAAGTTGGGGATTTTGGGAAATTCTATAGCTCAGGAAGGAAAATAGGCAGGCAATAGCAGACAAAAGATGCTCAGGTTGCTGACGCCTGGGGAATGTGAACTGTTAAGAGGTGACTAGTATCATCGGATAGTGTTCAATTGTTGGATTTCAACAATCAGCATTTATTTTATTTAAAAAATATTTTTTAATGTTTGTTTTTGAGAGAGACAGAGCATGAGCAGGAGATGGGCAGGGAGAGGGGGGACACAATCTAAAGCAGACTCCAGGCTCTGAGCTGTCAGCACAGATCCTGACATGGGTCTCAAACTTAAGAACCATGAGATCATGACTTGAGTTAAAGTCAGATGTTTAACTGAATGAGCTATCCAGGCGCCCCAACAATCAGCATTTTAATGGCCTCAAACAACAAATATTTTCAGGCTGGAATATTATTTCTCCTATTTGCTGTCATTCATAATAGAGAACAATGGGAAATTAGTAAGAAAGTGTTTCAAAGATCACTTTATAAAAATTAATTTTTCCACAAAGATAGATATGTATAGTCTTTGAAAATACCCATTTAAATATCAGATTTTATTTGAACTTATATACTATGTTCTGTTCACAAGTTTTTTCATATTAGCTCACTTGATTAAATGTTTGATCAGTGTCAAAATATCCTACTTAAAGAATGGGCAAAATAATCAGCCATAACAATGATAGCAAATCCTCATTGGCAAAGACATAATTTCCTGGCTTGTGGATAGCTATCTTCCAAGTATCATTGTTTTTATACTTATTTCTCATTGGTAGCTACCATTTGTTGACTGTGTACTACGTGGCAGGCATACTATAAACATTATTTTATTAAATCGTTATAACCAACAGAAGCTCATAAAGTTTAGGTAAAATGCCAGAGGCCAGACAGTAAGAAATGGAGCTGGGTTTGTGGCGGTTCAGCCTGGCTCACCTATTCTATGTGTGTTACCTCTATCCCTATCTAGCCATTTTTATTGCAGAAATTTTCTTGAGGTTTTCTGCCACTGTTTTCTTATAATGCCTTGGCAACAGATCAGGTACTAATGCTGACATAGGCAACACATTTTCTTCTTTCCTTCTTTGTACATCCTCTTGGCTATGTCTGACAGGAATAACTGTTTTTGGAGTCTCCAAGGAGGCTGTGATCTGCTTGGATATATTCTCAGCCTCTGCCTTCTGACTCGGTGATAGTGACCAGAAGGGGGATCAATGTCAGAGTCCTCTGTTCAGGGAGAGGGATTCTGGGCAGAGTAAAGCTGGGGAGTCTTCCCTCAATGCTCTTCTCCTTGCTTGTTGGCACAATCTTTACTGAGCTCTGGATACTCCAGGACGGTCTTGCTCGGCTGACATCCAGAATCATTTCAGAGGAAAGAGCGAGCAGGATGCTTGAATTTCACAGTTGGGATGGGTTCTTAGCTTGAGCTGTGGGACTGACACAAACCATAAGGACTGTCCATAGGGAAAAGGAACAGGAAAAGCCCTTTGGAAGTTCTGTTGCTTGATGGTGACCTACCCCCTACCTCCTGTTTTGTTTTACAAGGAGACACTAAATAGGAATAGAGAAGTTTGTTTAAAAAAATCCTTGGCAATGCGGTTGGCATATGCTTTTGGAATCTGGAGAAATCTTGCATAACGGAGTTAATTTTTATGACACAGTGAATTTTCTACTGATCTGGATAGAAGCACTCCAATAGTGGGAATGAGCAAAAGGGAAATTCTTTATGCAATACATTAGCACTAGAGTTTGACATATTTCTTCCTCCCCTTCTCCCCTCCTTTTTCTCTTCCTTCTTTTTTTCCTTCCTTCCTCCATTCCTCCTTTCCATTCTTTCTCTTTTTAAAAAAAAATTTAAGCACCTAATATACATGAGTCTATGCTGGTAGCTGGGGAGGTAAAGATAAGCAGATATGGATCTCACTCAGAGTAATATAATATCTTAATATTATATATAAAAATAATATACCATGATTAATATAATATTAAGGGAAACTGAATATGTCGTAAGTGCCAATAAGTTGCTAAAGGAGATCAACTTTCATATTGTTCATATGATGGATATTTGTTAAGAACGCTAGGGACTAGGCATTGGGCCAATGCCGGGGTTACTGATACAGTTGCCCCTGTGGAGTTCAAAGATCAGCAGAGGAAACAGACCTGTATTATAAGGCACTTACAATGCAGGATGCACAAGGCTAAATCTCCTTCTTTCAACAAATGATTTTCATGGCTTGCTAAATGCCAAGTTTTCCTTAAAAGAGGTGGAGATGAATTCACAGTGAAGGTTTTCTTTGAGTTAGATTTTGAAGGATGGGTTTGAACACACAGATGGGGGTAGAAAAGCTTGAGAATTTAATCTGTGCCAGGTACTATATCAAATGCTTGGCATATGCCTTATTACTAAAGTGTTCCTTTAGTACACTAATACTACTACATCCTTGTAGTTTGGATATTGTTGCCATTATTTACACATGAGGAAACTGAGGAATAGAAAGGTTGCCCAAAGCCACACAGCTGGTAAGGGGTCAATCTGGACTTCAGCTTCAGGTGGTCTAATTTGCTATCACCTTGCTGTTAGCAAAGTCAAGGAAGGGAAAACCTGTGAGATGCAGAATTGTTAAGAGGCTGGGTTTGACCTAATATCCAGATTAGTGTAGAAGAGATGAGGGAAATAAATTGGCAAGGTCATATAGGCCCTGAGAATCGGAGTGTGAGTATAAATTTCCTGTTGCAGGTAAAGAGGAGCCACTGAAAGTTTTTGAGCAAGGTTACTAGGAAGATTCAGCTTGGAACATTGTATAAAATGAACGGTGACAAGGCAGGAAGAGAGGTTAGGGACTTATTGTGGTGACAGGTGGGATTTAGGCTAAGTGACAGTCATGAGAGAGTTATTCCACAGGGGGTTCACAGGTCCTTATTAGAACACTGAAGGGTCACGTTAACCTTTGGCCTATGATAGGCAGTGGTCATAAAGGGTTAAATGAATATGCCTGCTATGGAAATTTCTTGGGCATTAACATTTTCCACTTTTCTTGGTTGTATCAAATGCCCTTGTGATGGGAGAAAAAGAACAAACATCAAAAGTACCTTTTAACTTCACAATTCTTTCTAAATTTCTTTAAACTTATAGGCTATACTGCTGATTTGCAGACTTCAAAGTACACAGAAGGATCAGGGTCAGATTGAAAAATTATTTCTTACAGTTTGATAAAATATGCATGTGAATCTTATGACCTGACACTGAAATTATTTATGTGTTAATGTAACTTTGTAACACTAATTGCACTGTTTAGCTCCCCATTTCCCCCTCCCCATAGTTTTCCACTGTAAGTTATAGAAAATAATTTTTGTTTATTATTTTATGCTGTACTTTACAGATTCCACATGTTGTTTATGGATTCAAAAATATGAAGGTTTTTTTTTTTTTGAGGTATTAGGGCAAGAAGACTGAGTGTGGTTTTTGTGGTGCAATGATTGGGACTTTGTGTTCAACTTGCTGTTAGTTTTTAAATGTGTTTAGTCCTTATTACCATTAGGTAATGAACAACATTGCAACATACTATATTTGTGATAATTTGTCTCAGAAGTAACATTTTCTGGTTTTTCAATTCTTTTTCAAATGAGAGCCACCCCTCTCACTCCTATGATGTGGAGGGAGGAAACCAACATAGAAAATTGAGAACTGAGGCTTTCCCCATAAACTCACCAGGTGTGTCCTGGTTTTCACACGTATTTGTGAGATTCCCATCAATAACAATATCAGAAGCTCTACGGATTTGTAGACAGAAGTTTTGTTTCTTTTGTAGATTAAAATTTTACTGGAATTGGTGGAAGTATACCACTTGATGGTACCAAATATTATCTATTCTGCAGTTTTTAGATATTGGTCATGGCATTTTCCTTTTGGATTTGAATGCTGATATTTAAAAGTTCTTAAAGCAGTGGGTTGTCTTCAACTCTTGGTTATGTGATGCCTGTGTAATTATTTTTAATAGTCTTCTTGACTGTTTCAGAGATTGGAGGCAATATGGTAAAATGGTTAAGAAAATAGACTTTGGGTTTTACCATTGCTTCTCACACTTCAGTGTGTATATGAAACACTGGAGAATCTTTTCAAAGGGCAGACTATGATCAATAAGTCTAGGGCGGGGCTGGAAATTCTGTTTTTCTCATAAGTTAGTCTATGGGCTGCACTTTGAGTAGCATAGTCTAGGTCCCAGTCCTTGTGTAGGTATTACGTCCTAATTGTGTGACTTTGAGAAAATCATTTAATTGTTCTTTAATTCATTTTCCCCATTTGTCACATAGCATATGGAGGCTGTTAGGATTGAGAAATTGTGTAGAAAGAGCCTAGCAAATTGAAAGGGTTTAATAAAATAAATGGTAGCTACTGTTATTTACTATTGTCTTTACTGAGAAGTAAAAAAAATTGTATGGTGACTACATGCTGTTTTGGAGCAAAAGTTCTTGGTTGAAGTTCGGTCTCTCCCATGTATTGCTATGGGACCACAGACAGGTCACTTCCTCTCAGTTTCATGGATTTTATTTGTAAAATATGAGAGGGTTGGGGTGCCTGGGTGTTTAGTCAGTTAAGTGTTCAACTTTGGCTCATGTCATTAGCTCATGGTTTGTGGGTTTGAGTCAGCGTTGGACTCCATGGTAACAACTCAGATCCTGGAGCCTACTTCGGATTCTGTGTCTCCCTCTCTCTATGCCAATCCCCTGTTTGCACTCTGTCTCTACCTCAAAAATAAATAAACATTTAAACTTTTTTTTTTTTAATATGAAAGGTTGGGCCTAAAGATTTGTGAGGTTTCTTTCAACTTGAACCAATGATTTTATAACCATTTAGTGGACTATCCCATTCTGTTTTTTGAAATGTTGGCATGGAATACATTGTGTTATTTGTTTCTTCCGCCTATAAATTCATTTGATTTAAATTTGATTTAAAAGATCCCCAATAAGGAAGAAGTCAAACCTTGTTTCTTCACAGATGACATGATACTCTATGTAGAAAACCTGAAAGACTCCATCAAAAAAATTGCTTGAACTGATACATGAATTCAGCAAAGTCACATAATATGAAATTAATGTACAGAAAACAGTTGCATTTCTATACACCAATAATGAAGCAGCAGAAAGAGAAATCAAGAAATTGATCCCATTTACAATTTCACCAAAAATCATAAGATACCTAGGAATAAACCTAAACCAAAGAAGTAAAAGATCTCTACTCTGAAATCTATAGATTGAACACTTATGAAAGAAATTGAAGAAGACACTAAACAAAATAACCCAATGATGAAATGGACAAAAGATATGAACAGACATTTCTCCAAAGAAGACATACAAATGGCTAACACATACATGAAAAAATGCTCAGCATCATTCAGTATCAGGGAAATACAAATGAAAACCACAATAAGATACTACCTTGTCAGAATGGCTTGTCAAAATGGCTAAAATTAACAACTCAGGAAACAACAGATGTTGGTGAAGATGTGGAGAAGGGGGAACCCTCTTACACTGTTGGTATGAATGCAAACTGGTGCAGCTACTCTGGAAACAGCATGGAGATTCCTCAAAAATTTAAAAATAGAACTATGCTATGAGCCAGCAATTGCAATCCTAGGTATTTATTTAAAGGATACAAAAACACTAATTTGAAAGGACACGTGCACCCCAATGTTTATAGGATCACTATCAACAATAGCCAAATTATGGACAGAGCCCAAATGTCCATCAACTGATGAATGGATAAAGAAGATATATACATACACAGTGGAATATTACTCAGCCATCAAGAAGAATGAAATCTTGCCATTTGCAATGACATGGCTAGAGCTAGACAGTATAATGCTAAGCGAAATAGTCAGAGAAAGACACATACCATATGAGTTCACTCATATATGGAATTTAAGAAACAAAACAGATGGACATAGAAGAAGGGAAGAAAAAATAAAGTAAGGTAAGAACAGAGAGGGAGGCAAACCAAAAGAGACTTAACTATAGAGAACAAACTGAGTGTTGCTGGAGGGGTGGGGGGGGATGGACTAAATGGGTGATGGGCATTAAGGAGGGCATTTGTGATGAGCAGTGGGTATTATATGTAAGTGATGAATCACTAAATTTCACTCCTGAAACCAAAACTACACTATATGGTAAGTAACTTGAATTTGAATACATTATTGGAAGAAAAATTAAAATAAAAATTTTTAAAAAGGTCCCCAGTAATTCCTCTACTTGTCTCCCATGTGTGTTATTGTGTTGATAAAGAGTTCTGAATGTCTGATGGGGCTGCATATTAAAGCTATAGACAATTCTAAAATATCAAAAGAAAGCTCAATCAGGATATTAGAGAAACCACTATGTAGCTGAAGACAAAAATTGCCTTTGGCAGCTTTGTAAATTATCATATCTGAACCATTATGATAGCTTATAAAGTCATTCAGTATGCTCCTACACTTGCTTGGATAATTATCTAGAGCTTGCCTCCAAATTTCAACCTTAGAGAAAAGGCATCCCCCAAACATTCCAATCCAACCTATTAGCACATTCTGAAAATTATATTAAATTATTTAACACACTACAGGTATCAAATGTAACTGGTATCTTCAAAGGGAAAAGATCTTTATTAAGAAAATAAATTGCTATATGGACAGGCATTTGGGAAAACATCTATTTTACAAGATTTGTTAGTCATCAAAATTTTCTTTAGCTGCATTATCAGCTTTAGGGTATGAACATGACTTTGTAGTAATGAATAAATAGAAATTTGAAAAGGGAGAGAGGAGAGTTGATTTTTATTAATATGGAAATATTCTTGTCCTTTTCCAAAAAGATTTTGAAGTGGCTGGAAGCTTTGTTAAAAATGAAGCACTGACAAAGAAATAATGAGATGACTAGTGTTACACAGTGTCAATAGGAATACAAATTTCTGTGACCTCTCTGGAAAGTAACTTACCAATATTTCTTAGGAGTCATGGAGAGGGACACTTGTGGGGATGAGCACTGGGTGTTATATGGAAACCAACTTGACAATAAACTATTTGTTAAAAAAAAAAAGAAAAGAAAAAAATATTAATATTCTTTGATGTATGAATTCTACTTTTGAGATTCTGTCACAAGGAATTAATATAAAATGAGGATATAGGTTTATGTTTGAGGAATTTAATCATAATATTTATAATAGTGATATGTTAGACTATATGTTCCATGAAGGCAGTGAATATGTATTTGTGCTATTATATCCTTAGTGACTAGTATACTTTCTGGTACTCAGCAGGCATCTGATAAATGATTACTGAATAAATGATCCTAAATGTCCAACAATGGGGATAGCACATATGATGGAATATTATGCAGCCATTAAAAACAGCTTATGAGGAATTTTAAATTGTATATAAAAGCTTCATTTAAAAGCAATACATAGGCTCTTGGGTGGCTCAGTTGGTTAAGCATCTGACTTCAGCTCAGGTCATCTCATGGTTTGTGAGTTCGAGCCCTGTGTCAGGCTCTGTGATAACAGCTCAGAACCTGGAGCCTGCTTTGGATTCTGTGTCTCCTTCTCTCTTTGCCCCTCCCAAACACATGCTATCTCTCTGTCAAAAATAAAACAAACATTAAAAATTTTTAAAAAATAAATATAAGCAATACAAAATACTATACCATATATGGTATGAGATAAACTATGTAAAAATACATGTATATAAAATTAAGGCTGGCAGAAAAGTCATTAAAATGTTAATAGTGGGGCAGCTGGGTGACTCAGTCAGTTAAGCATCTGACTTCAGCCCAGGTCATGATCTTGCAGTCCATGAGTTCGAGCCCTGCGTCTGGCTTTGTGCTGATAGCTCGGAGACTGAAGCATGCTTCAGATTCTGTGTCTCCCTCTCTCTGACCCTCCCTCACTCACACTCTATCGCTCAAAAATGAATGTTAAAAAAATTATAAAAAATTAAAGAAAATGTTAATAGTGATTATATGTGAATGAATAGTTACTATATTTTTTTATTTCTCAAATTTACTCCAATGTGTTTTTTTTTTAATGTTTTATTTATTTCTAGGAGAGAGAGAGAGAGAGAGAGAGAGAGACAGCGTGAGCAGGGGAGGGTCAGAGAGAGAGGGAGTCACAGACTGAAACAGGCTCCAGGCTCTGAGCTGGCAGTCAGCACAGAGCCCGACGCGGGGCTCGAACCCACGAACCGCGAGATCATGACCTAAGCGAAAGTCGGACGCTTAACCGACTAAGCCACCCAGGCGCCCCATCCAATGTTTATATTATTTTATATCAAAAGGTTTTTTCCCCCTTTAACTGCAGTATTTTCCTTAAGCAATTGAAAAGACTAAATGAATTCATCCTAAGTCTAAACAAGAAGGCTCTTTTTAACTATATATTGAATTAGTTTTCTCTGCTTTAGAATGAGTTGAAATAAAAACATATGTCCATATGAAGACTCGCATGCAACTCTTCATAATAATATTATTTATAAAGACTTGCATACAAATGTTCATGCAGAATTTTTAAAAAACATTTATTTATTTATTTATTTATTTATTTATTTATTTATTTATTTATTTATTTTTGAGAAAGAGAAAGAGAGAGAGAGAATGTGTGCAAGCAGGGGAGGGATAGAGAGAGAGGGAGTCAGAATCTTAAGCAGGCTCCACTCTGTCCATGCAGAGCTTGATGAAGGGCTGAACCCATGGACCATGATATCAAGACCTGAGCTGAAATCAGGAGTTGGAGGCTTAACTGACTCAGCCACCCAGGTGTCCCTGTTCATTGCAGAATTATTAATAAAGACTTACATTGAAATATTCACAGCAGTATTATTCATAATAACCAAAAAGTGGAAACAATCCAAATATTTATGAATTGATAAATGGTTAAAAGCTATAGCATATCTGTATATCAGAATACTATTCAGCAATAAAAAAGGTACTGATTAGGTACTGATATAGGCTACAACATGGATGATTCTCAAAAAGATTATGCTAAGTGAAAGAAGTTGGATGCAGAGGACCACATTCTATATGATATGATTCCTTTTACATGGACAGTCCAGAACAGGCAAGTCTACAGAGGCAGAAAGTAGATTAGTGGTTGCCAGAGGCAAGGGGTAGGAATAGGGGAAGGAACGAGTATAACTATAAATGGGCATGAGGATCTCACCTGGTGATGAAAATGCTCTAAAACTGGATTATAGTGATAGTTACATAACTTGGCAAACTTAATTGAAAAAAATCATTCAAATATATACTTAAAATTGGTGAATTTTTAAATATGTTTTTAAGGCAGTTAAAAAAACAACAACCCATAATGGCATTGGATCGGTAAAAATCTATATAGTGTAAATGTAAAAGTAATATATAAAAAGCATATATACAAAAAGCAGGTGTTATGTGCGTGGAGTAACCGTATGTCTTCTTGTTTTATAACAGAAGCATGGTTTGTTTTTTTTTTTTAGATGCATTAAACAATTCTTTAAGAAAAAAATGAATCTAAGACAATCCATAACTTCTGTTATGGAACAAATATTTGAGGCTTTGTCTACTGTGAGATTCCTGCATTGTCACCCACATCATATGAATTTTAGTATCTAATTCTTTCTCCTTTTCCTGCTCTAGTTAGGAATACAGCCTTGGGTTTATTCTGGGAGAAGGAACTTCCTTTGATCAGGACTGCATTTTCCCATTACTTTCCAGCTCATGTGACTCTTCCAAGTGAGATTTCCCCTGGGAAGGAGTTTTCTTCAAGTCTGAAAATTCTCTTTGCTCAACAGTTCTTTGCAGTTCAATTTACAGTGAAGTTAGTATTAAAGAAAAAGACTTTTGAGTTGTTTGCTTGTTTATCGATAAGACAAGTTGTCCTGGCCTCTGTTGGTGAAACAGAGGTAAGTTATAACAGCCAACGGCACAGACAGGGCAGATGAAATGTAAAAACCGGACCAGACTCTCTTTCTCTGAGACACTGTGGGGGGCTTGAGTTACCCAAGGTGGGGATCTGCCCCCCCCCCCACCATGCCTTCCCAATTACAATTTGCCCAACTATAGGATTTCCTCTGCTCCACAAACACTGGTGATTCCCCGACTGTTGCTTTGAATGCTGCACTCTCATGTAATAGGAGATCCCAATTTGAACAGCAGAGATTGATTTTACTGCTGTTGCAAAAGGACAGGAGGTAAATGATCCTCTAATGCCTGGGCCCTTTAATGAGCGGCATCTCAGCTTTCTGGAGGGTGTCAACTGCCACCAGGAAAGCACAGAAATGGATACTTTTACAAAAGAAAAAGGAAGGAACTTGCCCTTCATTGCCTATTTAGCCGTTATTTTAAACCAAAGTTTACTCTTACTATAGGCTTGCATTTCTAATTTAAAAAGGCCAATCCTCCTGCATCAACTTCACTTCAGAAGAGTGTGGACCAGGAGAGCAATGGAATCAGACACAGAGCAAATGTCAGGCAGGCTGGTGGACTCAGCTGAAAGACAAACCTTCAGATGTCTTGCTTTAATTCTGAGAGATTTTTGTTTTGGGGGGTGAGGTCACTTCTCTTTGTCTTCAATGTCATAACTGTAGAGTAAGAACATTATTTCTTTGTTCCTACTTATCAGTTGCTTGGTTATCTCCCTCAGACCTCTTAGTTTGTGTCTGACGACTTCTAACCGCCAGTTATCTGTGATTTCTGTGCCTGAGAACTTTTGTGTTTCTTTGCTTTGCTTCCCACCCCCAGCCCCACCTCTCAGGGCTTGATATATAAATACAAGAATACTTTGGAGAGACAGAGCAGGTTCAATTCCAGACTACCCTAATAAAGCAAGCACCACAATAAAGTGAGTCAAATAAATTTTTTGGTTTCTCAGTGCATTTAAAAGTTATGTTCACATTATACTGCAGTCTTTCAAATATGCAGTAGCAATATGTCTTAAAAAACAACGTGCTGTGTGCACGTATAGGAGGATTAGGAGGAACTTAACAGAGGACCAAGGGGGAGAAGAAGGGCGGAAATGGTGGGGGAAAGGGGAGAGGCAAACCATGAGAGACTCTTGAATGCTGACAAAAACTGAGGACTGGTGGATGTGGGGGAGGAGGGGTGGGCATGGAGGAGGGCACTTGTGGGGATGAGCACTGGGTGTTATGTGGAAACTAATTTGACAATAAACTATTTGTAAAAAAAAAAAAAACAAATTGGCAAAATTAAATAAAAAGTTAATTCACAATAAAAACAAAAAACAAAAAACAACGTGCTTACCTTAATTAATACTTTATTGCAAATAAAAAAAATTAGGGGGAGCCCTGGGTGGCTCAGTCGCTTAAACATCGGACTCTTAACTTTGGCTCGGGTCATGATCTCACGGTTTGTGAGTTAGAGCCCCATATCAGGCTCTGTGCTGACAGCCTGGAGCCTGCTTGCGATTCTGTCTCCCTCTCTCTCCCCCTCCCCGGCTTGCTCTCGATCTTTCTCGAAATAAATAAAAATAACCTTAAAAATATTTTATTGCTAAAAAATGCTAACCATCCTCTGAGCTTTCAGTGAGTCATAATCACAGATGACAGATCACCATAACAAAAACAATGATAAAGTCTGAAATATTGTGATATACCAAAACGTGACACAGCAACACAAAGTGAGGAAATGCTTTTGGAATAACAGTGCCAAAAGACCACAAACCTTTGCTTTGTAAAAAATAAAACAACAACAACAACGACAAAAACGGTGGTAAAGAAATGAGGTATGCTGTACCCTAATTCCCTTGGTCCCTGAGTAGATTATTCTGAAGCATGCATTTTATCCCATTTCCAGAGTTTCTTAAGGGATTTAACTTCAGGTAGTTGCTCTCTGTGGCAGCAGATTTTATAGCACATACATGGATGCTTTTCTGTATCACTTTCTACTTCCTTCCCTATGTTCCTTGCACCTCCCAAATACACCACTTGTACTAAAATCCTTTTCTCCAGGCCTACTTCTGGGAGAAACTAAACTAAGACACCCCCAAACTCACTGTAAAGGATAAAGTTGGGTGGGGGACCAAATTGGAACTCTGAGTTCTATAGAGAATTGCCCTCATTCTGCATGTAGTAGGACCAACAGCACTATAAAAACCTGTGTTTTGTTACATTATGAATTATAATTCTTTTCTAGCCTGGTTGGATGCCTAACCTCCATGAATAAGATATTTTTTTATGGTAAATCTGTTCCAAATAACCCACTTCCAGATCAATCTAATGCCCACACATAGCCATCTTCCATAATGTTTCTGGAAAAAAATTCTATACTTTTTCAGAAGCATCAGAATTAACATGAAATTTGGGCAAGACTAGAAACCATGGTCATACTGAGACAGGTAAAAAAAAATAAAATGAATCCTTCTAGGAAATAATAGGACAATTTCTGGATTAAGTGGAATAGAACTCTGATTAGAATTTCCATACATTTCTGCTCCTCTCTGGGAGTGCAGGGCAAGAGTGTGTATCCCAGGAAGGCAGTGTTGGAGCAAAGTCCTAAGGATGTGGGAATCTTCCAGACAAGGGGCATTCTGACCAAGGGAAGCAGGTGTGCAAAGACAGTTAGGAGACAACTCAGACTGCTAAATATCTCCCAACATCTGTTCACCCTTCTTCCATTTTAGAACTAGACTTTCCCAGTTTTAAAGTTTAAACTGAGCACTCATCTTGCAAAATTGAAACTCTATACTCATGAAACAACAATTCCCAAGTGATATATACTTTTATGAAATATTTTTTTCCACCTCTTTACTTGGCTAACTCATTTTTCAGGCCTTAATTTAGATGTCCTTTTCTGCAGGAAGACTTCCATGACTATTTCTGTTCATGTCTCCTCTTGAAGGACTTGTTATATGGAACTGTAACTGTATGTTTAATTTAGGCTGTAAGCCCCTCAATAGCTGTCTTACTTACTGTTGTCTTCCAAGAACTTGGTATACTGCATGGATGAGTAGATGGTGCACAAATATTTGTTGAATTGTAAAGCATCTTTAACAAGAGGAAGACTAGCATAGATCCAAATGAAGTCACTCGGGATGAAGTTTAGACAGGCCACCTTTGCACACAAAATGTGTGAACATGATCTGAATGAAGTCCCCAAACCATTTTGGGCCATTTGTACTTGGGTTGAAGAGAAGACACCGAGAAAAGAAAAATTTCTCAGTATGACTCTGCTTTCAGGAAAGGGGAGAAAGGAAACACATATACTTGTGGGAGACGTATAGAGGATTGGGAATTAGGAGGCCTATGCTGCAGCCCTGGCTTCTCTCCTAATTATCTTCATTCATGGACAATTCATGTAATGTCTCTGAATGAAATTTTTCTCACCTATAAAATGTAGATAAAACATGAGCATCTTATGACACAGAGCTCTTATGAAGATATGAAAATGCTTTATGGCCCCCTGCCCAACTTGCAGCCTCGGTTTTGTTTCCTCCTCCTGCGTCTTTCCGGGACCCACACCCTGTGGAGAGATTTTCTTCCTACACTGACCCCTGTCTGGGCCACATCTGGCAAGAGGCTTCCCGGAAGCTGACACATCATCTTTTGGTACAAAGGAGTCAGATTTAGGAAGATGCATTCAAATATTTGTTTGGCATTTAAAGGAATTTCAAGTTTTTACAAGAAAGGACTACCTTAAGAAACAAGCCAAAGTATACATGATGGAGAATCCCAGATACCACTACGAGTAGGGAAATACAATAACCAAAAACTCAACAATAGAAAACAAGAGACACCATTCAAAGAAGACTTCCTGAACGGACAGGCACTAGACAGTCAAGAGCCCTCTTTAATACAGCAGCACCCGCAGGGGCAGAGTGCATAACAAGCTTTTAAAATTAACGAGAGATAGAAAGCTAACCAAAATGATGAAATGGAAGAACTCTAAAGAAATTTCAGGAAGAAATGACAGCTAAAGAACTGCTCAAAACAGATATAAGCAACATAACTGAACAAGAATTTAGAATAATAGTCATAAAATTAATCGCTGGGCTTTAAAAAGGCATGGAAAACATCAGAGAAACTATTACTACAAAGACTATGGAGCTTAAAAATGGTTGTGATGAATTAAAAAATGCTATAAATCTGATGCATAATAAAATGGAGGCACCCAATGCATGGATTGAAGAGGCAGAGAGGAGAAAAAGTGATTTAGAAGGGACAATTATAGAAAAAGAGGAAGCTGAGAAAAAGAGAGATAAACTGATCCGGGAACACGAAAGGAGAGTTCGAGAGCTCAGCAATACAATCAAACGGAACAATATCTGTATCATAAGAATTCCAGAAGAGGAAGAGAGGGGGAAAGGTGCTTAAGGAATCCTCAAACAAACTATAGCTGAGAACTTCCTCAATCTGGGGAAGGAAACAAACATTGAAATCTAAGAGGCACAGAGAACTCCCCTCAGATGTAACTTGAATCAATCTTTGGCACGACATATCATAGTGAAACTGGCAAAATATAAGGACAAAGAATTTTGAAAGCAACTAGGGATAAAAGGGTCCTAACAAACAAAGGGGAACCTATCAGAGTGGTTACAGACCTATCTTCTGAAACTTGGCAGGCCAGAAAGGGATGGCAGGAAATCTTCAATGTGATGAACAGAAAAAATATGCAGCCAAGAATCCTCTATCCAGCAAGCCTGTCATTCAGAATAGAAGGAGAGATAAAAGTCTTTCCAAATAAACAAGTAAAAGAATTCATCACCACTAAACCAGCTCTACAAGAAATCTAGAGGTGGACTCTATGAGGGAAATGTCTCAAGGAACACAAGGTACCAAAGACACTGCCACAAGCATGAATCCCACAAAGGACATGATGACTAAACCCATATCTTTCAATAACACTGAATGTAAATGGGCTGAATGCTCCAATCAAAAGACATAGGGTAACAGAATGATAAAACAAACAAACAAACAAACAAACAAAAAACCAAAATCCATCTATTTGCTGTCTACAAGAAACTCATTTTACACCTAATGACACCTTCAGATTGAAAGTAAGGGGATGGAGAAATATATATCATGCTACTGGAAGCCAAAAGAAAGCTGGAGTAGCTATACTTATATCAGACAAACTGGACTTTAAAGTAAAGACAGTAACAAGGGATGAAGAAGGGCATTATATAATAATTACAGGGTCTATCCATCAGTGAGAGTGAACAATTATAAATGTCTACACATCAAATATGGGAGCACCAAAATATATAAAACAATTAATCACAAACAGAAACAATCTTATGGATAAGAATGTGCTAAAGGCAGGGGACTTTAATACTCCACTTACAGCAATGGCTAGATCACTAGACAGAAAATCAGTAAAGAAACAATGGATTTGAATGACACACTGGACCAGATGGATTGGACAGACATATTTAGAACTCTACATCCTGAGGCCATGGAATTCAGCTTCTTCTCAAGTGTGCATAGCACATTCTCCAAGATAGATCACATACTGGGACATAAAGCAGCCCTCAATAAATATAAAAGAATTGAGATCATACCATGCATACTTTCAGATCACAATGCTATAAAACTTGAAATCAATCACAGGAAGAAGTCTGTAAAACCTCCAAAAACATGGAGGTTAAAGGACAGCCTACTAAAGAATTAATGGGCCAATCAGGCAATTAGGGAAGAAATTAAAAAATATATGGAAACAAATAAAAATGAAAATACAACAATCCAAACTCTATGGGGTGTGGCAAAGGCAGTCCTAAGAGGAAAGTACTCTGCACTTCAGGCCTATTTCAAGAGATTAGAAAAAGCGCAAGTACAAAAATCTAACAGCGCACCTAAAGGAACTAGAGCAGAGCAACAAGAATGCCCTAAACCCAGTAGGAGAAGAGAAATAATAAAAATCGGTCCAGAAATAAACAATATATAAACCAAAAAAAAAAACCCAGTTGAACAGATCAACGAAACCAAGAGTTGGTTTTTTGAAAAAATAAACAAAATTGACAAACCTCTAGCCAGGCTTCTCAAAAAGAAAAGACAGAGCACTCAAATAGACAAAATCATGAATGAAAAAGGACTTATTACCACCAACCCCTCAGAAATACAAGAAATTTTCAGGAAATACTATGAAAAATTATATGCCAACAAACTAGATAACTTAGAAGAAATAGACAAATTCCTAAACACACACTCATTACCAAAATTCACCTGGGAAGAGACAGAACAACTGAACAGACCCATAACTAGTGAAGAAACTGAATCAGTTATCAAAAATCCCCTAACAAATAAGAGCCCTGGGGCCAGATGGCTTCTTGGGGTAATTCTACCAGACATTTAAAAGAGAATTAATACCCATTCTTCTCAAGTAATTCCAAAAAAGAGAAATCAAAGGAAAACTTCCAGGCTCATTTTACGAAGCCAGCATCACTTCGATTCCCAAACCAGACAGAGACCCAGCAAAAAAAGAGAACTACAGGCCAATATCCTTGATGAATAAAGATGCAAAAATCCTCAACAAGATACTTGCAAATTGAATCCAACAGCACATAAAAAGAATGATCCACCATGATCAAGTGGGATTCATTCCTGGGTTACAGTGCTGGTTCAATATTCGCAAATCAATCAGTGTGATACATCACATCAACAAAAGAAAAGATAAAAACCATATGATCCTGTCGATAGATGCAGAAAAAGCATTTGACAAGATACAGCATCCCTTCTTAATAAAGACCCTCGAGAAAGTCGGGATAGGAGGAACTTACTTAAACATAATAAAAGCCATCTATGAGAAGCCCTCAGCTAATATCATTCTCAATGGGGAAAAACTGAGAACTTTCCTCCTGAGCTCAGGAACACAACAGGGATGTCCTCTCTCACCACTGTTGTTTAACACAGTGCTGGATGTCAGAGCATCAGCAATCGACAACAAAAGGAAATAAAAGGCATCAGAATTGGTAAAAATAAGTCAAAATTTCACTTTTCGCAGACGATATAATACTCTACATAGAAAACCCGACAGACTCCACCAGAAGCCTACTAGAACTGATTCATGAATTCAGCAAAGTTGTAGAGTACAAAATCAGTGTACATAAATCGGTTGCATTTTTATACACCAATAATGTAGCAACAAAAAGAGAAATCAAGAAACTAATCCCATTCACAATTGCACAAAAAAACATAAAATACCTAGGAATAAACCTAACCAAAGATATAGGAGATCTGTATGATGAAAACTATAGAAAACTCATGAAGGAAATTGAAGAAGACACAAAGAAATGGAAATACATTCAATGCTCATGGGTTGGAAGAATAAATATTGTTCAAATGTCATTACTACCGAAAGCAATCAACATATTCAATGCAATCGCAGTCAAAATTGCACCAGCATTTTTCTCAAAACTAAAACAAACTATCCTAAAATTTGTATGGAATCACAAAAGACCCCGAATAGCCAAAACAATATTGAAGAAGAAAACCAAAACGGGAGGCATCACCATTCCAGACTTTAGCCTCTACTACAAAGCTGTCATCATCATGACAGTATAATATTGGCACAAAAACAGATACATAGACCAATGGAATAGAATAGAGAACTCAGAATTGGATCCACAAATGTACGGCCAACTAATCTTTGACAAAGCGAGAAAGAGTATCCAATGGAACAAAACAGCCTCTTTAACAGATGGTGCTGGGAGAACTGGACAACAAAATGCAGAAGAATGAAACTAGATCATTTTCTCACACATACACCAAGATAAACTCAAAATGGATAAAGAACCTGAACATGAGACAGGAAGCCATCAAAACTCTAGAAGAGAAAGCAGGAAAAAACCTCCTTGACCTCAACCGCAGCAATTTTTTACTTCACACATCCCCAAAAGCAAGGGAATCAAGAGCAAAAATGAACTACTGGGACCTCATCAAGATAAAAAGCTTCTGCATGGCAAAGGAAACAATCAATAAAACTAATAGGCAACTGACGGAATGGGAGAGGATATTTGCAAATGACATATCAGATGGAGGGCTAGTATCCAAAATCTATAAGGAACTCACCAAACTCCATACCCAAAAACCAAATAATCCAGTGAAGAAATGGGCAGAAGACATGAACAGACACTTCTCCAAAGAGGACATCCAGATGGCCAACAGACACATGAAACAATGCTCAGCATCCCTCATCATCAGGGAAATGCAGATCCAAACCACACTGAGATACCACCTCACGCTGGTCAGAGTGGCTAAAATGAACAAATCAGGAGACTCTAGATGCTGATGAGGATGTGGAGAAATGGGCACCTTCCTATATTGTCAGTGGGAATGTAAGCTGGTGCAACTGCTCTGAAAAACAGTATGGAGGCTCCTCAAAAAATTAACACTAGAACTCCCCTATGAGCCAGCAATAGCACTGCTAGGAATTTACCCAAGGGATACAGGAGTGCTGATGCATAGGGGCACATGGACCCCAATGTTCATAGCAGCACTCTCAACAATAGCCAAAACATGGAAAGAGCCTAAGTGTCCATCAACTGATGAATGGATCAAGAAGATGTGCTATATTTATACAATGGAATACTACATGGCAATGAGAAAGAATGAAATCTGGCCATTTGTAGCAATGTGGATGGAACTTGAGGGTATTATGCCGAGCGAAATAAGTCATGCAGAGAAGGACTGACACCATATGTTTGCACATATAGGTGGATTAGGAGGAAGTTAATGGAGGATGAAGTGGGAGAAGAAGGAGAAAAACAGTTGGGAAGAGGGAGGGAGGCAAATCATGAGACTCTTGAATGCTGAGAACAAACTGAGGGCTGATTGGGGTAGAGGAGAGGGGAAGGCAGGTGATGGGCATGGGGGAGGGCAGTTGTTTGGATGAGCACTGGGTGTTATATGGCAACCAACTTGACAATACACTATTTAAGAAAAAAAAAAAAGAAAATGCTTTATGAACTATAAAGTAGTGTATAAGCACTCATTATTACAACTATAATGTATGGAGAGTTGCCATTAGGGAAGGGCAAGGAAAATCCCTGAGGCCTACTTGTGAGGCCCTAGATTCAATTTCTCAGAGACTTTTTCTTGAGGGACCATGGCGGGCTTTTGGACCTGATTCCCTCAAACAGAATGGTCAGCTTCATTTTTCTAGACTGTATTGCTTGGCTTTCAGGGAGGAAGCAATAAAGACCCACCATTAGGCACAATAAAAAGAACTCCTACATAGAATTGGGACTTAGGGAAAAGAAGAGTGGAGGCAAGGAGACAAAAGCTAGGGTGAGGTTTGGGGATGTGGCTGTGACTGTTTTCCATGCAAAGTGAACCCAGCCAAGTTTGTTTCTTGGACACCACTTTATTGGTGTCTTGCTCCCAATAAGCCCTTGTTTGAAGTACAGTTGTAGCCTGAAACAGATTCAAAAAGTCTGAAAAGAGGAGTAAACATTAAAAAAAAAGGGAGGGGTGTCATTCTACAGCTGGGCTTCACTGCAATTTCCAGACTGCTTCTCCCTTGTTATAAGAGTTATCCACTTAGGGGGTACCATGCAGTTGCTCTTAAATTTAGACTTGGCAAAGTTAAAAGCTGTGCAACCTGATCTGAATTGAAATGTGGTCACGAAGAGTAAAGAAAGTCAATGAAAACAGGATTTTAATATTTTAGAAACCATTTCCTCTGCTGCATTGGAAATTCAAATAGAACAGCACGGTGGCATGGGAATTGGAAGGAGAATATGAAACCTACCAGGACAGAAAAGCGAAACAGATATGCCTAGTTTCACTGTCCACCATAAATAAAGAATTGTTAATTAATAGCTCAAATATGGGAAACCCCCCTTTTCCATTTTAATCTCAAGGAATAAAAAGCAAATTTATTTAAGAACACAGGTAAAGTTTTGAAATTGGGCAATTTTGACCTAACTATTGTGCTGTTACATGTTTATGTATTAAAACATATTCTTGGAAGATGTCTGGAGCCCTTTGCTTATTTCAAATCACTTTCACATCTGCATCTGTTTCCCATTATAAATCTCCTCAGATTTAATTGTTTTTTGATCCCTTGCTGTCTCATTAAAAAACAATTAATATATTTAATTTTATTTCCTCCATCTTTTCCACCTCCCCAAAAAATCTTTACATTTTATACATCTTTTACATATGTATAAAATGTGGCTACTACTCAGTAACACCCAAATGGAGAGGAGTGATTCTTAATGCTAAAAGATCAGTAAAATCACTTTTCTTTTGATTCAGAAAATAGGGTTGTCAATTTGATAGGTGAAAATGTATATTTGAAATTTGACAAAATGCCAAGATATGACATCAAATTGTAGGCCAGAACACTCCTGCTGAGTGGATCCTCCAGTGACATGTTAGGAATGCATTCGCTGGGAAAGCATTCCACCCAACATAGATCCCTTAAGGTGATTAATTGCCTGATGTGTCTGCATTGTGCTTTGAACTTGAAAAAGCCCAATGTAAATACAAAGTATATCATGTTGGGGATGGTGGTGAGGATGCTAATGACAGGATGATAGATAAGAATCTTAGTGAACTGTGACTTTAAGCACTTTAACAGAATTCAACATTTTTTTTTTCTTTTTGACACAAGGAAATAGTGTTTGAATCCATGCAGGAATTCACTAGGTTTGCTTCCAATATGGCATATTACTTTACTCCCATTCATAATGATTTTCAGCTTTTTCACACACGGTACATGAATTATTGTTTCCCAGCCTTCTACGTCTGTTTCCCCATCTCTTTGGCTGCTGTTAAGAACTCAAGAAAAGAACCTATAAAACAACATATAGCCTATAGTTATCTCTAAGCAGAATTAATTGGCCACACCTTAAAAGGAGTTCTTTCTCTTAGATATATTGTGCAACCAAATGCTTTGCACACCTCCCTGTGACTTCCAATCAATTTGGGGCCTAAGGCTGGTATAATCTATCATTGACAGATATGTTTAATGAGCCTGGCTCTGAGCATTTGTAGCTGAGGGACTGCGGATTAGGTTTTATCTTACTTCACATCTTGATTAATAATCTGGGAGGAGGCTTCAACATGCTAATGGAATGAAATTTAGTGTGAATGGAGCTGGGAGACATTTCAGAGTGAGAGCGCAGCTTAGAAAGGCCAGTGGGGGAAAGATAGGTGGGGAGGCCTTGGGTGAGAAGACACCTCAGGACTGCTCTGCAGACAGGTAGTATGGAGGGTAGGTGCTGAAGTAGCCAGAGAGTCAAACTCTTTCGTGGGATTGTTACATTGGATCTGAAGGGCTTTAGCTTGCATGGCCACCTGGCACACAGCTCTTCTGCAATGTGTTAGTCACTGCTAGTTCATGCCAAATTTGGGAATATAATCAGAAACATAGGTTTTCCACATTAAGGAGGAAGCCAGAATGTAGCAGATTCTCAGAATTCTCATTCTCCCAGAATGCTCAAAAAGACCCAATGGTGAACAGACATCACCATGAACATACATGGAAATCCCTTGCTCTGACCACCTGACCTATCAAACTGTTCCTCTACTGGAGAGGTAAGGCAACCTAAATATTCTTCCAGTTGGAAGTATTCTCTGATGATCTGAAAAGCTGATCTCCATGTTAGGAACAGTAAAAATATTCTTTCTGGTTCATGAACCCATTTTAATGGAATTAGTAGAGGCTGTATATTCTAACTTCTCTTCCTTTGCTGATAAAAATGCTTTCCCCATGTAAAATTAATTAAACAAGGAGACCATTTTATTGAAGTAGTTCTAATGCTATGATGGCCTATGGAAGGAAACCAAAATGTAAGCCTATAAATGACTCAAGGTTATGAAATCAAAATGGAAAGGACAATGAATCATAAACATCCAGCTAAGCTTTAAGTTAAAGCCAATCAAATAATGTCCTTTATTTGATTTTGCACTTTCTCTATATAAGCTTCCTCTGGCTCCTGTTGGTAGAACACTCCTAACCACTTCTGGTTTAGCATTGCCTGATTCCAATAGAATTGTGCTCAAATAAACTCTTAAATTATTTAATATGCCTCAGTTACCTCAACATCTGTAAGATGTGAGTTTCCCCATTGTCTTAATGTGTGTGAGAAGGAGTGGTGGGTTGGTACCAAGTGAAAATGGGACTAGAGGACATACAGCTAATTTATCCTCTGTCATTTTGCCTGCTGCTTTCCAGTGATGACTTTCAAGACATGAACAAATTATAATTTTTGGGCAGGAAAGTGAGTTAAGAATCCTTCTTTTACAAATAGGGAACAAAAAGAGATTTTGATCAAAGTTACCAGGATCCAAATGAGTGCAGCTGGAATGTGAATGGGACTCCGCTTCTCAGTCCACCTGACCAGATTCCAGGGAATCCCTGAAATGCCCAATATTTAGACTGTTGAGAAAATTTAAAACTAACGAATCTGCTCAGGATTGGGATTTTCTGGGAAGAATCACTAGATAGCATATGGGTTTTGATTAATTTGTTAGCTCTAAGACTAGAGATTTTGAAGATTTAGGAAGAGTCTTTTTATACACACTGTAAGATAAAGAAATGTACCAGAGGTGAAGAACGAGTTACCTTTGGAGCATTTTGCTCATAGGAAAGGTTTCTCCTGGATTTATCAGAGATTCAGAAGATATGGGGAAATATTCAGAGAAAGAACACTTTCACTATTATTCTGTGAGTTTATTCTTGTAAACTATTTCAAAATTACCTGCCAACTACAAAGCCATTTATATATTCCAGTTTTTTGGCTTGGTGAATAAAGGAAACTTTCATAACATCTGGAAAGATGAGGGTGTGAAACAAATCATATTTCCCAATGTAACTATGCTGGTGTAGACTTTTTAACACATGGGTTAACAATCTCAGTACATTGTCATTGAAATGATTTGAAGAGAGAGGCCTTACATATCAATTAGAGGCCTTACAATTAGCCACTTCAGAGCAAATTTGGGAGATGGGGTAGGGGGCTTTTAGAAGCAGCAGGAGGGAAAGTATAATAGAAGTCGTTCATGCAAACATTTTCATTTCAGTTTTAGCACAGCTTTTCCTGTGCATCTGGCAGGATAATACACCCTTGCGGCTACTTATTCATAATTATATTTATCTGTGAGAAAAAGTGGTTGTAGAGTCTGTTTGAAAGTTGTTCTTATGCCTTGGAATGAAGTGTATTGGACAAGTAGAAATATAAGCATGATTATTTTTATTATTCTTGTTTTAAACTCCTAACTTCAAAGGGCATTGATGAGGGAGGGGTTCTTAACACCTGGGAATTTATGACAGGCTTCAAAGTACAACTCTTGATAGACCCTAAATATGGAAAACATGCCTTGTCCAGGAAAACAGGTTTGACCTTTTAAAATTTTTATTTTCTATTAAAATAATGCTAGTACGTGGGCTTTTTTAAGAAAAAAATTGCTCAAATTCTGTGATTTTTATAAGTTTGAAAGCACATGGCCAAGGCTGGTGCATGCATACAGAAAAGAAAAAAGCTTACCTGAAGAAAGAAATAAAATAGTGGAAGGGAAGCAAAAGAAAAATAAAATCAAGCTGAAATCAAAGGAGGGGTAAAAATGTCAATGGAAAAATAGGAGAGTCCCAATCTTCTTGAATATTTTATAGCGAGCTTCAGAGTAAGCTTGATCACCCAAAGGACACACCACAGGGATTAGTGTTCGAAAATGAACAACAGATGTTGGATGTCAACAGATAATATCCCAGTGGGTGAAGAGCATTTAGGGTGAAAGAAAGTAAAATACATTGTCAGGGATGTCCAGTACTTTGGGTAAATCTTTGATGAGGACTAAGTCTCTTGTACAGCTATCAGAGATTCATTGAAAGAACTCAATCGTTTTTCTGGTTAATAGGTTCCTAAGTGAACATCAGAGGAAAATTAACTAGGTAATGGTCACTTACACAACATCTTCTATGTCTGTTATTGTGGTTATAACTGAAAATGGCTCTTCAATTATAATAAATGTCTTTGAGCAAATTAGCTTGGATGGGGAAGAATCATTGCTTTTTCAGCACTGGGACTTCCTCAAAGCATCTTCCTGGCCATTATATTCATAAGGTAGCCTACCCTATCTTCTCAGTGACTCTTTATTCCTTTACTATGCTTTACTGTCTTCATAGTATTTGTCTGAAGTTCTGTATATGTATTGTTTCCTTGCTCGTTATCTGTCTCCCTCACCATAATATAAGCTCCATGAAATTAGAGATGGCCTTTGTTTTCTTTATCATAGTGTAGCTAGTGCTTAGCATAGTGCTGGGCACAAGGTTGGAACTCTGAAATGCATTCAGTGGTATTTCAGACACAAGTACTTAATTCTAGAACTTGAATGAAGAATAAGCATGTTAGGTCTCTAGGATAAACAGGGAAGATAAGAAGTCAGGAAGAAGAGAAGATGAAAAGAGAGATAATTTGCAATTTGCCTTTCCCTCATGTTTCTTGACTTATAGATTGAGAAAGTACCAACTCTGGGCCATGGAGTGTAGACAGCCTCTAATCAATCTAGATGCCTTAGAGAAATCTGCATGACGGGTCAGGACAGGCTGGAGTTGCTCTTTATTTCAGGTGAGACTACTGAGTATCAAATATACCCATTAACTCATTTCCATCTCATCTTCTTTCCTCTCCTGCTCACTGCTTCCAAGCAAAAATACTGAGAACTACTGTCTACTCTCAGAAAACTGGACACTCACAGTTCTGCTAACATAATTAACATATCCATTATCTATCCATATTCTTTGATTACATACAAAGTAGTGAGGACTTCCAAAGTGAACAAGACACAGTTTTAAATTCCACATGGACTTATCATTAATGACTTAGCAAATCTCTCCCTGGTGTTGTGATTGGTGAGTCTGTGCTTACTGTCCTCAGTGGAGGGTAATGTCCCTATTAGGATCCCCTGGTCTGTAGCTTTGTTCCTTTGCTATGGGGCATCAGTGGGAAAGGGGGAGATAAAGGCATTGAATCTGTTTACTGAAAATAAGACAATTGAAGAATTGTGTTTCAAAAATTACTTTCTTGAAATTATTAATAAAATTATTCTGCAAAGCATTTTATTGAGCTCTGTGTCTCCCATTTATTTAGAGCTAGTTTATCTACTGTGATGGGTCAGTCTGTTCATTAGTCAGATTGAAGACCTACTATGTGCTAGGCACTGGGGAAGCAATGATGAGGTAGATAACACCTTTGTCCTCAAGAAGCTCACAGCCCAGTGGAAGTGACAAACCATGACCACAAAATAATGTGAAAAACACAGAAGTATGTATAAGGCCCAGAAGCTCAGAAAATGAGTGGTTAACTCTCCGAAAAATGAATGGAATCAAGAGCATGGGAAGGAGATGGAAACCAGTGATCACTACCTTCGAGAAGAGTAGCTACTTAAATCTCTTCTGAGTCTTGAGTTCACTGAGGTGTGAGGGATGTAGGCACCACTCTGGCAGGAGAGGTGGTAGGGCCAGTTGGTACTGGGGAGCTCGTGAGTTGGCTCCAAGTTTAGTCCTGTATCCAAGTGCTGAGGTTGTGGAGGCCACATTACTTTAGCGGTAAGAGTTTGTTGGGAGATGAGTCTAGCCTATGTTTTTCACAAAAGTCAATCTATTCCATTTGAAGAAATATCCCTTAGCCTGACACTCTGACTGGTTAGATGTTAAAAGTGTTGTTTCTTTGCAAAATGGTAATGATGAAACATTGCTGTTTTAATGCCATTATTTGGCAGAGACACACCTGGGATTAGGACCAAAGATCTGAAAAGAGGTCAACATAAAAAGCAACAGGAGTCAGGAGCTCCTGGCAAAGTGAAAAGGTAGACATGCAGAGGACAGAGGGCAGTGGCCATAGGAACAGTTCTTTCCATCTATGTTCCAGCAGGGAGACAGGTGGTGAGAAGAAAAGAAGGGCTGGAGAACCTGTGATCAGGGGGAGGGAGGGGTACACCTTCTCACCTTTGCCCTTTACAAGCTTTACTAAGGAGCTACTTCTTTGAGTTCTTCCACTTGCTGGTGTTCATAGGAGTGCTATGAGAATTCAATAGTGACTATCCATATGATAATTGCTTAGCAGGGTGTAGAAACACAGGAGATGTTCCAAAAACATTAACTACTGCTGCTGATGCTACCGCTACTACTACTGTTACTAGTAAGTAGTCCCATTATTACTAAGCCACCACTAACAAGCCCAAAGCAGGACCTGCATCAATCAGCTTTGGAGCAAGAGGGGAAGTAGGCCCTGAGTGTTGGGGGGATGGAAGAGTCCTAGGAAGCTATGGGTTTTGCATCAGAGGAGGAAGATCAACCCCAGTATAAAAGCAAAGAGGGACAGGGAGACCTGTAGCTGCTCAGCTGAGGGTGCAGATACATCATGCTTGAGTTAGTCAAGGGGGAAGAAAAGCAAACAAAAAGCAGATACTATAGGAAAATCAATGGAAAGATTAAAGTAAGTAACTAGAATGAAGTAAAAAAATTAATGTACAAACTTATATCACAAGATTATGAACAGAATCTGTATGTCAAACAATCTTATGTTTAACTGTGACTCCCCCCCTTGAGATGAAAATGTCATTGATAGTTCTTGAAGGTTCAGCACACCTTGGATTTAAATTAAATGTACAGATCAAGGAGGTTGTTTCCTGCTTTCTCTTCTAGGGTTTTGATGGTTTCCTGTTTCACATTTAGGTCCTTTATCCATTTGGAGTTTATTTTGGTGTGAGAAAATTATCTAGTTTCATTCTTCTGAATTTTGTTGTCCAGTTCTCCCAGCACCATCTGTTAAAGAGGCTGTCTTTTTTCCATTGGATACTCTTTCTCGCTTTGTCAAAGATTACTTGGCCATACATTTGTGGATCCAATTCTGAGTTCTCTATTCTATTCCATTGGTCTATGTGTCTGTTTTTGTGCCAATACCATACTGTCTTGATGATGACAGTAGAGGCTAAAGTCTGGGATGGTGATGCCTCCCGTTTTGGTTTTCTTCTTCAATATTATTTTGGCTATTTGGGATCTTTTGTGATTCCATACAAATTTTAGGATAGTTTGTTCAAGTTTTGAGAAGAATGCTGGTGCAATTTTGATTGGGATTGCATTGAATGTGTCGGTTGCTTTCGGTAGTAATGATATTTTAACAATATTTATTCTTCCGACCTATGAGCCTGGAATGTTTTTCCATTTCTTTGTGTCTTCAATTTCCTTCATAAGTTTTCTATAGTTTTCATCATACAGATCTCCTATATCTTTGGTTAGGTTTATTCCTAGGTAATTTATGTTTTTTTGTACAATTGTGAATGGGATTCGTTTCTTGATTTCTCTTTCTGTTGCTTCATTATTGGTGTATAAAAATGCAATTGATTTCTGTACATTGATTTTGTACCCTGCAACTTTGCTGAATTCATGTCATATGGAAACCAACTTGGTAATAAACTATTTAAGAAAAAATAAATTAAATGTATAGATCTCTTTCTTCAATCTGGATTAGCCAGATTTTTGGCATTTTAAACTGGCTTCTTCATCTTTTGGTTTAAAAATGATAACAGAAAGATACTAGTAATTATCAGTAATGTGTAATACTCTTGCTATCTTAATTTGGTTTAAGAAGACAGAGTGGAGAAAGTGATGAGTCTTGCATTAAAGAAGAGGGTGGATAAGATAGGCTGGGGCTGATTATGTATCCATGATCCCAGAATTCTAGAATCCAATAAATCATTCACTTACTTATCAAACATGGGGTGAGCACTGGGAAATACAGGTAACAATGAGTCTCAAAGGCCCTGGCTGTAAACAGTTTATGCTCTGGTGAATAACGAAACATGAAAAAACAATTACAATATGATGTGGGAATAGAGGCTCAAGAACCTAGGAAAAAAAAATGCCTGACCTGCATTGGGTGGTCATTGAAGACTTCCAGAGGAATAACAAAGGCTGAATCACCTGAACAGAATTTTCAGAGTAGATTTAGAGATTGAGGATTATAGGGATGGATGGGGAAGGAGTTTTAGGTTAGAAAGTTGTCTTTAGTGAACATGTACCTATTCAGAGACTAGGTAGTTCAGTCAGTGTGGATGAACACAGGGGCAAATGCAGAAGACGTGGCTAGATCACAAGTGGATTTTGATGCCTCAATAACAAATTTGGATTTATCCTATAGATGGGGAAGCACTTTGATCAGATGACATTTTAGAAAGATACTCTAGTACTGATGTGAGGACTGGATTGAAGGTTTGAGGCTAAAAATAGGGACTCAAGGCAGGAGGCTACTTTGTGGTATAGGTAGGAGTCATGGGGCTTATGCTGAGGCAGTAATAGTGGGAACAGAGAGGTGGGTGAGGGAGAGGGGAGTGGGTGAGGAGATGTGTTGTGGGTGATGATGGTGGGTGCTGGGGATGGTGAAGAAAATCATTAATTATGTTCTGAATTCTTTTAGGCACTAGGTAGATGGGGATACCAGTCACCAATTTAGAGGATCTAAGACAGGTAAGAGTGATGGGCATTCTTTGAATTATAGTCCATTCTCTGAATAAAGATCAGCAAAAGGATTGGGTAAAAAGTTAGCCCCATGCTTCACAATTTCTCATCTCCCAGACTTTGTGCATTGGAAATGCCATCCCTCATGCTTCTGCAAACCCAAGAGCTGTATGTTCCTCTAGTTGCAACACAAATTCCAATGTTCTCAGAAAGCCTTCTCAGATTCTTCACCAGCCAAAAGTAATCTATTCAAAAAAAAAAAAAAGTAATCTATTCAGTGGTTCATTAATACAGCTTTTTTCTTCCGAGAAGCAATGCAGGGTCATTTTAAGAATGTGGGTTCTGAGCCAGACTGTGTGGGTTTAATTTTGCCTCTACCACATCTGAGTTGTGTGATCTAATCACTCTCTGCAACCAATTTTTTCATCTGTAAAAAGGAATAGGAATACCTACATTGCAAGCTTACTTGAGTATTAGATGAGTTCGCTTAGATAAAACAATTCAAACAGTGCCATGCACATACTAAGTGTTCAATAAATGCTGGCTGTTATTGTCATACTTCTGGTGCTAAACTCTTCCTAAGCTTATTTGCTTACTTATGTAAATGTCTCTGGTAAAACTGTTAACTCTTTAAGGTAGAAGTTATTTTTTTTAAATTTCTTTCAGCAACAATCACAATGCCTAACACAAGAGATATTTATTGATCCATTCACCTATTCTGACTACAGATCTATTTTGACTTGAGTTTTCTTGTTTAGGATAAGCCATACCTTTCAATGTATTTTTTCCTGGGATTAAAGCATCAGACTAGTGTTTTAAACAATTTGAGAGTTACAGTTGGTGGCTAAAACATGTTGTCATTCATAATTATGGTTTCCTTGCTGCTGAATATTTGGTCAGTAATGCAACCACCAATTATTTCATTTTTCTAGTAGGGAACATGATCTTCTTTATGATAGTTCCCAGGAATGGTAAAAACTGAGGACTATTTGTGCCTTTCCAAAGAATATTAACATGCATTATCTCAGATCTCATAATTTCTTAGTTTTTCTACCTATCTCACTGGTGCAAAGAAAGACTTAATATACAATTGCCAACCCACATAATAATTGTGTTGTTTAACAATTCTAGACCACATCTTTCTAATTTAATAGTAAGTGTGTGTGTGTATATATATATGAGTCTACATATCTATACATATATATATACAGATATATATATATACCCAGATATATATATTATATATATATATATATATATAATATATATATATCTGAGTCTATATATCTGGCCTGTTATTTTCTTTTTTTGTAGTGTCCTTGTCTGGCTGCAGTTTGAGGGTATTGATAGTTCTATAAATGAGTTTGGAAGTGCTCCTTCTTATTCATTGTTTTGGAAGAGTCTGAGAAGGATTGGTAATAATTCTTCTTTCAGTGTATTGTAGAATTTGCCAGTGAAGTCATGTGGTCCTGGGCTTTTATTTTTGGAGAAAATTTTCAGTATTTATTCAATATCTTTGCTTAATATTGATCTGTTCAAATTTTCTATTACTTCATGCGTCAGTTTTGATTAAGTTGTGTATTTCTAGGCACTTATCTATTTCTTCTAAGTTCTCTAATTTTTTGGTATATAATTGTCCATAATAGTCTCTTTTGATTCTTGTATTTCAGGAGTATTAGTTGTAATGTTTCCTCTTGTATCCTCTTTTGCTTATAATTTTATTAATTTGAGTCAACTCTCTCTTTTTTATTAGTGTAGCTAACGATCTGTCAATGTTGTTTCTTTTCAGAAAAGTAACTCTTATTTTCGTTGATTTTTCTATTGCCTTACTAGTTTCTATTTCAATTATTTCTGCTTTAATCTTTATTTCTGTTCTCCTACTAATCCAACATTAGTATTAGCTTTGTATATTCTTCAGTTCCTGGAGGTAAGGTTAGGTTGTTTATTCGAGATAGTTTCTTTTTTCTTAATGTAGGTGTTAATTACTATAAATTTCCCTCTTAGAACTGCCATGGTGCATCCCATAAGTTTAGGAATGGTGTGCTTCCATTTTTGTATGTCTCAAGATATATATGTTTTATTTCCCTTTGATTTCTTCTTAGACCCATTAGTTGTTCAGTGAGTGATGTTTAATTTCTACATATATATGAATTTTCTAATTTTCTTCTTGTTATTTACTCCCAGTTTAATGCCATTGTGGTCAGTAAAGGTATTTGGAAAAAAAAAGAAAAGATACTTGATATGATTTCAATATTCTTAAATTGGTTGAGACTTGTTTTATGACCTATCAGATGATTTCTCCCTGAGAATGATTCATGTGTGCTTGAACAAAATGTATATTCTTCTTCTCTTGGACAGAATGTTCTGTGTATATTTGTTAGGTCCATTTAGCCTAAAGTATAGTGCAGATCAATTATTTATTTTTTTATTAAAAAATTTTTTTTTACATTTATTTATTTTTGAGAGACAGGGAGAGATAGAGCACAAGTGGGGGAGGGGCAGAGAGAGAAGGAGAATCTGAAGTAGGCTCCAGGCTCTGAGCTGTCAGCACAGAGCCCTATGCAGGGCTTGAACTCAAAAACCATGAGCTCATGACCGGAGCTAAAGTCAGACGCTTAACCGACTGAGCCACCCAGGCACTCCCAGGTCCATTATTTTCTTACTGGTTTTCTGTCTGAGTAATCTATCTATCCATGTTGAGAGTGGAGTATTGAAGTTCCCTACTATTACTGTATTGCTATTTTTGCCTACAGATCTGTAAATAATTGTTTAATATATTTAGATGTTTCTCTACTAGATGTATTTATTTTTAAATTGTTATATCTTCTTAATGAATTGGACCCTTTATTATTATATAATGACCTTCTTTGTCTCTTGTTACAGCTTTTCACTTGAAGTCTGTTTTGTCTGACGTAAGTAAAGCTTTCTTTTGGTTTCCATTGCACTGAATATTTTTTTCCATCCATTCACTTTCAGTCTATGTGTGTTGTTTGAGTGAGTCTCTTGTAGGCAGCATACAGTTGGGTCTTGGATTTTTTGGTTTGTTTAAATCCATTCAGCTACTCTATGTCTTTTAATTGGAGAATGTGAGCATTTACATTTGTTTATTTAAGAAAATAATGTTTATTTATATTTGAGAGAGAGAGAGAGAGAGAATAGGGTAGGGGCAGAGAGAGACAGAGACAGAATCTGAAGCAGGCTCCAGGCTCTGAGCAGGGCTCAAACTTGCCATGAAATCATGACCTATGCTGAAGTCAAGTGCCCAATCCACTGAGCCATCCTGGCACCCCTGAGCATTTATCTTTAAAATAATTATTGGTAGATAAAGATTTACTACTGTCATTTTGCTAACTGCCTTCTGATTGTTTCGTAGTTCCTTTCTTTCACTCTTGCTGTCTTTCTTTGTCAATAAATGATTTTTTTGTAGTAGTATTCTTTGGTTCTTTTTTCTTTATACTTTCTATTATGCTTACTTACTTTGTGATTACCATGTTGTTTTCATCATACATCTTATAGTTATGACACTCTATTTTAAGCCGACAGCTTAGCTTCAATTGCATAAAAAAACTTATACAGATTTACTTGTCACTACCCTACTTTATGTTGTTGATGTTATAATTTACATCTTTTTATACTATATATTTATTAACAAAACTTGTAGTTATAGTTACCACTTTTCTTTTTTAATCTGTATTTTAGCACTCAAAGTGGTTTATCCATTACCATTACAGTATCAGAATATTAGAAAGTCTTTATCTTCATTTCTGGAGGACAACTTTGCCATGTAAAGTATTTCTGATTGGCAGATATTTTTCTTTGAACACTTTAAGTATATTGTCCCAACCTCTCCTGGCCTGTAAGATTTCTGGTGAGAAATTTGCTGATGACATTACTGGGATTCCCTCATATGTGATGAGTGTTTTGTTGTTGTTGTTGTTTTGTTGTTGCTACTTTCAAAATTCTCTCTTTGTCTAGTGCGCCTGAGTGACTCATCATCTGACTTTGGCTCATGATCTCATGGTCTGTGAATTCAAGCCCCACATCAGGTTCTCTGCTGTCAGTGTAGAGCCTGCTTCAGATCCTCTGTCCCCCTCTTTCTGCCCCTTCCCTGCTTGTTCTTTCTTTCTCAAAAATAAACATTTTTTAAAAATTCTATCTTTGTCTTTTGAGAGTTTTGTTGTTGTTGTTTAAATAATGTATCTCAGTAAGGATCTTTGGGGATCTTTGAGTTTCAAGTACCTCGATGGGTCTAAACGTCTCTTAACTCCCCTGCCATTTTGGGTTTTCAGATATGCTTTTTTTGTTATTATTGTTTTCTAGCTTCTCTTCCTTTATCATGCTGTAACAGCCACCAAGGTATGCCAGCCAAGAACTACAGTCTGAAGTCCCCATCCAGGCCCCTGTAGCTGTGTCTGACTGTATGGTTGCATGAAGTCAGGCAGCTGAATATAGCTGTAGAGGCACCAACTTTCCTCTAAGGGTCTGAGAAAGACTACCCAATAGCAGGGAAAACTGAGGCTTTAGTCTACATGCAGGAGGCCTTGAAGAGCATTCAAAAACATGAAGACCATCAGAAAAGTATATGATGCTTGTTAAATTGGGAGCCGTTCAGATGATCTGTCTAGTTATGGCTAGCTTCTCTGGATTTAAGAGAGCTTCCTTTCCATGGTCTCATTTTCTGCAGAAGCAGCTTTACTGGAGATAAACCTCTGAAGGTAGGCTGAGGAAATGATTTCCATGCATTCTTCAGAGACTCCTTTCTATACTTTCTACAGCTGCCATATTTACCTATGAGGTAGAAAATATTTTCTACACATTCTTAATAGAAATCTGTGTGAAGAGAGGGTAAATAGTTTCTAATCTTGGATTTATTTACTTGAGTAATTTTAGTCTATTGATCTTAGGGTGTTTCTTTTAATGCCCTTTCTCTTTTGCTTTTTGCTTTGTCCTTGACTATCTGAGGGGATAGCCAAGGTCACTAAATACATGATTTCCAGGTAAATGAATTGTTGTCTCTGGAGCTGCTATTGAAGTGATTTTTGCCAGTGTTTTTCTAGGAATATACACCAAGTTTTTAAGTTTTTATTTTAAAAACATCTTTGGTTTCTTTAAAAGTAAATATTACTTAACACTATCGACACCTTCTTTTTTATCTTCACTTTCTTTGGAGTCTTTAACAACAGAGGTTAGTGACACTGATACAATTTTTTTAAAATACTCTGAAAGGTAGCTCACCACAGTGAGTAGATTATGTTTATCTTAGTAAAATACACTTTAAATTTCCTCTTCTTTCCCTTTTTCCTTATTCCTTCTATTTTCCCTCTATTAGCACTTAGGTTCATTAGACTCAACTTCTTCTATCCCTTTCCTTCATCTAGTATTTAGTTAGCACTTAATATATTCTATGTGCTCCCTATAAGAACTTACCTTCTAGTAGGAAGGGCAAAATGTACACAAATTCCATAATGAACCATCACATGTGATTAAATGCTACAGGAGTTACAAATTGTGTCACACTTTGATGTAGGAGAGACAATTCTGACTGAGTGATCACAATAGAAATTAATGTCTTATAGACCAAGTTGCTAAAAAGCACAGTTGGGAAATATCAGAATTGAGGATGGTCTAGGTTGGAAAGGTAGGGTGAAGGCAAAACCTGGAGGGCCTTGAAGATCAGACTAAGAACTGGATACTATCATCACATCCATTCTGTGCTTAGGATGAGCCTGATATTGTGCCAGGAGATGGCTAGCATTGGGAATCAGCCACTGAATTAACTAGATTTGAATGGGGAAAGGGCAGAATGTGGACTAAAACCTGAGCAGAGCAGTAGGTCCTATCTCTTTTTTGACCAGTCAGCCTCTGACTGCATGACCCATTGGGTAGAATAGCCTGTGAGAATAGAATAGCCTGTACCTACGTACAGTTAATCAAGGCCACACTGGCAGTGGGGAGGCTAGAGTAGAGATTCCGGTGGGTCCAGAGAAGCTCAGAAGTCAGCCGTATCTTTCTACCTTTTGACTTTTTTCCTTTTTATTTCCTCTATGTTCACTGTCAATTTTGTTTCTCTCCTGTCCTTCCTTCTCTCATCCTTTCCTCCACTCTTCTTTTTTATTTTCCACATAGCATTTTGTTCAGTCCTCTTTCCTTTTCAGTCACTCGCTGTGCAACATGAAAACCCTTTCTTCTCTATGTCTGCATGTTCCCTTTGACCAGCTCTGTCCCAGGTACTTTTTTCCATTTTCCTCTGGCCCCTGAAATGGGAAGGCATTTCCCACTATTAGGTAGATGTATGCCTGCAGTTCTGGGGATCCTTCTGAAGTACCTTCCCATCTCCTCAAAATCCTGCTCTAAAATTTCTGTTCACAGCCTCAGCCTCATTCTTGGTTTTAGTGGCCACTATTAGCATTCAGGTTTGGTTAATATCTTCACCGTACAAATTGTGAAATGCTCTTGGAGTGTGCCCACTGGTTTCTACAGATTTTGCTAAATTGTTCTTGCTATTCTCCATTTACAATAAATGCAGCCAGTGATAATATCAGTCTGATTAACTCCAAAAAGCAGTGATTCTCTACTGGGTAACTTTGCTACCACAGGACATTTGGCACTAATGGAGAGAATTTTGATTGTTACAATTGGGCATGTGGGATACTGACATCTAATGGGTAGAAGTCAAGGATTCTGTGAAACTTCCTACAATAGAGTCCTCCCCACTCCTGCCAAAAGAATGATCTAGCTCAATATGTCAAGATTACTGAGAATGAGGGGTGCCTGTGTGGCTCAGTTAAATGTCCAACTCTTGCTATTGGCTCAGGTCACAATCTCACAATTCAAAAGATTGAGGCTTGCATTGGGCTCTGCACTGACAGCACAGAGCATGCTTTGGATTCTTTCTCTTTCTCTTTCCCCCTCCCCCCTGTGCCTTCCCTGCTTGCTCTCTCTCTCAAAAATAAATAAACATTAAAAAAATTAAAAAAAGATTACTGAGATTGAGAAACCCTGATCCGAAGCTATCTACCTGGAAGCTTGCAGCTAGGTTGAATATGGGGGAAATAACAGGATTAATCAAAACCAAACTAAATTGCAATCAGTTAATAAAACAATGGGGGCATCTTGAGACGGCAAATAGTTAATGCTCCTACTTTAATAACAAAAATAATTCTGTGTACTCTCTCTGCCTATTGATTTTTACTTATAAAATTATATTCATTAACTCTCCTGACTCCTCCCAACATCCCTGAGTTCGGTAAGGAAGGCATTTTGAATATAAAGAAACCAAGGCATAGAGAATAATATGATTACCCTTAGGACCCCCAGTCAAACACAGATTTATGTATTTTTATCCAAGGCAAAAGAACACAGGACTGTTCATACAGCTTAACTGGAGCTATAATGGCAGAAAATAAGGGCAGGAACCAAAGCTGCTGTCACAAAGAAAGGACTCTCCCAGTTCTCTATTTGGTATTTAAAAATAGGAGAGAAAATGGCATAGCTTGAATCTGAGATAATGCTTGCCACTTTGTGAATGCTCTTACAGTGCATCGCCTTCGAAACAAATTGGCCCTCGTCTACAAAGGTTTCTTTTTTGTACTCTCACAAACTCATTTTTAATGGCTTGTGTGGCATCAGTTGTGCCCCTGAGCTGTAATGAAGCACTCTGCAAGTCACCACACGCAAGTCAGAAATGAATCTCATGGAGAGGAAAAATGCTGGAACGTTAATAGGTTTTAATCCAAGGTAAGCAAACCTATTGAGCCACTACCATGTGCTTTTGAAATCTAAATGTCATGAAATTTTCAGCACTTTTCTCTTGCCTGCAAATCAGTTCTGGTCCAGAGACAGCCAAGTAGGGATCAGAAGGGAAAAATCTCAAATGTGCATAACTGCCCAGGAGCACACCTTGAGTTTACAAGCACTGTTCAGGCAAAACAAAGAAATAATTGATGGAGCACAAGGGAAACTGGCTTCGCAGGGCAGGAATTTGAAAAGCCCGTAAGTGCAACAGACATCTTGCAATATATTTGATTCTATCTTCAATATCTTGGGTGGAGAAGGGGTGTTGAAATCTGAGAGTCTCTATTATATGCGTTTTCCCCTTAGGTTTTTATTTAAGTGAAAAAGCAGTGTTTGTATATTGCACTTTATTGCACTGATACTAGCCAATTTACTAAGATTTAATTGCTAAACATGTTATTTTAAACTTCATTTTGCACAGTATCGTGGCAGCTTTTGATGTTTAACCATTCAAAAAACAACAATCTCTGAATATTAAAGGTAAACAAATTGGTTTTACACTGGTGAGATTTTTCTGTGTATGTGGGAGTCTGGAGGTGTATTTTGAATTTTCTTCCTCTAGCTGGTGGGTGACCATGAAATACAGAGACAGATTCAAGGCCTCACCTGCAGGATCTTTGGGGGCCATGGCTGCCGGTCCCACCTTTCATCATGCTTCGCAATGCTTGATGTGTTAATTGCTGTAGTAACTATGAGGATGTTCCTCTTCTTTCTAATGAAATGGAAAATGTGTACCTAGTCAGAGTGCATCAGAATCAATTAACCTAAATTAGACAAATGTGGAGGCCCCACAAAAGAAATTTTAAAATTTATCCATCTTTTCAAGTTTGTATTTAAACATCTTTGCAAAGCTTACTGTAACAAGACATGGTTCTGATGGCTTTATTACTTTACTTAATCCTATTTTATTTATTATATATTTTTATTTATTTCTAGGAGAGAGAGAGACAGCATGAGCAGGGGAGGGTCAGAGAGAGAGGGAGATACAGACTCTGAAACAGGCTCCAGGCTCTGAGCTGGCAGTCAGCACAGAGCCCGACGCGGGGCTCAAATCCATGAACTGCAAGATCATGACCTAAGCGAAAGTCAGACACTTAAATGACTAAGCCACCCAGGCGCCTCTACTTAATCCTATTTTAAATGACGAAACTGAGGCACAGTGAGGTTAAGTAATTTGCCCAAGGTCACACAGTTCAGAGAGGTCATAAGTAGAGTTTGAATTCAGACTATTTCTAGAGTCTTTGCATACTCCTAACCATCTATTCTACTTCTCAGAGCAAGTAGCATGAATGTTTAATAGCGAATTACAGAAATTTTAGAGCTCCTTTGCTGCATTTTCTTATTATATAGCGTTATGAATAATTTGTAGCTACTCATAGAAAAAGCCCGGTGGGTCAGAAAAATTTAGGTCCTACTCAAAAGTGTAATCCATTACTCCCTATGGATGCCCCCTTCTCCAGATTTGGAAACAAAACTACAAATGAGTCTTGAACCTCAGCCAAAAGTTCTGCTGTCCTGGGACACGGGTGGGAGAGTCAGGATAGGGAATAAAATAAAGCTGAATGTGTCCTTCCTAAGACTTATCATATTATAAACTTGGGGGAGTCACCAGTCATCCCAATGACCGATTCCCATTTGTGGCCTTGGAAAGCAGAAGAAATAGGAGGAGGATATGATGTGGAAGGTTGAGATTCTCACACTTTAATGGGCTTATGAATCTCCCCCAGAGAAATTACTGAAATGCAGATTCTTTTTTTTGTAGATCATGGATGTGTCCAAATACTCTGAATTTCCATTATACATCTAGGGATGTATGTGGTCCATGGACCATATTTTGAGACAAGGGTCTAGAATCAACCAGTAGCATCACCATCACCTGGAAACTTGTTAGGAATGCAGGTTCTTTGGCTCTATTCCAGGCCCACTGAATCAGAATTTATATTTTGACAAAATCTCCAGTTGATTTATATGTACTTTAATTGAGAAATCTAGGCCAGGGTACTCTTCAAATGATGTAGATAGACATAAATCATTAAACACACCTGCAAGTGAATTAGTTATGGTGGGAAGGAAGACAGAGATAAAGTTATCACTATGACTTCCATTCAAGTATTTCAAATATCTTGTTTCTTTGTGATCACTTCAATAGCTAAAAAAGTCCTTGGAATGCTCCATTCAAAGCTTTTTGCAAAACTTTGTAAAACCTTTCATTTAAGAGGTGTTATTCAACTCAAGTTGTTTCTCCTTTAGAATCAGGCTATAATAACCCAAACAACTTGAAAATTTTGAATCCAGAAGAATTATAGGAAACTTACCCATCAAAGTTTCCATTTCTGGATGGTGGAATCCTAAGTTCTGAGTCACCTGCAGAATGTGCTAAGGTACTGTCAGCCTCGATTGGGGATGACCACCACCTTGCCCCATCCAGAGAAGCCTGCAGGCTTGCACTGAACACTGACCCTTCTCATACCAATACCCAGGCCCAAGGGCCAAGGAAGGTAACCTCTTCTCTCCCTGGCCTGTTATGGAGCAGGTTTGGGGAGGGACACCTTAAGTTGCCTGGGGCACCAGTGGTCAGGGAACAGTGGGGACTGAGAACCCATCCCTGGGAGACAGTGGGATGGCCAGAGGTGGGACCATGCCAAGGCTTTGATATCCTAAGCACTCCAGAGTCCCACTGAATTTCATTTACAAAACACAAAATTCGAAGACCAAATATAAGAATTTCAAGCCAGTGACTGCAGAGCATTAACACCAAATGCAAGAACTCTTCTAAGCACAGGGTCCTATGTACCTGCACTGGCTAAATACCCATGAAACCAGCCCTGACTCTGGAAATTATCTGGTATTTTTGTGTTTGGGGAATATATTCAGACTTGTTTGCACTGGGTCTATCTGAAAGGCTAAATAATGTTTATGTTAATATTGTTAATCAGGTAGTTTAATGCAGTGGTCCTCCAAGCATGGGCCTGCTCCAGCAGCAACAGCATCACCTAAGACTGTGTTAGAAATGCAAATTCCCTGGGCGCCTGGGTGGCTTAGTCAGTTAAGCGTCCGACTTTCGCTTAGGTCACGTACGTGGGTTCGAGCCCCGCATCGGGCTCTGTGCTGACTGCCAGCTCAGAGCCTGGAGCCTATTTCAGAGCCTGTGTCTCCCTCTCTCTCTGACCCTTCCCTGCTCATGCTGTCTCTCTCTCTTAGAAATAAATAAAAATATTAAAAAAAAAAAAGAAATGCAAATTCTTAGGCTCAGCTTCAAAGTATGGAAATAGAATCTCTAGGGGTGGGCCCCACAAATGTGTGGTTTTAACAAGCCCTCATGGTGATTCTAATGCAAGCAGAAGTTTGATCTAATGGGAGGAACTTGACGGAGGAACAAGGGGGAGAAGAAGGGCGGAAATGGTGGGGGAAAGGGAGAGAGGCAAACCATGAGAGACTCTTGAATGCTGACAAAAACTGAGGACTGATGGATATGGGGGGGAGGGGGGATGGGGGGATGAGCATGGAGGGGGACACTTGTGGGGATGAGCACTGAGTGTTATGTGGAAACTAATTTGACAATAAACTATTTGTAAAAAAAAAAAATAAAAATAAAAAAAATAAATATGCTGTAAAAAAAAAAGAAGTTTGATCTAATGGTTCTGATCTAATAGTTCTGAAGCTTTCTGAGGAAGAAGAATATTTTTTTTATCATAAATTATTGTTTTTTTATTGCAAAATATTGCAATTGAGAATTGCAGAATTCTCAACAATTATTTGGAGGTGGTAGTGGCAATGAATTGTGGGTCATGTGGGTATTTCCTACTCTTGCATGTTTTCTTCTATTAGGAAAGATCTGTTGGAGTGGCTGAGGGTTGCAGGGCTCCTAATAGCTCTTCGGAGGTGGCAGGAGGGCTTCTGTACTGAAGTACAGGGGAGTACGGGGAAGAGAGACAAGCACTAGCAAGGCTTTGCATTGTGCTTCAGTCCCAGAGACAGCAATTCAAACTCCAGCGTTCCCTCTAACCGACCAGTAAGACCTTGCAAGGATTATTTACCTTCTCTGAGCTCAGGGATCTTCAGCCATAAAACAGAGATGATAATAATAGTGATACCCACTCCCTGGGGTTCTTGTGAGGTATGCGTGAGCTAATGAGTAAAAGTCCTTATTACAGTGCCGGGCACATAGTTAGCACTCAACAGATAGTAGGTATTGTTCAGGGAATAAAATTATTGAATAGTGATCTAATCATGATGCAGTTATGTATTTTCATTTTGATTTGATTGGCAGTGCTGATGATTAGATACAAATCGAAACGTTCTATGTCCATAAAGGTCAATGGAATATATATACATACATGACCTAAAACAATTCTGTTATCAGACTCTTGTTTCCTTATTTGAGGGTTTCCAGGATTCCACCTGTCCCATCAGACGGTTAAATTTTCTTTTTTCCTGAAGGACTAGCAGCTCAGTTTTCCCCTAGCATTATCTTACTTTTGTGCTGTGCATACATTATTAGATCATAGCCTTTCTTCCTCTTATCACCCATATATTTTCTAAATCAATGATTTGCAAAGCAAAAGGGATTCCCTTAGGTAAATATTTGCTAGGCAGGTCCATCTTGCCCTGCTTTCTGAGCAGGGGCAAAGACTTCCTTTAAGCCTTATGTTGAAGAGGATGGTGGTATATTGATTTGCTGCCTGATACTTGCTCCATCATCACATAAGTTATAGGGAGAGTAGCATTATCCCTGCTCAGATTTATGTGGGCCTTTCTTTGTGTTTAGGTCTGAAAACCAACTCCAGGCTAATTGTATTCTTGAATAATAAATGAAGATCAAGGTCTGCTTGGCTCTGAATACAAGCCTACCTGAGTGTGAGTTAAATATCAAGTTCAACAGACTTTTTTTTTTTTTCAAACAAACACTGCTTTTAGATTAAAAGCCAAACAAACAAACAAAATCAACAAAATAATAAGCCAAATCCCAAATGATTCAACAGTAAAAGAGTACTCTCTTTAGGGACTTTGGGTCCTAGGTGGCATGCATCTGGATGCCTTTAGTGTTGCAAGATGTTTAATGTTAAGGGCTGAAAACATTGTTCCCCAGCTCTCTCTGGTATCGATTTCCCTCACACTGATTTAGTGTGGAGCCTCTTGGCATCTCTCTACCACTTCTAGCAGCTGAGCTTTGGCCCCAGAGGGCTTTATTTAATGAAAACTTGGGGCTTATTCTGTGAGAAAGTTGCCCTAGGAACTGAAGTTGTAGACATCCCAATAGAGAAAACATGAAGACAAGGTCACGTGCTGATTCTGTCCAGAGGATGGGATGATGGGATATGAAGCCTCCACTAAAGTATTTGTTTTAAAGAGAAGAGGGAGCTACAGCCTTCAGATGACTGTTGAAAGTTAAGAGAAGCTCTTGTTACTGAAACATAAAGTGCTTATATAAAATATGTACAAAAGTTGCACTGGGAGAGGCAATCAGTGGGAGGGGAGCCACATATTAGAGAACACTGACCATGTATTAGAGCCTGGTTACAAACAGTAATGGCCTTTGGGGAGAGTAGTTAAACAGGAACATTTTTTAATGTTCACTTTTTATTTTAGAACAATGTTACATTTAAAGAAACACTTCCATGATAGTACAGAGTTCCTATATGCCCCTTATCCAGTTCCTCTATTTAGTAACATCTTACATTACTATGATACATTTGTTACAATTAACAAACCAGTATTGAAATATTATTATGCTTTATTCAGATTTCCTTTGTTTTTACCTAATGCCTTTTTTCTGTTCCAGGATCTCATTCATATTACATTAGTCATCTTGTCTCCTAAGGCTCCTCTGGGCTGTGATAGTTTCCCAAACTTTCCTTGTTTTGAAAGCCTTGACAATTTTCAGGTGTCCTGGTCCAGTATTTTATAATGACCCTCAGTTGGGGATGTGGGATATTTCTCATGATTTTCTCATGATTAGACTGGGTTAGGTATTGTTTTGGGACGAGGATCACAGAAGTGAAGTGCCATTTTCATCACATCATTTCAAGGGCACATACTATGCATATGACTTACCACTGTTCATGTAACAGGAACATTCTTAATGGAAACTATGATTGAACTGGAGCAGATTTTGATTGTTGGGAAATAACAAGATTCTATCATCCAAATGTATATTTCAGTGGAAATTTAAAAGGAATGTATTAATTAATGAACCATGAGTATTAATGAACTACATCAATACCTATGTGATGATGATTTTTACATGGAAAAAGAATTTAGTCTTTCTTCTCACACAAAAAATGAAGTGGTAAAAAAAAAAAAAAGTGAGCAAGGGGAAGAATGAAACATATTTGAAACCAGTCCCTCAAACTGGTTTTCTTTTCTTTTTTTTTTTTTTTTAAATATTTTTATTTATTTCTAGGAGAGAGAGAGACAGAGTGAGTAGGGGAGAGTCAGAGAGAGAGGGAGACACAGACTTTGAAATAGGTTCCAGGCTCTGAGCTGGCAGTCAGCACAGAGCCCGACACGGGGCTCGAACCCACGAACTGCGGGATCATGACCTAAGCAAAAGTCGGACGCCTAACCAACTAAGACACCCAGGTGCCCCCCTCAAACTGGTTTTCATTGACATAGTCTGCAAAAAGAACTGAACCTTACATGTGTGTAGATCTTGAAACTATAAGTCTAGAACTGAGGGACTCCATATATTCATAAATGAATCATTAAATAATATGAGAGATTTTAGAGTTTCTCCCATAAGTTCTGATTGTTCTAGAGTATATATAGATCTTCAGACACCAGCTGGACAGTAGTCTGACTCTATGTGGCTCACTTGTGACTTTTTAAAGTAGAAATTAAAAAAAAATATCATGGCAAATTAAGGACAATCATAAATTTTTGTACTTTCAGGATATAAGATCTTCATGTCATCTGTGTCCAAGACTAGATGCAGTTGCATAAAAACATAACACTTTCAGATCCTCATGCCCTAGAACCCATGTCTTTGGTTACTTTAGCAAGACCAAACCATGCTTATGATGACATGGGCTCCAAAGTCACCCACTTGAGTAAATAGAGTGAAAATGAGCATGAAGGACTAAAATGCACTCCTGTTGCTGGCATAGCCAATATTCAGGTTGTCTTGGTTGAAGAATCCAGGGAAGTGTCTTCTGGTTTGTAACAGTGTCTCTGTTTCAAATGGCTGGGGGAAGAATCTGAAAAGAAGTGTATTCGTTTCTTGGGCTTCTATAACCAAGTACCAGAGACTGAGTGGCTTAAACAGTAGAAATTTATTCTCTCATAGTCCTGGAGGCTGCCAGTCCGAGAGCAGGGTGTGGGGAAGGTTGTTTCCTCTAAGGCCTCTCTTCTTATCTTGCAGGTGGCCATCTCCTCTCTGTCTTCACATGGTCTGTGCATGTCTGTGCTCTAATACCCTCTTCTTATAAGGAGATCAGATATATTGGATTAGGGGTTACACTAACGACTTCACTGAGTTTTAATTACTTCCTTAACAGCCGTATTTCCAAATACAGACACATTTTGAGGCACTAGGAATTAGAACTTCAACATAAAATTTTGAAGGGGACACAATTCAGCCCATGGGAGGAAGGGTAAAGGATCTGGTACAGTAGGTGCATTTTATTCTCTAGACTCTGGTTTCTAGGACTCTGGAAAGACTGACGTTTGATGATTGCTTTTGGCTATTTCAGGGGACTATGACGATGGAGAAAAATGTTAAAGGGACCACTTGACATATGAAGAAAACATGCTGTATAACATGGCTTTGTCGGGAGCCCATTCCCGGAAGTTACCTGTGGTGTTTGCACAGCTGTTCTGTCATTATCCACATTAGCAGCCTGAAGGCTGATTTCCTGGTGAATTTTCACCTAACTTCCTTTACAAAGGCCTTATAAGTAATAGTTTCATTTCTGCACTTTAAAAAAAATGCATCAGCCCAAATGCATATTTATTAATTTACAGTGAGAAATGTAATCACCTAGTGGACAGAATACTTCAGCCTCTTGACCAGCATGTGCTTTCCCTGCAGGCAAATCTAAGCGGGAAGCCAAATTATCATCAGAAGGCTGCTTGGTGAGCATAGAATCAGGCCAGGGGAGTTAGTTATGAGATTTGGCATTCCTGTGCTTTTTATTCTTTATGCCAAGCAGTATGGAGCAGCATAGACTTGCCACATGGGGCTGGCTGCCTCTGCCCTTGCTGTTTCCTCTGACTTTCCATTGTCTTCTCTTGTGAATTCATCAAGCAGGACCCAGCTCAACCAACTCCTCTTCTGAAAAGCCTTAATTTCCCCAGGCAGATGTGTTCCCTCTTCTTCTTTACCCCTGTAGCACTTCATGCTATGTGTATTATGCATCCTATTTTGTGGTTATTTATTTGCTCACCTGTTTTTCTCACTGAGCTGTGAGAAACTTGAGTGAAGGGACTTTTTACTGTGTATAGCACATGGCAGGTGGTCAGTGTTCAATAAATATTCAACTGATTAATGAAAGTAATAATTATAATTTACATGATGCTATAGTTTTTGTTTTTGCTTTATAGCTTTAAAACACTTTCCAGCAAGTTGTTTATAAGGCATGATCTTACACTAATAGCTGTGAAGTGAGATAGGCAGATGAAAACATGCTTATAGGTCAAATGATTTATCTAACTTTCAATTAATAAATGTGTTTTCCATTAAGCCTATTTGTCTTTGTGACTAAATCTTATCTCTGCCCTCCCTATCCTTGCCCATGCTAGGGCCTCCCACTTACATCCTCGGTTTGCCTCTTCTCCTTCCCTTGGGATTCCCATGGCCCTCTGAATCCATAGTGTTCTTCTGAAGGGACCGCTCCAGCCACATCTTACTGGGGAGAAGTCAGCAGTCTCCAACCTAGTTCTCTCTCTTTTTTTCTTTTTTTTTTTTAATGTATTTTGTTTGTTTGTTTCTTTTGAGAGAGAGAGACAGAGACCTAATATATATCCCAAGCAGGCATTGCATTGTCAGTAGAGAGCCCAGTACGGGGCTTGATCTCATGAACCATGAGATCATGACCTGAGCCAAAATCAAGAGTCAGACACTTAACTGACTGAGCCACCCAGGTGCACCTCTACCCTCTTCTCAGTACCTATTCCCTCCTCACACATCTCTTTTCCAATGTCCAGGTCAAACTCCCATTCCCTTAGAGATCTAGTATTAAAAAGAAAGCAATGTGATTAAATTTAATTTATAAATTTAATTTATAAATTAATTTTTACTCTTCCTAGGGGTATTTGCCTCTTAAAATTTTAAGAATGAATTCCTTACAGCACAGTTCTGGAAGCTGGTTACATCATACCATATTGGCATGTTTCTCTCTCTACAAGCACACACACACACACATGCACACAAACACACATACATATCACACACATTCATATACATATATACATACACACACACACACACACACAAATATATGCATGTGTGTGTATATTTGATTGTGTTAACTCTATATTTGGTAAAATTTCCTGGGCCTTCAAAAGCTATTCCTTTATTTCTAAAAGAAATTTCTATACCTTGCAGTCTAGATGCTACCATGAATGAGTTCTTCAGAAGATCAGCAACTAGCCATTATAACCTTTGGGGAGACACAGCGCTTCATGGACGAGTCATTAGTTCTGAGCCCAGAGAAGAAATCTGAAGGACCTTTTCATATCTTATAATTAAATACATTCTGCAGCTTGAAGATAAACATGCTGATCTGACAGTGAGTTAAGGAGGTTTATCAGCATTTGTGCACCTGCAGCGTTACACTAAAAGACATGACTTCATTAAAACTCACTGTGCTTGTGAGAACAATGAGGAATGGTCGTAGGTGTAAAAAAGAAAGACACTACTAGACGGCGGCTTTAAGCTCATCTTTGAAGGGATGAACTCATTCTATCCGACATGTCCAGCTGTGCAAACAGCAGCACTGAGTGAGCTGCAGTTAGCCGTACTAATACATAGGATTAGAACAGAGGCTGGGCCACATATAAATGATGTGAATGCTTAATATACTTGAACGCTATGAATGCAGCACAGGGGGAGAATGAGAGCCCCAGAAGTGACAGAAGATATTTTGCTAACTGTCATGAAAGGAGATTGTATTTTCAGGGCCTTCTAAGAACATTTCTCTTGCCAGAGACTTTTTGCCTTTTGAGGCCAATGTTTTCTAGGATGAAAAAACAATACAAAACATCAATCTTTCAAAAACTCCACAGGGAGACAACAAGGGTTGCCACGGTTACCATTGTTCTTTCATAAAATCTCAGAATGAGGAAACTCTGAGTGTGTATTTGTGTGAGTATGTGTGTGTGTTTGAAATTCACCTGTAATAATGTCTCAGGCTACCAAACAGGTAGATGGACGATCCAGGAAGGCATTAGCAGTGAGAGACTAAGAGTTCAGTCAACAGGGCTGACTAGAAGCCTGGGCTAAAAGACCCAATTGTGAAGAGTCTAAGGAGTGGGGTGAAGGGAACAAGATTCAGGTTCTGGAAGCCTTGGTCATAGGTAGCAGGGTCCAGGGGAAAGACAGACCTTGACACTGTGTTGACCTCATCTGAAGATGTGTTCGTGGGAATCCATTTTTTATGTGTTCCCTACCCTTAGAAGGAGCTATGGGTAGACTGGGCTGAGCTGAGCCCCTTCATAGGGCAGATGGAAGGGAGACTGTGGTGGAAGGAACCCACCAAGTCCCAAATACCTGTAGACTCATCCCTAACCTTTTGGCACTACCATAGAAAGTGAAGAATGAAGGATTCCCTGACACCTCCTTTCTCATTTCCCTAAGACTTCAAAATGATAGTTATCTTTGACACTTTTCTGAGTAGTGCAGAATATACATATTTCTCTTAGGAGCTGAATATTGGTTTTTTTCCATGTTCCAGGACCTTAACCAATTGAACCTCTTTAAGAGGTGGTTCAAAAATATCACTCTTCCAAATCTGATTTACTGTCAGAAAAGCCTTTAATACAATATGCATAAGTGATTCTAGGAGACTAGGAGTGCTTCTGAAAATTTCCCTGCAGTCTATAACTACACTTTTTAAAAAAAAATTGTCATGTTGCACAAAAGTTTATATCGTCTCTGTTCTTTTGGTAGAATGTATGGCAACAGTGAAAACAGTCTGTTTCTAAAGAAAGTTTACTTAGATAAACTGTGAGCATAAGATAAAGTCAAAGATGATGTAAAGGATACAATTCCTTTTTGCAAATGATCACAGTGGTCTTTCAAGAAATATGGGTAAATTCTCTTGAGTGAACATCATATGTGCATAGTTTGTATCTAGATAAACTATAAACACATTTAAGAATGTTACTTGCTTCTTTTATATCCCGTATCAACCTAACATGATACTCAGCACAGTATATAAATGTGAAACACATATAACTAGCACAATATTTAAGAATGATCATGAATTTCTCTAAGTCACATCACACTTATCAATCCCCCTGGCAAGGTATCCAAGCTTGTCCATTTCCTGCATCACTGATGATACAGCTCAGGATTTATTGGAATGTTAGTCAATAAATTACTGAAGTTAATCTTCGTTTAATGAATCATCAGCAAGGGAGATGCACAGATGACAAGAGTTCAATTTTCAGAAATCTCTCCCCCAATCTGTCTCTCTTCCTCCTTTCTTCCTAATTATTGATTTAACGTATGAGCCCCTCCTCCCAATTCTTCAGCCCGCACCCCTGGGAGTTCAGCCTTTTAAAGATGTTCTCATTAGAGTCAATAATTCACCGTGGCATATTATATAGTGCCCTGAATATCTATAAAGCTGTTCTTTCATGTTGTACATCCTGGGGTGTTCAAATAATTAATTTGACTAACTATAAAGAACAATACCTTCTATTGTGAGTGGTATTAATGTACTATCCACAGAGGCACATGTGTAGACGTGGCTGGGAGACAAGCTCTGCAGGAGAGTTTCTCAAGAAGATTTTAATGTCGTAGTCAGGAAGTTGTGTTCTTGGATCTATATGGAGACATAAAATACAGTGTAATTGTGATTTGGAATTAGTCAATTACCAATTGACCCAAATATGTTCTTTGGGTATCTCTTCTTCTAATTTTTAAGAGTAAAAGAACTCTTAAAAATAGTTTACTTGATGTCATTAAAAATGCTGGCTTGAAATAAAGCATTCCAAAGGCATAATACTGAGACCCAGGAGAAAATCCCAGGGTTGTGTCAATCACATTGATTCAGAACTGTTTTGGTTGTAAAATAGATATTTGTATGAAAGTTAAAGACTTTTTATTTTTTAATTTTTTAATGTTTTATTTATTTCTAGAAGAGAGAGAGAGAGAGAGAGACAGCATGAGCAGGGGAGGGTCAGAGAGAGAGGGAGTCACAGACTGAAACAGGCTCCAGGCTCTGAGCTGGCAGTCAGCACAGAGCCCGACGTGGGGCTCAAACCCACGAAACGTGAGATCATGACCTAAGCGAAAGCCGGACGCTTAACAGACTAAGCCACCCAGGCGCCCCTATTTTTTAATTTTTTAAATGTTTATTCATCTTTGAGAGAGAGAGAGAGACAGAACGTGAGTGGGGTAGGGGCATAGAGAGAGAGAGAGTGATACAGAATCTGAAGCAGGCTCCAGGCTCTGAGCAGTCAGTATAGTGCCAATGCAGGACTCAAACTCATGAACTGTGAGATCATGACCTCAGCTGAAGTCGGATGCTGAACTGACTGAGTCATGGTATCCCAAGACTTTTTTTCTTTTTTTAAAGTTTATTTATATTGGGGTGCCTGGGTGGTTCAGTCAATTAAGCCTCTGACTTCTGCTCAGATCATGATCTCGGGGCTGGTGGGTTTGAGCCTCACATCTGGCTCTGTGCTGACAGCTTGGAGCCTGGAGCCTATTTTGAATTCTGTGTCTCCCATTAATTAAATTAAAAACATTATTTTTTTTTTAGTTTAAAGTTATTTATTTTGAGAGAGAGTGTGTGCGTGCACAAGTGGGGACGGGGCAGAGAGAGAGAGGGAGAGAGAGAATCTTATGCAGGCTCCATGAAGTCAGGGGACCTGATCTAGCCAAGTGTGAGATCATGACCTGAGCCAAAATCAAGAGTCAAATGCTTAACTGAGGGAGTCACCTAGGTGACCCAGAAAGTTAAAGACTTTTAATTAAGTCATATTAATGAAGACTATTAATAGCCCAACTTAGCTTCCAAAAAAAGGTAACAGTAATATGCATATTAACAGTTAAATTATTGATAAGAAAAATGTGCTCTCCATTTTAGTTTGTAGTGAATTAGTAATTAGATAGGTAAGAAATACTTAAAAAATATTTTTTTAAATGTTTTATTTATTTCTGAGGAAGAGAGAAAGAGAGAGAGAGAGAGAGAGAGAGAGAGCGAGCAGGGGAGAGTCAGAGAAAGAGGGAGATACAGAATCTGAAACAGGCTCCAGGCTCTGAGCTAGCTGTCAGCACAAAGCCCGACACAGGGCTTGAACCCACGAACCGTGAGATCATGACCTGAGCTGAAGTCGAACGTTTAACTGACTGAGCCACCCAGATGCCCCAAGAAAGTACTTTTAAACTTCTGTTGTATAGTTGAGAGTCAGGGGTCCAGATTCAGATTCCATCTCTGCCAAAAACTAGGTGACTTTGAGTAAGTCACTTAACCTCAGTTTTCTCAAGCCTATGAAACAGAGATGAGTTTCTTCCAGGGTTAGTATTCTATATTTCTATTTATGATCATCACTTAGACCTCCAATAAATGAATCATTCACTCAACAGGAATAGAAACATTCAACAGCCATCATTTTTTTCATGAATAAATCCTTCATACAGGAGATATTTATGGAGCCAAGAGATAGATGAATTATTGTCAAAATATTTATATTCCCTTGTGCAGAATGGTTCTCAGGCTAAAATTCTTGCTTTATAGGAAACTAACTCAGGAAACCCAAGCTCAAATGTTGATGTATTCATTTCAAGGTCACAGTGTGAAAATTTATATTGGAAAGCTGGAAACAGTTCTTTTATATTTTTCCAGCTTTATTGAGATATAATTTATATATAATATTGTATAAATTTAAGGTGTATAACCTGTAATGTATATACAAATAAATATATGTTATATATGTGACAAAATGATTACCATCACAGTGTTAGCTAACACCTTCATAACCTCACATAATTATCTTTGTGTGTGTGTGTGTGGTAAAAACATGTAAGATCTACTCTCTTAGCAACTTTCAGGTTTATAGTTTGGTATTATTAACCATGGTATTATCACCATGCTGTACATTGGATCCCCATAACTTACTCATTTTGTTCCTGAAGTATGTACCCTTTGACCACTATCTCCCCACTTCTCTTATTCCTAGCCCTGACAACCACTTTCCTATGAGTTCAACATTTTTAGATTTCACATATAAGTGAGATCATGTAGCATTTGTCTTTCTCTGACTTATTTCATTTAGCATAATGCCCTCAAGATTCATCTAAATTGTCGCAAAGATAGGATTTCCTTCTTTTCCATAGCTATATAATACTCCATTGTGTGTATGTTTATTATCTATTGATGGACATGTGGGTTGTGTGCGTACCTTGGCTATTATGATTAATGCTGCACTGAACACAGGAGTGCAGATATCTTTTTACCTTCTTTTCATTTCCTTTGGAAATATATCCAGAATAAGGACTGATGGATTATATGGTGGTTCTATTTCTAATTTTTGGAGTGATCTCCATACTGTTTTCCATAGTGATTGTGCCAATTAACTTCCCTATCAACAGTGTAAAAGTGCTCCTGGGAGCGGTTCTTAAGTATAGACCTGGAATCACAGTAACCACAAACTTTAGCCACACAAACCAGAAGGGCAGGAGGTAGGCTGGTAGACAAAAGATGCTGCCTCAGAGATCAGACATACTGAAGTACATTGTACCAAACCACCTGGTATCCCCACCAGGTAACTCAAGCCACAACCTTTTGCTCCATCCTTGGATGCCATCTTGAATGAAAGTAAAGGACTGAAAGGACCAAAAAATCTGAGACTGAACTTTCTTTCCTGGAGAAACACTGCACTACTTCAACCAGATTAGACATTTGTTTTTCTTTCCTGCCATCCAGCAAGTAGCAAAGACTTTAGTTACAGACAAAATCAAAGAGGATGCATTTCTAAATTCTTTGCACATCAAATGCATTCAACGTGTGTCCCTAATATTCCTTGCTGTGGCGTAATAGGATGATATAAAGACTGCTTTTTACAGACTAAAACAATCCTCCTAACTTAACATTGGAATCTGAAGCAAAGAAAGAGTATTTCTCACACATTTTATCAAATTTGTCATGAAAAGTCCTTTGTCTCCAGGCATATCAATCTGGGGACTATTCCTAAGAACCCAATTGGTACAATATTTTGGAGTTAATAAAATTGTGTTCCCACTGGTTTCCATTGCTGTTTTGTGCACCATTCCCCACTGAGTATTTGATGAATTTCTATTCCTTGGAGGCCCCAATTTTTTTGTGAGTATGCTGAGGATCCATGTCTTGTCACAGGGAGGAAGATGATTTCCTCTGATAACATTCCTCTGGCACCTGAGGAGCTTATCACAGCCCTTTATTTGGCTGTTTCTATTATGTTGGCATGGGTCCAGAGCACTGGGAAAGAAAAGGTTGTGCTTTTATGGGGAACATTTTATTCCCTCTTGGGAAAAGTGAACATGACTCAATGTCAGGAAGAGAAATTTCGAATACAGATAAAGAGAATGAACATCCGCCTACCTCCTTTAATAGTTATAACACATTTAATGGTCCTTTTGTATTCTGTTTTGTTGAGGAGCTCAAATTATTTTAGAAAATATGATTTCTTGAAATCAGACCTGCTACAGCTTTTTTGTAAAGAGGGACTATTGAGGTGGGGAAGGCCTAAACAGTGGGGTCCAGTTGAGGTGAAGGAAGATTTCTGAAATAAAGGTCCTGAGTTGGGTGTGCAAGCTGAAGAAGCTGAAGGGGGGGATCTCATCGACTTCCATTTAGCAGTTCCTATGAAGTCCAAGGACACCCCTATCCATCAGATTAGGAGCAGCAGCACACTTTACCTTATCTTCTGCTCTGTAATGAAGAAACATGTTTGCCAATGATCAAGCAAGAGAAGTATTTCTTGCTTCCTGCTTTCTTCCTCCAGATTTTAGTTTATGCCTACACCCAGAAGGAAGGATGCCTCACGCTATGTACTGTCTATGCTCTATAATAGTTTTCTACATCATTAATCTTCCTTAGTGATTGAACTCCCAGTTTTTTGGTGGGATCCTACCATCCCAGAATACATATAATCTCCAAACTCCCTTATGGTTATATATACCACATGACTTAGTTCTGGCCAGTGGAAAAAAAGGGGATGTACAACTTTTGGATATTGTCCTTAATGGGAGAGGGGAAATGTTTCTGCCTTCTCTCCTCCTTCTTAATGGCTGGCTGTGGATGTAATGGCTGGAGTTTTTTTTTTGAGTTCACAGACAGTGTAATTCCTGGGTTTGCACCAGATTTTGAACCCAGCTCTGTGTGATTTCAAACAACGGTTACTGTTCACTGCGTGCCTCTTCAGTACCTTAATATGAAATGCCTGGAGCATACGGATGGGGAGGGGACAGAAATACAACCGCGGCCTTGTCCCCTAGGTCATTTCACCCAGTCCTCATAAGGCGACAAGGTCAGCAGGACGACCTCCACTCCACACCCAGGGAAACTGAGGCTCTAAGGGGCAACACCAGGTTCTAGAAGAATGGTAAGGCCAGGGTGTGGGGTCGGATTGGGTCACAGAGTGCGAGCTCCCCCTGCCAGGCCCTCCTGATGGATCGGAGTCAGTGTCCTCATTTGCAAAATCAAGGCAGTGGAGGAGGCCAGGGGTTTTCGGAATTTTTTTGAGCCATGGACGCTTTGTTCAAACGGAGCCTGAAGCTGCACCTTGGCAGGTGGAGCAACTATCATAGATCATAATTTTGGGAATGGAAGCCATGCATGCAGAACAAGAACAACATGGACATCCTGAGAGCATGGAGTTCCCATATCATCTCCGGACCACCCACTTATGGACTTCTATATAACTGATAAATAAACAACTATATCATTTAATCCAGTTTTGTTTTTTTATTTTAATCCTAGTTGTAACCTAATTTTAACTGATATGATCCTCCAAGCAAGCTGCCTTTATTCAGCTATCAATCATAATTCTATTGCACAAAACATGTTTTATACAACAGATAAATTCCTAAACTTTTTTGGGGGTAAAATTTGAAGATATTTAAAATACAATAATAGGGGCTATAGTTTAAAGAAACCGAATAGCAAGTTCTTTTATAAAGTATTTACATTTTTTGTTTGTTATAAAAAGGTTTAATGATCTAAATCCTGAAACAGAAAAATAGAATATTAATGGATACAGAGAAGATCTAAATAAAGTCTGCAGTGTGGTTAGAAGTATTATACTAATGTTTTTTTCTTTAGTTTTAATCATTGTTCTATGGTTTTGTAGGACATTAACAGAAGGAGAAACTAGTTAAAGGTCATATAGAAACTTGGTACATCCTTTTCTGTGGTAAAATATATATAACATACAATTTACCATTAAAACCATTTTTAAGTGTACAGTTCTGTGGCATTGGTACATTCATATTATCCTACAGCTATCACCCAAATCCATCTCCTGAACTTTTTTTCACTTTCCCAAAGTGAAATTCTGCATTTATTAAACACTAATTCCCTGTTCTTTCCCACTCCCTCAGGCCCTGGCAACCTCCACTTTACTTTCTGTATCTATGAATTTGACTACTCTAGATAACTCATATAAGTAGAATTATACAGTATGTTGTGACTGGCTCATTTCGTTTAGTATAATGTCTTTAAAATTCATCCAAGTTGTAGCATGTATCAGAATTTCCTTTCTCATTAAGGCAGGATGCTAATCCACTGTTTTCATGTTTTTGAGAAAGTTGTGATTGTATTGTACGTAATGACATATAACAGCATTTCATTTTTTCACCTAACAGAATCCTTTCCCAGATTATTAATAATTTTTCCTAAATGTGATTTAAATGGCTGTATAATATTCTATTCTGTGTCAGCTATTTCTCACATTTTAATTTTTTTATTTAGAACATTCCTTTCTTTCACTTTATAACCAACACTCTGGAGAGCAATTTTGCACATAATAATTTTGGGTCCATTCTATATTATTTGTGAATTGTTTATATCCTTTACCTATTTATCTCTTGAGGATCCTATTGTTTTTCTTCCTAATTTATCTAATAAAGATGGAAACTCTTTAAAATAACAAACCAATTTTCATCATCCCTGTTAAATGATTGTAGATATATTTGCATTGTAAAACAAAAAGACAATTGTATTTTAATGAAACTAATCATTTGGTCATCTCATTGGAAAATTAATTTTAGCTTTATGTGCACAGGATATTAATAAATGGATTTTTTTAACTTAAAAAACAAGTAGTTGATAATATTGAGTATCACAACTTTAGTGTTTCAGAATATCTGTATACAACATGTGACCATATCATGCTTCGTAGCCAAGACTAATTTCTTTTATCAAGGTAAAAATTTAGGAAAAATTAGAAATGGATGCTCTCCATCTCTGGAGGCAGTTATTTTGAAATCTTAAATATTATTGCATTTCAAAATGTTTCTATTTTCAGTTGAACAGCGAAGTCTAAAGGAAGACAAAAAAGCATAAAATTCTTTACTCTTGAGCCTTTGAAACTGACAATTTCTAGTGAAAAAAAATTTTTTTAAGATGTCGTACCACAGATAAACAAAACAAAGGTTTTTGAGTAGAATTGGATTTTTCACATGCAATGAAATGTTTAAGAGTTTAAGCAACTGTCAGACATTTTCCCAAATGGAGGGCAAGGAGAATAATTGTGGAACCAATAAGCTACATGTGAGGGTAGAAGGAAGAGGGACAAATTGGATTCTTCTTTGGGAAACAGATTGCACCTCCAGCTCCAGATGATTATATCCAGAGGGGACTCTAACAGCTGCTCAAAGACTCATAACTCAATGAAGTTGGTCATCACGGTGATTTTGTTTTGTTTTGTTTGCACATTCAACCTTTAATTCTATGTACTGCTTTAAGAATCTTTTCTTGATATAGTATGTATCATTTTTCTCCCTTTTTGAAGTAGCAAGATCTAGGGGAATTCCTTCCTCCCCCCTATCAACTTTAACATTTTAATCCTAGGTCAGCCCCTGGAATGGTATCTGGATTTAAGTACACCATTTTGGAGGGGAGCCTGCTGGCTCAGTTGGTAGAACACGCAACTCTTGATCTTGGGGTTGTGAGTTTGAGCCCCACACTGGAGATAAAGTTTATTTTTTTAAAAAGTATACCATTTTGGAGCTTCAAAAATATGTTTGAAATAATAATTAAAAATAAATATATAATAACATTAAAACTGTATGAGAAACAATTTTTTAAATTTATTAGATCAGTAGCAGTTCAGAAGAGGCATATGGAAAAACATTCTTTAATATAATAGACTTTTCAGCAGAAGACTTTTAGGACACCAGAGGTGGGTATCCACCTAAAATAATATTAGTAACTCTCTTTAAGATTTTATTTTTAAGTGATCTCTACATCAAATGTGGGGCTTGAACTTACAACCCTGAGATCAAGAGTTACATGCTCTATGGACTGAGTCAGTCAGGTGCCTCAATAAAGTTCTTTTAGAAGCAGATAAATAGGCTAGATGTTTCAACAAGTTCTTTATATAATTAGAAATTAGAAATTTCTAAAATATATTATGATGACTTTCTCAGAAACATATGTCTTCATCTCTCTTAAAAGTATGAATGAAACTATTATTTAAGGCTTATTTCAGAAATATGGAATCACAATAACTGAGTTCTTACTCAGTATATCTGTTGGGCATTTATTTCATAAAATTTATTGAACATCACTATGTGACACTGAACGCTGTCACATTCATTATGACAGGTATTAACACAGATGACTTTTTAAAATAATATGGTAAATGTAATTAATTAATTAATTAATTAATTAATTAATTCATTTTGTACTGCCTGTGGTAGATGCCAGGTATACAGAGGTTGGAAACAAAACAAAATTAAACCCATGCCTGATTCTGCTCCTCACAGACACATAATTAAGAACTGTGATTCACCTTTATGAATGAACACATCTGGTACTATGAGTGAGACTGAGAGGATCTAAGTGAGATTGGGGACATGAAAAGTGTCTCTGAGAAAATGGTATTTTGGCTGAGGCCTTATGGATGAGTAGGAGTTGAACAAAGAGTCAAGGGGTAAGTGATCTGGGCAAAGGGAGTAGGTTGACCCAAAGGTCCTGAGGCAAGAATGAGCTTGTATGGTTTGAGAATTCTAAGGCTGGAACTTAGTAAGTGAAGGTGAAAATAATGGGAGCTGAGGTTGGAGAGAGGTAGGGCTAGAGCATGCAGTCAGTGAAGGAAAGTCAGTGAACACTACAGAGGACCTACATGATCTATAAATATGACTGGAAAGATCCTTCTGGCTGCCATTCAGCAGATGAGGGGCCAGTGAAATTGGAAGGGCCAGCGGGAAAGATACCACAGCAGTTCAGGTGGGAGATGAAAGATGCTCAAATTATTTATGAGCAGTAGGGAGACAAAGACATGGATGGATCAGAAATGTATTTTGGAGATAGAATTGACAGCACTAGATGATGGGTATAAATGAGGGCAAAACATGTCAGGTGTCAGGGATGACACAACGATAGATGTACAGGGAATTACTGGACCACTGAGGAGGTATATCTAACCTAGAATGAGGTAGAGGAGAGAGAGGTTCAGAAAAAGCTTTCCAGAGTTCAGTCTTAGAGAAGCAGTTAGAGTTAGCCAAGCAAGGAGAGAAGGTATGAGTGAGATGGTAAAGGCTGCAGATAGAGGGGTCACCTGGGCAAAGGCAAGGAGGGAAACGTGCGTATGGGGGTGGTGTACCATAACTGGTTGTGTTTTTACTGAATTATAAACTGTGAGCCAGGGAGAGATGTGAAATGAGTTAGGAGCGTGGACCAAAGACAGATCTTGGAGGGCCTTGTAGGACACTTTAGGAACTTGCATGCCATGAGAAGGCATGGTTTTAAGCAGGAGTGTAACCTTACCCATTTGTATTTTAGAGAGAGAATTGTAGCCATTTTGGAGGAAGTTGCACTCTCCTTTAAACTATGCTTTAACTGAGGTAATGACACCAAAGGTGACCTGGAGTGGACATACTCAAGGACTATAAAGATGAGAAGTAATATTGGCAGGCTTTGATGATCTATCAGATATGAGTGGTGGGGAAGAAAAGGAGTCAAGCTTGAAACTGAGGTTTCTAACTTGAGTGAGTGAATGAAGAACACAGATCTGGAAACATGTTTGGGTGGTGTATGTAGGGGTAGAAGAATGATGAGTGCCCAGGAGAGTGCTAGAAACCATACTGGGTACAAAAAGTAAAGAAAGCAACCAACCAGTCTTTAAGTGTCTAACTTGGGTAAGGTACTATATAGATGCGGTGAACACTGTGAGTAGGCATTCCAAATCTCACTTACAGATGAAGCAATGCGGTGCATGGAGAATTAGAGTCTCTATGCTAAAGGTCACCTGACTCAAAAAGGTGTAGAACTATAGGTCCCTGAGCTCATGAAAGGGTTTGTCGTGAGGGAGAATTTGAGAAGCACACACAAACATGTCACCTAACAGGGTTAAATGCTAAGTTACAGGGTTATAACAATAAGTAGTGAAGACACTCAAAAGCCTAAGAACACAATGAATGGGAGTATCTGGGAATTCCTACGGGAAATATGGTACTCCTGTTGAAGACTTCAGGGCCATTGCAAATAGCAAAGGTGGTTTCTGGTTTGCATGTCCAGGTTGTATAGGCTTTTAGCCCCCTTTCGGATGTGCTATATTCATCAAGATGAGAAAACAAAATCAGGGAGTTTGTTCTTGGTACTTTTCACTTGCACATGTTATAGGCAAATAATTAACTGTGCATTGTGCATTTTCATTTCAGAAGAAACCCCATTCCTTCAGCAAGTCCAATCTGATTCTTTTAACAGCTTCCATTATTCTCAGGAACCTAACTTTTTTTGGATCAGAGGGCAGCTATGTAGAAGAAATCACAACAGAGCTGAACAACCATTTCCCTAGGCTAGAAAAATTAATATAGTAATATCAAAGTTTAACAGTCATTTATACACTATGACCAAAGCTACTGGCCATGGGAAGAGTTCCTGCATAACTGATGGTGTCTGACCCAAAAATGAGGGACAGAGATAATCTAATTGATAAGCATTTATACCACATTCCACCAGCAGAATCATTGTAACTACTGAAGATCTCATTCAGATAAGATACCTTGGCACCATAAGGACAGCATCCGAAACATGGAGTGGCTTCAAAGGACATTTTATTTTAAACATAGTATATCAGTTCTTGAATGATTGGTTGTACAAGTAGGAATATTGGTAATTCTGGCTTTTTTATGCCCAGAGTTTATTTTAGGTAAGGATCTTCTATAAGCTTTAAATTCTGACCTTCTCAAAAAAGTTTTTTCCTATCCTACACATACTATAGAAATCAAGTAAAATTAAAGGCTAAAATGAAGGCAAAATGTCCTCTAGCGCTAAGTCTACCTCCTTGCTTCCATGATAGGTCGATGAATTTGTTGTTTTTATAAGACATTCAGAATAGCAACAAATTTATCTGGTTCAACCTAGTATTGACATCATTGCAAAAAACCAAGAGTCTGCACTTTCCTTATGAGCTTCACAAAAAGCTCTTCCTCAGCTTCCTTTGGCAGTACTTTCCATTGTCTTGGAATTCGTTTATTCAGGAAGTTCTTACTACTGACCTAAATCCCTCTTGAATTAATTAAAGCCATTTTACTTCTCCTGTCCAGAAAGACCATTGAAAAGGACAGGCTGTCATTGCTTATTTGAATTCCCTTCATCATTTTTGAAGACTGTAATGAAGTGGTCAGTCTCCTTTCTCCAACTTAAATAAAGTCCCACTAGCTTTCCCTCAAGGACCTATTCTCTTTCAATTTTTAGATACTGGTAGCAAGGAGAGACCAGGTATGTGAACTCAGACAAGCATTTAATCTTTTTTGGGATTCAGCTTCTTTGACTGCAAAATGAGACTTTGGAATAAAATCAAATGTGTCCTAACTGCTGCAAAGAACTTACTTAGGAAATTCTGAGAGAATTCTTTCTCATGGTTCTCTCTCTCTCTCTCTCTCTGTGTGTGTGTGTCAGTGTGTGTGTGTGTGCGCGCGCGTGTGTGTGTGTGTGTGTGTGTGTGAGAGAGAGAGAGAGAGAGAAAGAAAGAGACAAAGAGAGAGAGAGATAGGATGGGCTCTGTTCTCTATTTTTATTTACAATTTTTTTTAAATGTTTTATCTCAGAAAGAGAGAGAGAGAGCATGCAAGCAGGGGAGGGTCAGAGAGAGAGGGAGACACAGAATCTGAAACAGGCTTCAGGCTCTGAGCTGGCTGTCAGCACAGAGCCCGACACGGGGCTCAAACCCATGAACTGAGAGATCATGACCTGAGCAGAAGTCGGACGCTTAACTGACTGAGCCACCCAGGCACCCCTACAATTTTTTTTAAAGTTTATGTATTTTGAGAGAGAAACAGTGTGAGTGGGGAAGGGGCAGAGAGAGAGGGAGAGAGAATCCCAAGCAAGCTCTGCATTGTCAGCACAGAGCCCAATGTGGGGCTTGAATTTATAAACAGTGAGATCATGACCTGAGCTAAAATCAAGTTAGATGCTTAAGTGACTAAGCCACCCAGGTGCCCCACAATTTTTTTTTACATTACACATGCTAAGGTCTTTTTTTTACTCCCACCTTCCTCCCTTCCCTCTCACCTTCTCTTGAGCATACACATATGCACACACACATCTCAAAAGAGAAGATGCAGACCAATCTGTTATAAATAGCATTTAAAAAATCCTAAATAAATTATCAAGCAAAATCTAGGAATATATTTAAGAATAAAAAACTATGATCAATTTAAACATATAAAAATTCAACTAATTATAATTCATTAATATAGATAATATCTATTGATGAAAGGGAAAACTCTTAAAATAATCTCTGAAGATGCTGAAAGTTAATTCAATAATCTTAATGTTCATTCTTGATTTTAAAAATTAAACAGGACTATGGGGCACTTGGGTGGCTCGGGTCATGATCTCACGGTTCTTGGGTTCGGGGCTCACGTTGGGCTCTGTGCTGACAGCTAGCTCAGAGCCTGGAGCATGTTTCAGATTCTGTATCTCTCTCTCAGAAATAAATTTAAAATATTTTAAAAATTAAATAGGATTAGATGGACATTTCCTTAGCCTGATATATATTTTTCAACCAATATATATATTTCAACCAAGAAGGCTCCTTGTCATATGACTAATAAGCAGTGACCTGAGGAGTCACAGAAAATCTTATTATAAAGCTATTGTAATTAAGAAATATATGGACACTGGAACAGAATAGAGAATACAGAAGGATCTGCGCATATATGTAAATCTGAAAAAAGGCAGAAATGCTATTGCAGGTCAACAGATAAAGAATAGATTATTCAATAAATAGTACCAAAAGGCTGCCAGTGAGAATACAGGATGCTCAGTTAAATTTAATTTTCAGGTAAACAACAAATAATTTTTTAGTATGCATGTCCAAACTATTGCATGGGACATACTTAGACTAAAATATTATTCATCTTTATCTGAAATTCAAGTTAAACTGGTTATCTGACATATATATTTTTTTATTTGCTAAAATCTTGCAACTCTAGTGACAGGTCAATGTTATTCATGTGGACAAAAGTTAAAATGGATTTCTATCTCATTCTATGCACTTATTAAAAAATAATTTTAAATGAATCAACTTCTTAAAAGTAAAAGGCAAAAACTTAAAATTTAGGGCAAAAATTTTATGACCTCAGAATAGGGAAGAGTAAGACATAAAATGTAAGTCATTTTTTGGAGTCAAAGATTTATATTTGACCAGTAGAAAATAAAGCACTTCTTTTTTCTCAAAAACACTAAGAAAATATTGAAAAGACAAGCTACAAATTGAAAGAAGTTTTTTGGTAACATTATAACCAAAAGAATTAATATTCAAAATATGCAAACAATTTCTACAAATCAGAAAATTTCAGTGAAGACAGTAGAAAAGGAAAAAAGACAAAAGACACAAAGAGGTAGTTTTTTTTTTTTTAAACATTTTTATTTATTTCTAGGAGAGAGAGACACAGCGTTAGCAGGGGAGGGTCAGAGAGAGAGGGAGACACAGAATCCGGAACAGGCTCCAGGCTCTGAGCTGGCAGTCAGCACAGAGCCCGATGCAGGGCTCGAACCCACGAAACGCGAGATCATGACCTAAGCGAAAGTCGGACGCTTAACCGACTAAGCCACCCAGGCACCCCACAAAGAGGTAGTTTTTTAAATGAGGAAGCACAAAAAGCCAATAACTGTGAAGATGTATTCAACATTACTAGTAATGAAGACAAAGTTAATTAGAGACACCATTTCACATCATCCGATGACAAACATGGAAATACTCAAACAATACAATGTTTTGGAAAGGATGTGGAGTGATGGGAACATAAAAACATTACTGGTGGCCATGGAAATTAGTAATTTCCAATTACTTTGGAAAACATCTAACACTACCTGGACAAATTTAATATGCAAATACTCGGCTTCTAGTAATTCCACTCTCATGTACATGCATCTCAGAGAAACTCTTGAGTATATTTATCAGGATAGGTATGCAAGAATGTTCAAGGCAATCTTTTTAGTAAAAGGGGAGGAAAAAAGAGAAGAAATTCAAATGCCTATCAACAGTAGAAAGAATAAATAAATTGTGATAAAGGACTATAAAGTCCTTATAAAGGACTATTTTATAGCAGGGAAAAAGAACATAAAATTTTTCTATTCCCTACAACATAAATAAATATCAAAAGCATAATGATAAAAGTAAAAAAGCAAATCAAAGAAGAGTATATACACTGTGACTCCATTTATATAAAAAAAAGTACACACACAGACACATACATGCTAAAATGCAGGGGGATTCCTACTGCAGTTAGTAGGAATTAAATGTTAGGTCACTTTTAGTGGGAAACAAATGGTAAGGTCATTTTTCCAGACAAAAACCTTTGGAAGAACTCGAAACTCAACCTTTGTCTACATTTTTGGTTAGAACACAGAGTGGTCCCCATTGTTTTTTTTTTTTTTTTTCTCATCAAATATGACCATTTCTCTTTCTTTCAGTGGACTCCCTCTATACCACCTTAGCGGACTTTGCTTTAAATATTACTTTTAATGATGGGACAGATATGTTTTCTCTTTCTGTGTATATCTCTAGATCCTCTTTCTTTAATGCTGATGGGTGTGGTCCTCCATCCCACTCCAGTGCCAAATTTTGGCATATGGAGTTTGTTAGACTGGTGGTGAAGGTGGAGAAGGAAGATGGGATAAAAGGATAAAGGGGACTGGTGACATGTGGCACACACAGAACAGATTCTTTGCTGCCAGGCTATTCACAGTGATCTAGCTGAAGAAAGAAGATCCTTACTTGGTCCAAATTAGCTTACCGGAGGTCTGAATATGGCATAGGGCCAAAGCTTCAGCTAATACTCTGCTTTTTTAGTACCTTAAAGAGAAAAGGGCTGACTGTGCCTAGGTAGGCAGAATTCAAATCTTTTCCACTAATAGCCTCACCACACTTTCTAATACTATTATATTCCTCCACTCTAATGCTCTCCCAACTGAGCTATTTCACCCTCTTTCTAATACTATTATATTCCTAAATAGGAAGATGCAGATTTGTGAAGATGCTTCTCAAATTGAAATATACATTAAATGAAATTTCAATAACTATAGTAGTTAGTTCTTTCTTTTGATCCTGAAAATCTGAGCAAAGTGTATACCTTGAGAAATAAATGTAAAAAAATGTCCAGACACTATAGAGAACAAAGAATAATAACATGATTACATTACAAGTTACTGACATACTCTAAATCTGCAGTTATTAAAACTATGGTACTGACCCAGAAAACAGACAAATTGATCAATGAGTGGAATAAAAGGACCAGAAACTGCTCATGTGTATGAGCATTTAATATATGATAAACTAAATTATAGAGCAGTTAAAATTTATGCACTGTTACAATTGGATAACAACTTGGGAGAGTATAGGTTAGACAGCTAACACTACAATATAAAAAAATTCCAAGTAGTTTAAGCATTTATATGTACAAATCCTGTAAGTTGCAGGAGGAAAGGAGAGAATATTTTTACAATTTTGAAGCAAGGATGATCTTCCTTAGCATACTGTTAAGACTTAGGGTATAAAAGGAAGGATGAATAAAATTTGACTTTGCACAAATTAAAAGCATATGAATGGGAAAAGAGGCCATAAATAAAGGTGAAAGTTAAGAGATGAACTGGAAAATATATTTGTAAAAGGGTTTAATGCCCATAATATATTAAAGAGATTAAAGTAAAAAAGAATAACAACCCAACAGAAAAATGGGTAGAGTATTACACAGGCAGGTCACCAAAAAAGCAATTCAAATGTTCAATAAATGCATTAAGAAATGCTCAACTTTACTAATAATATGCACAAAATAAACTACTGGCATTCTACCTACCTACCTACCCACCCATCCATCCATCCATCCATCCATCCATCCATCCATCCATCCATCCACCCATCGTTGAGCACAGATAAACCAGTCATTTCATACATGTTAATGGAGTTTTTATCTGACATAATATTTTTGGAAGGTAATATGACAATTTGTATCAAAATTTTATGTGTAGTACCATATACACTTTATTTTACTTTATTATTTTTTTTACAAATAGTTTATTGTCAAGTTGGTTTCCATATACACCCAGTGCTCATCCCCACAAGTGCCCTCCTTCATGCCCATCTTTCCCCTCCCCCTCCCACACCCATCAGTCCTCAGTTTGTTCTCAATATTCAAAAGTCTTTCATGGTTTGTAATAGCACTGCTAGGAATTTACCCAAGGGATACAGGAGTGCTGATGCATAGGAGCACATGTACCCCAATGTTCATAGCAGCACTCTCAACAATAGCCAAAACATGGAAAGAGCCTAAGTGTCCATCCACGGACGAATGGATCAAGAAGATGTGGTTTATCTATACCATGGAATACTACATGGCAATGAGAAACAATGAAATCTGGCCATGTGTAGCAACATGGATGGACCTTGAGGGTGTTATGCTGAGCGAAATAAGTCAGGCAGAGAAGGACAAATACCATATGTGTGCATGTACAGGAGGATTGGGAGGAACTTAAGAGAGGCAAACCATATACATTTTTGATAAGCAATTTTCCTTATATAAGAATTTTCCTTATATAAGAATATATTCTTGTGGAAGATATTGCTCATGGCCTGCACAATAGCCACTTTCTCTCCCCCTTTTCTTTCCTAAGGGTTTTTTTTTTAAGGCTTCTGATTTTCCAAGAGGTTAAATCTACTGATGAGCTCAGAGATGTTGGGCATTAGTCTCCAGACCCCAGAAATGAATTATGGCTGGTTTCAGTCGGTCACGGTGACTCCATTCCCCTTTACTTATGATTAGTATAGGGATGGGCATTGCATGTAACAGAGTTGAGCAGACTCATTAGAGAAAATCTGTTGGGGTACCTCCCCTTCCAGGAGAAAGCCTTTGGTCCCTACTACTTCCTGGAATGCTATTGTGCAGATGTGGTACATGGAGAACCTAAAGTTAATAGCTAAGGATGGTGGAGTGGAAGGGTTCAGTTGCTTACCTTTCAATATCTTATTAGACAAGAAAACTCATTATAAAAATCACTCTTGGTAGGGTTTTGCTGTTGTTGCTGTTACTACCAGCCAAATGCATCCCTAATTTATGTAATCCTACAGAAATACCCAAATGCATAAATATATATGAACAGAGATTTACAGGTAAGAGTTATTTATATCAGTGAAAAATTTGAAACAGCTAAATAGCCTCAGTAGAAGACTAGTTAAATAAATGTTAGGATATTAAAAAGACTGAGTTACAACTACTGGTACTAACTTGGAAAAATGTTTAAAATTTATTATTAAAAGTAAAAATCAAGCTGCAGAGAAGAACATTTATAATGGTCCCATTTTATACACACACACACGCACATATATAAACACATACATATATATACAAACATGAAGGATATGAATGATGAATATAAAAGGTAATAAGCTGCTTTTGGTCATTTCTACCAGAAAAGATACTGAGAAGGATTAAAGTATACCAGAACATATTTAGGTTAAGTCAGTTATTTCCAAGTTTTAACTATGTTTTTTAGACCCCTTATATGTTTTTTCCCTATGGTCTCTAGATTTGGAAAAAGATGCATATTTAAGAACTTATAATTTGTTTCAATATTTATCTAAAATATAACCAATGATCTCTGTTCATCAAGATTTGCAATGATATTATGATACTGTATAAATGTTTATCATAGCTGAGTTGCTAAGAAGCAGTAAAGAAAAGTTATAATAATGACTGTTGTTGAACTTCTCTATATGCTAAGCTTTGTGCTATTTGCTAACCATTAGGCTAGCACATTTTCTCATTTCATTTCCCAGCACTAAGCTTTATCCCCATATGAAAGATGAAGAGCTAAGGCTTACAAGTTCCCTAATTGTACAGCTGGTAGAGCACAGGGTTTTCTCAGTTTAATGATCTCAATGTTTCTATTTTATTCACTGCTAGTAACAAAATTCAAGTGTCGAAGGACACTCAAATGATTGACTTTAGTTGGCGGTCACTTTGTATTAGGTCTAAGAACAACCACAAAATCAATACTGGTTCTGATGCAGGTAGTTGTGTTACTGCTTGTCCATCTTTCAACAGATTAGTGTATGCTAATAACAACTATATGCTAATAACTAATTAGCATATTCCAATAATAATATAATTTCTGACCAAAGATTTTGACATTTTACCTAGCCGGTAGCCTTACATTGGATAAATACATAATTTCTATAATTTCTATCGGGCATCAAGAAATAGTTTGCAAATCCTCCATTCTGTTATAATGAAATGGCCAAGTTTCTTATTGCTGCAGTAGAATACCAAGTGAGGTATTGAGAGAACCTTGTTGTTGTAAATCACTGAACATTAGCAAAAGAAGATGTAGTATCGTATCAGCTTTCAGTGGTTCAGTTCTCTGCTATGACATTGGCTTATTAGTGAGATGGCTGTGCTATAAATGGAGGCTTTCCAGAAAACTTGGTTGTTTTAGACCTTTAACAAACTTCGCCCATATGGAATTCTGTGTGAAACTAATGTGTTTTAAAGTTCCACTCTCTTAGAACTTAGAAAAATGTACATTATTAGACCCTGTTCCTGGGGATTCTGATTTGAGTCTATGTTTAAGCAGAGGTAAGGTCATGGATACATTTGTATATTTCCCCAAATATTTCTCCTGAAATATATATATATCCTACTCTCTGCTAAGTGAGACTCAGAAAAAACTATTCCCCTCATTCATTTGACAAATGCTTATTAATAGTCAATGTCTTCAAAGACAATTGACATATTGTCATGACTTCCTTTATAGACTTGATGCTGAGGATTACCATTCTCCCTTCCCCAGGTCTATTATTATCAAATATTTTAAAGGCATTATAGTTTGAATATATTATAATGACTTAATACCAGAGATAAGATAGTTAACATGAATTTTCTATAGCTAAATTAGGGTTTTAAGTTGTTTTCATTTTTCTATTACTGTTTTATAAGTTACTCCAAAACTTAGCAGTTTAAAACCATTTCTGTGGGTTAGAATGCTGCTTAGCGACAAGCCTCAAGGCATCTCACAAGGCTGCAAAGTGTTGACTGGAGCTCAAGTCTCATGTGAAGGTCAGACTAGAGAATGCTCTGCTTCTAAGTTCACTCAGGTAATTGTTGGCAGAATTCTCATCTTCACAGATTGTTGGATTCCCCCAGTTCTTTGCTCCGTGGGCCTCTCTCTAGGGCACGTTGCCACATTGCAGCTTGCTTTCTTCAGAATAAGTGAAACAGCAAGAAAGAGGTCCCAAGAAGGAAGCCAAAGGATTTTTGTTACCTAATATCAATAATTATAATCCCATCACTTTAGCTGTCTTCTATTGGTTAGAAATGAGTTGCAGGGTACCTGGGTGTCTCAGTCAGTTAAGCATCTGACTTTGGCTCAGGTCATGATCTTACGGTTTGTGTATTTGAGCCCCATGTCAGGCTCTGTGCTGACAGTTCAGAGCCTGGAGTCTGCTTCAGATTCTGTGTCCTCCCCTTCGCTGCCCTTCCCCTGCTTGTGCTCTCTCTCTCTCTCAACAATAAATAAACATTAAAAAAAAATGAGTCTCTAAGTCTAGCTGACACTTAAGGCAGGGATTACATAGGGTGTTGATACTACGAGGTAGGGATTACTGGGGGCCATTCTTAGAAGTTGCTTACCACTGATGCTGAGTATCCAGGTGAACTGGTGATAAAGCATGATTGGAGTCCAAGTAGATAGACTGGGCTGGACATTACAAGATTTAGGGGCACAAGCTGGAAAAAGGTCAAAGGCAGAAACTCATGCTCAAAGGTAGCAGAAGGGCATTAGCAAGAGCAGAGTGGTCAGAAGTTGAAATTTATGGTTCAGAGTAGCTATGAGAATATAGGTGGATAATAATGGCTCAGGCAAACAGAACCACAGCACTGCATAGCTGGGGCTTGACTGTGATTCCAGAACAGATAAGACAGAATGTTGGCAGCCACCAGACAGTGTGGGTCAAGAGATACAAGCAGTTCTGATGGCAAATTCTGCAGGTGCTAGTGATTATCACTGAGAGTTTTATTACTTATGGAAGGGACCTTTTCAGGAAGGAATCTTCCTCTTGAACCAGGTCTTCCTTCTCACTACCCCCCATTCTGTCAGTGGAACCCTAATTCTCTTTGTGGCTTCCTCCCACACTCTTAGTTCCTCTCTTTCCCTCTTCTATATTCGACTGGTTTCAAATAATTGTTCAGTGAAAAAATACGAAACATTTTTTTCCTTTGAAGTATGAAAATTACAGCAGCCAGTAACCTATGGAATACAGGAAGGTTATGTAGTCATTCATTCAATATATATCAGTTATATACCTGTGCTAAATGTCAGCTTGGACATGCTCTAACGGGGTAGCCACTAGCCACTTGTAGCTACTGAGCATTTGAAATGTGGTAAATGTGGCTAAAAGTGGAATTGAAAGTTTAGCTATGTAAAAATTAAAATATTTTAAATTTAAAAACAGAAGCGGTATAACATATATTCCTATTAAACACAAGCTTATTATTTTGGTAGGATCACATTTCACTTGAACCACTGAAAATGTAGCATCCATATTGTGATGTACCGTAAGTGTAAAACACACACTGGATTTTGAAGACAGCATAAGAAAAAAATATCAAATAACTCATTAGTAATTTTAATACTATGATGAAATGATATACATTTGGGTATATTGGATTTAATAAAATGTATTACTGAAATTAATTTCATCTGTTTATTTATACTTTTAAATGTGGCCATGGGGCTCCTGGGTGGCTCAGTCAGTTGGGCATCCGACTTCTGCTCAGGCCATGATCTCACAGCTTGTGGGTTTGAGCCCCGCATCAGGCTCTGTGTTGACAGCTCAGAGCCTGGAGCCTGCTTTGGATTCTGTGTCTCCTTCTCTCTCTCTGCCCCTTCCTCCACTTGCTCGCTCTCTCAAAAATAAATAAAAATATATTAAAAAAATAAATGTGGTGAGTAAAAATTTAAAATTACATATGTGGCTCACATTATATTTTTATTGGACAGTGCTGAGTTGGACCACATTTCTTCAGTTACCTGCTTTCATTAAAATTCTTGGATGGTAATCAGTCCATGCAGTTTTCCCTCTCAAAATATATTTATAATCCTACCCCTATATACTCTGTTTCCTTGACCATTGACCTGAATGTCTCCAAGATGAAGAAACATATATAACCTTAAAAATAATTTGGAAATAAAAATTTTTGTTTTAGATGTCTGTATACTTCTCTAGAAACTCTCAGTTCACAGGTGAACATCAACAGAAATGTCAAGTAATATTGAGAAACTGTGATCCTCTTTGTCACAGTGTATGAACTGCACTTGATGCTTCCTTCTTAAATTGTCGGTGAATTTTAAGAATCATGGGCTTGAAATTTGAGCAAATTACCAGTAGATGGTGGCCTTGCAACCTTGCAAAAGCTAGGACTTTTAGCCTATCTTTACTTTTTTCTAAGACTATAAACTTTATGCTACCAAATACTAAATAATTACATGTTGAGTGGTTACAAGGTTAAACTCACTCTAATCTCATATATAAATATTATTGAGTGTCCTTCAAGTATCTACTATGAAATCTGAACACATACATGTTCCTTTCTTCATACTTCCCAGCTTGGGTAGGACCAAGTGACCCATCTATTCTACCTTGGCCCCACCTAAGTTCTTCAAGAGCTTGCTGAGTATCCTCCATGCACTCCATCTAGTTCCTGGGCCTGGGTAGCTGACTCTGAAAGCTCTCTGCAGCTCTTACCATGATGGGCCTCATGGCAGGCTTTCCAGATCTCAACTCATCCATTTGCCATTCTTCTTCTATGGGAGTATGTGGAATCTTTTCGGTTATTCACCTAAGATAAAGGGAGGTGGTTCCTTCCTCTGGCCAGTCTGTTTCATGATCTATACTGTTAGATATGCCCCACGTTGGCATAAAATGCCCTGCTTGGCGGATTCCTTCCAGGAAACCAAGTGGGGAGCAGAGCAGATGGAAGTCTGCTTTCAGCCTCCCTTTCCTTCACCCTCCCATCTTATCCGGTATCGCTTCTCCAGCCTCCAGGTCAAATACCAGAGAAGGGACACCAGGACTTACGTGTCCTACCTCTTTTTTGTCGCCCGATTTTCTCCTACTACCTCCCCTAATTCCCAATCCAAATTATTCTCTCTGCCCTCACTCTTTGGATGGAATGGGCTTTGGTTTCATACTCCTTTCCTTTGGGTTATATGATCCTATGTCACAACCCAAGTGTCATATCTGAACCTGAAGACAAGTAGAGATGGGAGGAAGATCAACTTATACTTAAGAGTATCTAGTTCAGTAAACATTTAAAAAATACTATATTTGAAATGAATGTATTTTCACATAATTTTATCATTTGCAAAATGTCACTTGAAACATTTTTGGAGAGAAGATAGGAATTTATGTCCAAAATAGGATTAAATAGAGTTTAAATATATTTTTAGTATTCTTGGACATGTGATAGCATATATAAAAACTGCCTATCTTGGGCAGTAGTATTTTGTAGTCTCTCCACTGCATGAGGTCACAGCTTGCCCGAAGATTCAAAACCATTCTGTTCAGTTTAGAAAACTAGATATTCAACTTATCTAAATGAGCTGTCTCTATCCCCTACAGATACAATTATAATAAGATCTTACTCTCTGCTTTTCCTGAGTAAAAACTAAAATCACAGGGCAAATATATGCCTACTTCTCCCTTATTCTTTGTTCTCAGAACTTTTCTTTTTCTATGAAAAGAATTCTGGGGTAGGGATAAGATGTATATGGTGGTTGATAATCAGGGCCATGATCTCCCCTGTTAGATCTTATTTTTTTCTTATTCAATTTATTATTATTTTTTTTTATTTACATCCAAGTTAGTTAGCATATAGTTCAACAATGATTTCAGGAGTAAATCCCTTAATGGCCCTTTACCCATTTAGCCCATCCCCCTCCCACAACCCCTCCAGTAACCCTTTGCTTGTTCTCCATATTTAAGAGTCTCTTATGTTTTTGTTCCCCTCCTTGTTTTTATATTATTTTTGATTCCCTTCCCATATACTCATCTGTTTTGTATCTTAAAGTCCTCATATGAGTGAAGTCTTATGATATCTGTCTTTTTCTAACTGACTAATTTCGCTTACCATAATACCCTCTAGTTCTATACACATAGTTACAAATGGCAAGATTTCATTCTTCTTAATCACTGAGTAATACTCCATTGTATATATATATATATATATACCCCATCTTCTTTATCCATTCATCCATCAGTGGATATTTGGGCTCTTCCCATACTTTGGATATTGTTGATAGTGCTGCTATAAACATTATATAGTATTTTTTTTTTCTGATTCTGCCCTGGTTTATGAACACATAGAAACATGTCTGTCTGAGTTCGACTGAAATCTTCCAACCAAAAAATAAGTTAATGCTCTCTCTCAACATTTACTGAAAATATCAGGGAATTTTGTTTTATATCTTTCTTGGGTCTCATCACACTCAAATTTATTTTAAATAGAAATTATTTTCTGTAGTTAAAATCAGCCCAGTACAGTAGCACATATTGAAATGAGGCAATAGCTAATATTAACATAGTATCTAGAACTTGGCATAGTGAAAAGTGCTTCAGATTGGGAGTTAGGGGGAAAAAAGAGTTCTAGTTCAGCTCTACCATCATTATATATGTATCTGAGCAGCCTCTTTTATTTTGCCTCAACCCAAATTCCTTCTGCCATAAAAGATGAAGTTACATTGACTTTTCTTCTAAGTCTTCACTTTGATAAAAATCTGTAATTCTAGTATCTAGAAGAGGAAAGTGACCACAAAGACTGAAAAAACAGACAAGGAAACATTTGCACCAGCTACCCCCACTTCTAACTATGCCCTTATATATTTCCTGCCAAACCAACAAGGGATATGGACTGTCTGGCAGAGAGACCAGGATAAAGGATTAAAGGAAGAAAAAAGGATCCAGATGTTTCCATTTGGGGAAATTGAATTTTCAGACACATCTAATTCACATGAGCTGTATCCATGGACAATTTAACCAAAAGGATAAAAGTGAATCTTATAATTCAACTGGGTTTTCATGATACCACTTCCCATTCAGCACTCTAATGAATATTATTTCCCACATGTCTGTGATGACATGGTGGGAGTCAAAAGGAAGGATACCCTTAATCTAAAAGCAAATTAAAACCTTCAGGTCCCCAGTGGTTTTGCAGAATTTATTGTATACTTATTGAGTACAGAGTACTGTTTTAAGTGTTATAATGAGGGGTACAAAAAGTAAGAATAACATTATTCCAAAAAGTTCTCAATTTAGTTGAAGAAAACAAAAACACAATTTAAAAAAACACTTTATGGTCTCTTAAATGCCTCATATAAATAGCAAATGTTTTTATGTGCATATTGAATGTGTCCTTTAATCACTCAAGGTTAGGCTCTCATAAAAATTTAATTAAATGAAAAAGAGGGATCCACTCTACTCGGAAAGTTTGATCTCCATCTACCAAGTTTTTAAAAATATGTGGTAGACTTTTAGCTTAAGTAATAAATAAAAACCAAGAGCCAGCAATATATTGGGTAAGCACATAATCTGTCATCCAAAACTTTTGGATTATACAAGTAGAGCAGATATAAGGTAGGACTGTTCTGGGTAAATGAATGCCTTTTTAATGAAGACAATAGATATGTCTCTGGGGTTGACATGATTGGAATGAGCTTTACCTTGAGTCAGAATTCTGAGGCAAGAAGCACAAAGGATCTTTGTAACCAGTCTGGCTGAATGCTTCAGACGAGCTCTTGCTCAAGTCTGGAAAATTCTAGATGACCTCTGTCACTTACTTTATCCCCATTCACTGCTTTAAATAAGCCTGTATTGTTTATTTAGCACCTGCTTTGAGGGCACGATATGAATTCTTACCTCCTGCTAAGGAGTTGGTTGCTGGCTTGGACAAATAATACTTGAATGTGACTCACAATATGCATATGTCACCAGACACTATGAGATAAATTGCCAAATAAATTGTGCACAATAATGAATTGGAAATTAGCAGGAGGAAGAGACATGTTAGGATGGGGAAGGACGTAAAGCTTTAGGAAGAGCTGTGGAATTCAAGCTGGATCTTAAGGGATAAGGGAGAAACTGCAATTTACAGAATGAGCGGCATATTGTGTCTCCCATTTTTTCCCACTCAGCAAAAGACAAATTATTAAACACAGAAACTGACAACCATCAACAATAACAACAACAAAAAACCTCACATCTTGTGTGGCAAAGTGTTACAAGCTCTAGTATGTAAAGGATTTTTATAAATCATTAAAAGAAGGATAAACATTTCTGTTGAAAAATGGAATAAGGCCATGGAAGGGTAATTAATGAAGGAAGAAGTAGGAATAGCAGCATACATTTGAAGATTTATTTACTTATGAGTATGAAAAAAAGTGACACAAACTTGACAAAATGGTGGGAGTAGGTAGAGGGAATGTCATTCTTAAAGCTGTTGTTAGGAAAGGGTACGTTGAAAGTCATTTAGCAATGTGTATCAATATGCATATATTCTTTATAGCTCTCTTAGAATCTTCTAAGCTAAAACTATTTTGATGATGCTATATAAGTTAAACAGTAGGATCTTAATTATTCTGAAGAGGATTTCATCCTCTTCATAGGACATTCCTTCTTCCCTGTCACTACTCTTCCTGTTCCCTAAATCAGGAACGGTGATTATAGAAATATCATTTAAAAAAAAATTTTTTTAATGTTTTATTTATTTCTAGGAGAAAGAGAGAGAGAGAGAGAGACAGCGTGAGCAGGGGAGGGTCAGAGAGAGAGGGAGTCACAGACTGAAACAGGCTCCAGGCTCTCAGCCGGCAGTCAGCACAGAGCCCGATGCGGGGCTCGAACCCACGAACCGCGAGATCATGACCTAAGCGAAAGTCGGACGCTTAACCGACTAAGCCACCCAGGCCCCCCGAAATATCATTTTTAGAAATCTAAGGAGATGATCAGGTGAATGCACAGGCATAAGCACATGGAAGGGATTCAACATGGTGTTACTTAAACTAATCTGAAAAATTAGAATCAACTAGTAATGCTAATAATAAGATATTTCCTCAAGAAATTTTGGTATATTTATACAGTGGACTAATATATAGTTACTGAGAAGGTTGGTATACACTGATACTCATTAAGATATTTTAAATGAAAAAAAAAAAAAGCCAAGTTGAAAATAGCATGTATAAGACCTCACTTATGTGTGTATATCTACTTAGCTATATATCTATACATGTGTTGATATGACACACAATATGACATATATATTTGTGTGTTTATATGATGCATGATATGACATATATAGATCTAGATATTCACATCTAATTATAGATAGTAGTGCTGATATAGTTTTGGGGGATTGGTTGTTTTATTTTTTATAATTTATATTACATTATTTGAATTTAACTCAGTAAGCCATATATTGTCTTTACAAGTAAACTACCTATTAAAACAATTAAAAGTACTTCAGAAAAAATCTCTTGGTGATTAAATAATTGATGTCCATATAATGGCTACAGAAATGCATTTCCAAAGTTGTTCCTTATAGGGATTCTCAAAATAAGCTACGGAGGTTCGTCTAAGGCATGATTTAGTATAAAAAATTCTGAAAAGGTCTCCATGTCTTGGCATGTCTCTCTTGATTCAAGGATCTATTTTTGAATGTCTAGACATGACATTTAAGCCATTTAATCCAAATATTGTTTCTTGAACTGAACTTTTGAAAAAATATTGCATTGCAGTAAACTTGAGGTTATACTTTATGACAACTCCTTGGAGTGCATCTGGTCTATATAGTTGGTTGCCCATGAAGCCTGTGTCTTAGCTATGAATTTCAATAATGGGATTAACATCCTTTTGTTGAAGCTAAGAAACCTATTAATGTTAGGAGAATATGCCTAGGTAGAAGACCATCCCAACTCCCTTCTTAAGACTCCTTAGCTAGACTGAGCTTTTCTACAGAAGAGTTTCAAATCCTCTTCAGGGTACACTCAAAATCCTACAGTTTCACTTATATAGTATCATCAAAATAGTTTTGGCTTAGGAGTTTCTAAAGCAGTGATAAACATATGATCATTTAGACAAATCACCTCAAATTCTCTGTGAAGTATACATATAAAATGAATGCCTCTCCAGGAGCAATGCTAATTCTGTATTTATTCTTCCAAATACACTGCATGGCAAGGGACTTAAATGAGCAAATGTGTTCTATGGTTTGTTATTTATAAAGCATAACATTAAAATATTCCAAAAATAATAAATATATTTTAGAATAAATTTGTCTGTAGCCCTATTTTCTGGTGACAAATACCTACAGGAAAAAGTAACTGATAAATCCATTCCTAATTTAAGAAAGCAAAATGTTTGCATAAAAAAGTCTTGTCTATTATAGCTGAAGTTACAATCTAGTTGGGCTAATGGAAGTACAAATAGAGTAAGTCAAGTCAGACAAAATAGGATTATTAAAAAAATTAAGACCTCAGTCTTGTAGTACATTAGAATTTTAGAAAAATCACAAATGACAATGAATTTTTAAAAAATTGCACACATACCCACACACATATACACCTCTCCCTTCTTCCCGCCTTCCCTCCCCCCAGATATCTAACCTCTACCTATTCTAAACCTACAGAAAAATCTCTGGATGGTGAAGACTGAGGATATGTTATTTTAAAGCACTCCCAGCAACTCTGTTGGGCAGCCATGTTGAGAACCATTCCTCCATGGGGCAAGCCATCTGGCCCCACTTAGTGTCCTTGGCAAATAAAAGGTGAACCTTTCATTGTAGGACCAAAAAAAAAAAAAGCTGTTGAAATAGTATTGGGTTTGGAACAACTAACTCTTGGAGTAAACTGCCCAAAAGACCTCCAAGGTTGAGGGTAGTCATTTTTTTTTTGGTAAAAATATTTTTTCCTAGAATATTTCTTGCTATTTTTTACTATAATATTGTAAAATTTATAACATTTTTTTAAAATTACCAATATAAGCATTTTCACATGTTAATATTCTTCCAGGAAATGATGTTCAATGGCTATAGAAAATTTCATTTCATAATCACTGCTTTTCCATTTTTGGAAAAGTTATCACTTTCCTATTTTTGGAAATTTCAGCTTTTCAATTTATGACTCAAAAATAGTCTTGAAATAATCTTCCTTGAATATAAACTTTTACACACAATTTGAATACTTCCTTAGGATCCCTAGAGGTGGGAATCCTGGGTTATAAAAGAATACTCATAAGGCATTTCATACAAATTGCTTGACTACCTTTAGGATACACTGATTTTATATTTAGAGGAATTTATTATCCTTGAATCCCTACATATTGGTAATATTAATATTAAATAGCTTATCTTTTCCTGATCATGTCAGGTTTATTGTTCAGTTAGGGGGTTTGTCTTTTCCTATTGATATAAATTCTTTGTGCTTCACATGTGTAGTGTAAAGCATAGATTTCCTATGTTTTTTACTTAAAATTTTCTTTTTGGTGTTTTTAGATATATAAAAGTTGATAACTACTTTCTGAGAACAATTCGCAATTCAGGCATGTACCTACAAAACAGAGTCAACCTTTGGAAGATCATCAGTATGGGAAGTATGATGTACTCCCATCCTATACTGGATTTTCAGCCTTGCCTCTAGATAAGCACTATGACATATTAAAGAAATTTTAGGCACTGATGAATAGGGTAGAGGAGGTAAAATCAATTTTGCATATATTAATTGAGTACCTGTAATGTAAGAGTTATTAAATTAAGCAAGCATCAAGTACCTATGTGTAAGGACAGCTGCTGTGAATATGCTACACTGTAAATAATATTTTAAAAAATTTACTGATGAACATATACGCCTATTTATTTAATAATAAGTGTAACATAAGATCTTACTTTTATGTAGAGCTGAGAATTGTGAATAAAATGACTGAGATTCTTCAGTGGGTGTTTTGTGTGACTGAAATTAAAATGTAGAATGACCTACTACAAATTCAATGTTTAGTGAAGGAATTGGTATTTTTTAATGAAAGACATAGGAGCCTAAATAAAATCAAAAGAGGGGCGCCTGGGTGGCTTAGTTGGTTAAGCGTCCGACTTTCGCTTAGGTCATGATCTTGCGGTTCGTGGGTTCGAGCCCCGCGTCGGGCTCTGTGCTGACTGCCAGCTCAGAGCCTGGAGCCTGTTTCGAGTCTGTGACTCCCTCTCTCTCTGACCCTCCCCTGCTCACACTGTCTCTCTCTCTCTCCTAGAAATAAATAAAAACATTAAAAAATTAAAAAAAAAATAAAATAAAATCAAAAGAAACAAGCCAAAGATTTTTCCAAAAACTCATTGAAGCATGGGTGTAGTTGACTATGAATGGAGCTACATATTTAATGGAATTCTTGGTTTTCTTTTCTCTTCTATGTTTCAGAGCCTTTATATTTGTTTACAATATTTTATCAGTGCACAAGGATTTTATTTCATGTGGGTGAGGGGCTGGTTTTCCTTAAATAATCCTTAAGTTGAGACATCTTTCTATATAATCAAAGGTATACACACACACATATATATATGTATATGTAATTTATAAGTTAGGTTTTTTAGTCCACATGGCTTGATTTATACTTGGGTTCTATAGTTAATGTTCTCTGCATGTTAAGGAATTTGCTAAACATAGAAATCTGAAGTTATAGATTTGCTGTTTTCCATCATACATCATTGAATGTATATATTCATGACACTGTCTGTCTCTTTCTCCACACTACTGGCTTTTATTTGAAGTCATCTGTATTTGGCAGAGAACTCAAAGATGTGATTAAGAAGTTGGAAAATGAGGGGCGCCTGGGTGGCTTAGTCAGTTAAGCGTCCAACTTTCGCTTAGGTCATGATCTCGTGGTTTGTGGGTTCGAGCGCGTCGGGCTCTGTGCTGACTGCCAGCTCAGAGCCTGAGCCTGTTTCAGTCTGTGACTCCCTCTCTGACCCTCCCTCACGCTGTCTCTCTCTCTCTCCTAGAAATAAATAAAACATTAAAAAAATAAAAAAAAAAAGAAGTTGGAAAATGAAATTAGTAGAAACTGAAAAGGGAATCTGGGGAGGAGGACAAAGTGGATACTATGTAAGACTCATTTTATCTGGGGAAAATGGAGGAGGAATGTCCCAGTAATGCTGAGGAGAAATCAGGAGGTGAAGAGGTCAAGCACAGTATTTACCTCTCTACCAGGTGTCCACAGAGTATGGCCACCAAAGAGTGTGACTTCGACACGTAAGCACAGTGACTGAGACAGTTTCTTGGAATCAAAAAGGGTTGGATAGGACTCATATCGCGCATGACAATGAAAGGGTACTGTATTAGAAAGAACCAGATCTAATAGCAGCATTGGGCAAGATACTCTGTGTGACTGGAGGGTATTATATTTATAGAAATCCTACCTAAGAATGGAACAAGGTAAAGAATGAAAGGTGGGAGAGAGAAGGACTATTGTTGGAGATGCCTTCATATACATCCAGCTGGGATTAACAAGTGCTATGGATAATTATTTTTTTTTTCTAACATAGACCAAAAAAAGAGGAGAGGCATGGGACAAGATTACCTGTGGCCTATTTACTGATTATATTTGTTGTTCTATTTTTTGTTTGTTTGTTTTTATTTCAACTATGTTTAATACTCCCTTACCAACACCCTTCACTTCCTGGATGTATTTGGGTAAACACAGCTGCATTGACTGGGCTTACATAAAATCTATGACCACAAGTGCAGAAGGAATATTCAATTTCTGGTTCTATCCACCTTGATGATACACTTCTCTCTTTCCCAAATCAGGAAGTCAGAGTTTGTTCTCCAACTTTGTTCTTAATTTTTTTTTTTTTAATCTTACAGAGAGTGTACCAGCAGGGAAGAGGGGGAGAGGGAGAGAGAGAGAATCTTAAACAGGTTCCATACTCAGCATGGAGGCTGATTTCAGGGCTCAATCTCATGACCCTGAGATCATGACCTGAGCCAACATCAAGAGTTGGATGCTCAACTGACTGAGCCACCAGGTTCTTAATTTTTAAGATCCTTTGGAATATTCTGGGATCCTTGCATTTCAATATCAGTTTCAGGATGAGATATTAGTTGGAATTTTTATAGGGATTACATTAAATATGCAATCAGTTTGGGGAGTGTTGCAATTTTAACAATATTAAGTTTTCTGATCCATGAACATAGGCGGTCTTTCTATCTATTTAGGGGTTCTTTCATTTCTTTCAACAATACTTTGGAATTTTCAGACTGCATGCTTTGTATTTCCTTTGTTAAATTTATTCCACAGTATTTTATTCTTTTTGATATTGTAAATGGAATTGTTTCCTCAATCTTATTTTTGGATTGTTCATTGCAAGTAAATAAAAATATAATTTATTTTTTATATTAATCTTGTATTCTTCAACTTTGCTGAACTTTATTAGTTTCAATATATTTTTTTTTTACTTTAACGGTTTCCTTAAGAATTTCTATATGCAAGATCATCTGGATTTGCAAACAAAAATAGTCTTACCTTTTGCTTTTTAATCTGGATACCCTTTACTCCATTATCTTGCTTAATTATCCTGGCTAGGCTCTCTAGCACAATGTTGAATAGAAGTATTGGGAACAGATATTCCTGACTTGTTCTGGATCTAAGTTGTTCTTCAAGACTGATGAAGTCCTAGCTCTCTTTCCTTTCAGGTAATCCAACTACACCTTCATAAAATGCTCATTTGAGTCCGATGTGCCAATATTCTAGTTAAAGAACTTTTATCTTTATATTGACAATAAGAATCCTCAGAATTTATAACCTCCCAAAACTGAAGCAGGAACAAGTAAAATTTTTAACAAAGAAAAGTCCAGGACCTGACAGCTTCCTAGATGAATTCTACCACATATTGAAAGAAGAGTTAATACCTATTTTTCTCAAACTATTCCAAAAAATAGAAGAGGAAGAAAAGCTTCCAAATTCATTCTATGAGGCCAGAATTCTATGAGGCCAGAAACATGATTATTTCAATAGATGCAGAAAAGCACTTGACAAAGCAGGACACCCATTCATGATTAAATAAAAAACCTCAACAAAGTACATTTAGAGGGAACATACCTCAACATAATATAGGCCATATATGAAAAACCCACAACTAACAACACACTCAATGGTGAAGAACTGAGATTTCCCCCTAAGGTCAGGAATAAGATAAAGATGTCTACACTCACTTTTATTCAACATAGTACTGTGAAGTCCTAGCTATCTGTGGCAATCAGACAAGAAGAATAAACAAAAGGTATGCAAAGTGATAAGGAAGAAGTAAAACGTTTACTTTTTGCAGAAGACATGATACAAAATATAGAAAACCATAAAGAATCCACCAAAAAACTATTAGAACCCATACACGAATTCAATAAACTTGCAGGATACAAAATTAATACACAGAAGTATATTTTATTTCTATATAATAATAATAATGAAGTAGCAGAAAGAGAAATTAAGAAAACAGTCTCGTTTACAATTACACCAAAAATAATAAAATACCTAGGAATAAATTTAACCAAGGAGAGGAAGGACGTATACTCTGAAAGCTTAAAAACATTGATGAAAGAAATTGAAGACAACATATACAAATGGAAAGATATTTTGTGCTTATAGACTGAGAGAACAGATGTTGCTAAAACGGCCATACTAACCAAAGCAGTATACACATTTAATGCAATCTCTATCAAAACATCAATAGCATTTTTCACAAAACAAGAATAAATAATTCTAAAATTTGTATGGAACTACCAAAGACCCCGAATACTCAAAGCAATATCTAAAAGAAAGAACAAAGCTGGAGGTATCACGATCCTAGATTTCAAGATATAAAATGAAGCTGTAGCAATTAAAACAGTATGGTAGTGGCAAAAAAAAAAAAATAGATACATAGATCAATGGAAAAGAACAGAAAGTCCAGAAATAAACCCATAATTATACCATCAACTGATCTATGACAAAACAGGAAAGAATACGCAATGGGGAAAAGACTATCTCTTTAACAAATGGTGCTGGGAAAACTGGCCAGCTAGATGCAAAAGAATGAAACTGAAGCAAATGGACCACTTTCTTACATCATACATAAACTCAAAATGGATTAAAAGCCTACATGTGAGACTTGACGCCATAGAAATCCTAGAAGAGAGCATCAAAAGTAATTTCCATGACACTCACCGTAGCAATTTTTTTCTAGATACGTCTTCTGAGGCAAGGAAAACAAAAGCAAAAATAAAGTATTGGGACTGCAACAAAATAAAAAGCTTCTGCATAGCAAAAACAAAACAAAACAAAAGGCAATCAACAAAAAAAGACAACCTACTGAATGGGAGAAGATATCTGTGAGTGATATATCTAGTAAGGGGTTGGTACACAAAATATGTAAAGAACTTCTACAACTCAGCACCAAAAACCCCTCCTAAATAATTCAATTAAAAATCTCCAAAGAAGATATTTAGATGGGCAACAGATACATGAAATGATGCTCAACATTACTCATCATCAGGAAAATGCAAATCAAAACCACAATGAGATATTACCTCACACCTGTGAGAGTTGCTAAAATAAAAAATGCAAGAAATAACAAGTGTTGGACAGGATGTGGGGAAAGGGGAACACTCATGCCCTCTTGGTGGGAATGCAAACTAGTGCAGTCACTGTGTAAAACCACTGTGTAGAATTACCACATGATTTAGTAATTCCACTACTATTTACCCAAAGAATACAAAAATATTAATTTGAAAATATATATTCACCCTTATGTTTATTGCAGTATTATTTACAATAGCTGAAATATAGAAGCAATACACATATCCATGGAAAGTTGAATGGATAAAGAAGATGTAGTATATATACATACAATGCAACATTACTCAGCCATAAAAAAGAAGGAAATCTTGCCATTTACCACAACATGGATGGATCTAGAGGATATAATGCTAAGTGAAATAAGTCACCCAGAGAAGAAATCCTGGATGATTTCACTCATATGTAAAATCTAAGAAACAAAACAAACAAGGAAGAAAAGAAACAAACCAAAAAACAGACTCTTAACTATAAAGAAATAAACCACAGGGATGGTGAATAGGGGGTTTGGTGAAATAGGTGAAGAGGATTAAGAGCACACTTATCCTGGGGCATCTGGGTGGCTCAGTCGGTTGAGCGTCCAACTTGGGCTCAGCTCATAATCTCAAGGTTCGTGGGTTTGAGCCCTGCATCAGGTTCTGCGCTGGCAATTCAGAGCATGGATCTGGTTTCAGATTCTGTGTCTCCCTCTCTTTCCACCCCTTCCCTGCTCATGTTCTGTCTCTCTTTGTCTCAAAAATAAATAAACTATAAAAAAATTTTTTTAAGAGTACTCTTATCCTGATGAACACAGAGTAAGGTATAGAATCACTGAATCACTCACTGTATTGTACACTTGAAACTAAATACCAAACTGTATGTTAATTATACTGGAATTTAAAAATTAATTAATTGATTAATTAAGAAAAAGAATCCTTAAAACCAGTGGTTGAATGCAACACATTAAGGGATCAAGACTCAGGCTGCTGTCACAAGAATACAGACCACAATAGATACCAGATTACTATATTCTGTTTTTGAAAGTCAAGATAGTGTCTCTCAAATATCTGAACCACAGCATATCTTTATTATCACTTATTTCATTCTATTTCTATTAATTTCACCAATGAAAGCACATTTATAACATCAATTATGACAGTTAGCCACAGATTTGGTGTTGGTTAGAAATAATAATGGTTTAACTATTTAAAGTAGTGACATCTAGAGCGTAGACTTTCTGATATAGTGTTATACATACCTTAGAAGGTTAAATTCTGAATTAGGACAACTAACTCTCCCTAAAGTGTAGCTTAAGTTAACACAGGTAGTGCGCGTGCATGTGCGCGTGCACACACACACACACACGCACACACACATCATATCCTTGGTGCTTTGAAAATGGAAGAAGCAGCATTATTAAGTTAGATAATGAGAATAGCACAAACCTTCAGAGACTCCTAACCAGGGCCAGCTTCATGGGCATGTGACCTGTGCAGTCACATTGGGCCTTTGGGCTCAGAAGTGCCCTCAATTTGGTTTTGTGCTCTCCTGTCATCTGGAAATTTTAAATAATTTGAACAAGGGATGCCACATTTTCATTTACCAGTGTTCCTTGCAAATTATAGAGCCAGTCCTGTTTCTGAGGGCCATTCACTCTAGAAGATGGTTTCCTATGAAATTTGTGATCTGTTCTCTCTTTGGGGGAAAAAAAAGTCAAGAGAGCCGGCATCTTGCTTTCGATTTTTTCATTTTCATTTCAAGGCCTGGACAAAAACATAAGGGCAGAGGAGTAAATGGTTTTTAAAGGGTGCTATGATACTGAAACCTAGTCAAAAGTTCCATTAGAGGTTTCAGGCTGGTTCTTCCAAGTCTTCAAGTGCCTTACCCACTTACTGCCTAATGCCTGCTTAAATGCCACCATTTCAGGTAGGTTTCTTGTTATTTCTTCTGCCTCAAAACCTATATCTTTCAATTACAGAGATTTGCTTTTCCTTTGTGATTAAAAAAAAATCCTGTCTACTTTTTAGATTAAAGTTTAGGGGTAGTATGCATAAAGTTTAGGGGTAGTAAAGCAGGGATAGGAAGCTCTCCAGTAGAAACTAGGGCAAGTCATTTTAGAAAGAAAGAAATAGAAGGAAGATTTGTAAAGAGCAAGGGTTGGCATTGGCAGATCCTCTCTGCTTTCCTGCCACTCCCTTACAGTAAGGGAGAGTCCTAGGGGAAATGAGGATTAGCTAGTTCTTGGGAGACCCAGGTCCAGGACTAGCTACATGATCTGCAGGACCCAGTGCAAAGAAATTGTGGGGCCTGTTGTCTAAAACTTAAGATTTTTAAGGCCTTGACAGCAGAGTATTAAGCCAACTGTGATGCTTTTCTATGAGAGATGGGGGCCTGTGTACCAATCATCTACCCATGAAACTGACCCTGTCCTGGTCATTCGTTTGGTTCTTACTAGAAGTTGCACTTTCTTGTCCTGAAAACTTTGCAGAATAAAAGAAGACAGTTACTTAGCTCCTTAGGGCAAACTGGTTTTCCTCACTCAGCCGGTGAGTCTCCCTGTGTCCTTGTGAAGTGGTTTCAAGCAACGGACAGCAATTGGAAGTAGGGTATTGATTTGGGTTGAAGTTTGGTTCTCTAGGAAGCAGACTCTGAAACAGAGCTTAGTATGCTGAATGTTTATTAGGGAGTGCCCTTGACATTAACACTTGTGGAAGGCAGGATTAAGTAGAAGGAGAAGCTTGGCTGCAATGCAGGCTGAACAACAGCCTTAGTCTACTTCATGGGGATGCGATAGTGCTATAATGATCAGTTTTGTCTCCAGCTGGGAGATGGCAGACCTTTATACTCCTGCATGGATCAGCTGCTGAAAGGGGGCAGCCACAAAAAGGTGCCTGACCTTGGGAGAGATGGCTTCAGAGCTAAGGCAAACCCTACCGGGCAATACAGCTATGCTGTCCACTGATAGCACTCCTACTTGCTAAGGCAATAAGGTCTTTCTTTTTTTTCTCCTTTAAAAAAATTCTTTTTAATGTTTATTTATTTTTGAGAGAGAGAGAAAGAGAGAGCCAAGGAGGGGCAGAGAGAGAGGGAGACAGAACCTGAAGCAGGCTCCAGGCTCTGAGCTGTCAGCACAGAGACCAATGCAGGGCTCAGACCTACAAACTGTGAAATCATGACCTGAGCCAACATAGATGCTTAGCCGAATAAGCCACCTAGGCACCCCAATAAGTCCTTTCTTAAAGATTGTTTTTAATGTTTTATTTATTTCTGAGAGAGAGAGAGAGAGAGAGACAATGTGAGCAGGGGAAGGTCAGAGAGAAAGGGAGACACAGAATCTGAAACAAGCTCCAGGCTCCGAGCTAGCTGTCAGCACAGAGCCTGACTCAGGGCTCAAACACATGAACTATGAGATCATGACCTGAGCGGAAGTTGGACGTTTAACCAACTGAGCCACTCACACGTCCCAATAAGTCCTTTCTTAAAGAGGGATCTTGGGGCACCTGGGTGACTTAGTCGGTTAAGCGTCCGACTTTCGCTTAGGTCATGATCTCGCGGTTCGTGGGTTCGAGCCCCGCATCGGGCTCTGTGCTGACTGCCAACTCAGAGCCTGGAGTCTGTTTCAGTCTGTGACTCCCTCTCTCTCTGACCCTGCTCATGCTGTCTCTCTCTCTCCCCTAGAAATAAATAAAACATTAAAAAAAATTTAAAAATAAAATAAAATTAAATTAAATTAAAAAAAAGAGAGAGGGATCTGTATAGCTGCATCAGTGTCCATTCCAGTGTGTATGTGGGAATTCCTGCACATTGGAAAGCTCAAGATTGGCCTTTTGAAATTAAGTGGGTATGAGTTTCGTGGTCACAAAATTGGGCATGGAAAATGTCACTTTCCTTCTATCTATAACAAGGAGGACAAATCATCCTGGTTTGCCCAAGATTTACCAGGTTTTAGCAGTGAAATCCCACATCCTAGGGCAAACTGAGATAGGTCAACCTATCTCAACTCAATTTAACTTTTTGATTTTAAATTCAGAGCCCTCATTTCCATTTGAAAGCAGAAAATTGAATCTTGGATTTCCTTACTCTACTGAAAAATTTTACTTATAAGTTTAAAGCACAGTCTGTTCAAGAGTTTTCATCCTCTCAAGGTTCTTTCACTCTCCTCCTTCCTGGGGCTGATTCTAAACTCCTAGCGGCATGGGCAACTGCCATGAAGAGTATCTGGGATGAGAAGTGGCTGATTTTAGCCTCTGCAGCCTCCATCCTCCGCAGGCCTCTTGCTCCAGATGGAACTCATCTATGGCACCTGGGTCTCTTTGGCTTTGTTCTTTTGCCCGTGTGTGTGTGTGTGTGTGTGTGTGTGTGTGTGTGTGTGTGTGTGTGAGAGAGAGAGAGAGAGAGAGAGAGAGAGAGACAGAGAGACAGAGAGACAGAGAGACAGAGACAGAGAGACAGAGAGAGGGAGAGAGAGGGGGGAAAGGGAAAGGGAGACAGAGGAAGAGAGATGTTTGCAATCTTGGATACACTTCTAGATCTATACAATTGTGTCATCTTTGGCCTTCTCATCCTCATCCCCAAGATCATCATATTTTCACCCCTATCCAGTTCTTCCCTGTCCCTCTTGTGGGCTCAGGGAAGAACAAGGACAAAAGGAACGGCATCACTTTATGAGGCTTTGGGAAAGACTATGGGCTATCAGTAGGACTCTGCTCTAATATTCTTCTTAGCCATTATCTTCTGCCCACATGCCAAGAACAGTGACGAGGCTGCCCACCCCCAGACTTCCAGGTGGGCCTAACAGGACACAGTGCCTCTCACTCTTGGAGAAACCTTTGCTTTGATTAGTTTCCTGTCCCTGGTAGGGGCACAGGTTTTAACTACTCTAGCATCCTCCACTTTTATCTATCATCTCATTCTACTTTTCTAGACTCACAATAACATACTGCTAGAAAATATCATTTCTCTGGCAGATGTGGGAGTAAGAGGGTAGTTTTTTATTTGATCAAAGTTAAGTTGTTATCATTTTAAAATACTGATAGCAGCTTTAAAAACTCAATTATATGGGGGGCGCCTGGGTGGCTTAGTCGGTTAAGCGTCCGACTTTCGCTTAGGTCATGATCTCGCGGTCCGTGGGTTCGAGCCCCGCGTCGGGCTCTGTGCTGACTGCCAGCTCAGAGCCTGGAGCCTGTTTCAGTCTGTGACTCCCTCTCTCTCTGACCCTCCCCTGCTCACGGTGTCTCTCTCTCTCTCCTAGAAATAAATAAAACATTTAAAAAAAATAAAAATAAAAACTCAATTATATCTATAAGGTGTTTTATGTAAGCTTCATGGTAACCTCAAAGCAAAAACCAATAGTAGATACACAAAAGATAAAGAAAAGGGAATCAAAGCTTATGACTATGAAAAATCATCAATTAATTCACAATGGAAGACAGCAAAAAAAAAAAAAAAAGGAAAAAAGGAACAGGAAACTACAAAACAATTAATAAGATGGCATTAGTAAGTCCTTACCTGTCAATAATTAACTTGAATATGAATAAATTAAATTCTCCAAATGAAAGGCATAGGGTGACTGAATGGATATAAAAAAAAAATCCAACTATATACTACCTACAAGAGACTCACTTGAGCTTTACAGAAACACACAGGTTAAAAGTGAAAGATTGGGAAAAGATATTTAAATAGAAACCAAAAGAGAGCCCAAATAGCTAAACTAATTTCAGACAAAAAGACTTTAAGTCAAAACCTGCAATGAGAAACAAAGAAAATCATTATAAAATGAGAAAGAGCTGAATTCATCAAGAGGATAACACTTATAAATATATATGAGCCTAACATTGGAGCACCTAAATATATTAAGTAAATATTAACAGATCTAAAGAGAGAAAGAGACAACACTGCAACAATAGTGGGGAACTTCAACACCCTACTTTCAAACATCAAGTGATCTTATCATTTATTTTTCAAAACATTTTTTTAACATTTTATTTATTTGAGAGAGAGAGACAGCATGAGAGGGGAGGGTCAGAGAGAGAAGGAGGCACAGAATTTGAAACAGGCTCCAGGCTCTGAGTTAGCTATCAGCACAGAGCCCGACATGGGGCTCGAACCCATGAACTGTGAGATCATGACCTGAGCCGAAATCAGCCACCCAACCAACTGAGCCACCCAGGCACCCCTGATCTTATCATTTAGACAGAATATTAAGGAAACATGGGATTTGAACTATACTTTAGACCAAATGTACCTCACAGACAAATAGAGAACATTCCATTCAAGAGTAGCAAAATACTAATTCTTCTCAAGTGCACATGGTACACTCTCCAGGAGAGATCCTGTTATTAGGCCAAAAAGCCTTTGCAAATTAAAACGACTGAAATCACACCAAGTTTTCTGGTCATAGTGGTATGAGACTAGAAATCGGTAATAGGAGGAAAGTGGGAAAAATCACAATATGTGGCAACAACATATTCCTCAACAATGAGACAAAGAAGAAATCAAAATGGAAAAAAACAATATCACAAAGCAAACACATATGGAAATATACCAAAACTTAGGGGATACAGCAAAAGCAGTTCTTTTATTGGGGTGTTCATTTCATCATTTATTTAAAAATATTTGATAGGGTCTATAATGTACTATGCATGATGTTAGGCATGGAAGATATGGCAATGAAAAAAAACAGACAAGAGTTCCCACCCACTTGGAGCTTATGTTCTAGAAATATACTGTCCAATACAGTAGCCATGGACCACATGAACTATTAAGTACTTAAAAAGTGGCTAGTTCATCTTTTTTTAAATATATAGTTTATTGTCAAGTTGGTTTCCATATAACACCCAGTGCTCATCCCAACAAGTGCCCTCCTCCATGCCCATCACCCTCCTTCCCCTCCTTCTCACCCCCATCAGCCCTCAGTTTGTTCTTGGTATTCAAGAGTCTCTCATGGTTTGCCTCCCTCCCTCTCCCCAACTGTTTTCTCCCCTTCTCCTCCCTCATGGTCCTCTGTTAAGTTTCTCCTGTTCCACTTATAAATGAGAACATACAGTATCTGTCCTCTGTGTGACTTATTTTGCTCAGCATAACACCCTCGAGTTCCATCCACATTGCTACAAATGGCCAGACTTCATTCTTTCTCATTGCCATGTAGTATTCCATTGTATAGATAAAAAGCAGTTCTAAATAGAGTGATTATAGTAATAAAGCCCTACATTAAGAAACAAGAAAGATCTCAAATAAACAACCTAACCTTATATCTCCAGGAACTAGGAAAAAAAAAGAAAAAAGAAAAAACCATGTCCAAAATTAGGAGAAGGAAAAAAATGTAAAAGGTAGGAACTAAATGAAAAAGAGATCAGAAAAATCATTAAAAAATCAATGAAAATAAGATTGGGTTTTGGAAAAGATAAACAACATGGCAAACCTTTATCAGGCTAAGAACAAAAGAGAAGACTCAAATAATGTTTAAAATGAAAGACTAGACCTCATAATTGATACCACAGAAATACAAAGGATCTTAAGAGGCCCCTATGAACAATCATATCCCCCCAAACTGGATAACCTAAAAGAAATGGATGAATTGCTAGAAACACACAACTTACTAAGACTGTATCATGAAGAAACAGAAAATCTGAACAGAGCAATAATGAGTAAAGAGAATGAATCAGTAGTGAAAATTTCACAATAAATAAAAGCCCAGGACCAATGGCCCCATTGATTAATTCAACCAAACATTTAAAGAGCTAATACCAATCATTTTTTTCTTTCTTTTTTTCCTTTTTTAAAAAGTTTATTTATTTTGAGAGAGAGAGAGAACACAAGTCGGGGAGTTACAAAGAGAGAAGGAGAGAGAGAACCCAAAGCAGGTTCCACACTGCCAGTGCAGAGCCTGACATGGGGCTTGAGCCCACAAACTGTGGGATCATGACTTAAGCCCAAATCAAGAGTTGGACACTTAAGTGACTGAGCCACCTGCATACACCAATGTCAATCTTTGTTGAATTCTTTCAAAAACTGAAAAGAAAGGAATAGGCCCAAACTCATGTTAAGAAACTCACATTACCCTGATACCAAAGCCAGATAAAGACAATACAAGAAAATAAAAACTAGAGGCCAACATCACTGATGAATATAGATGTAAAAATTCTCAACATGATACTAGCAAAATGAATTCAATAGCACATTAAAAGGATCACAAACATGATCAAATGTTATTTAATTCTGGCTTGGAAAATAATGTAAAAATCAATCAATCAATCAAAAAGGGAAAACATGTATTTATTTCTCAGACACAAGAAGAGTTCAACATAGGCAAATCAATAAACGTGATACACCACACTAATCAAATGAAAAATAAAAATCATATGATCTACTAAATAAATGCAGAAAACCATTTAACAAAATACAACATCCTGTCATGATAAACACTCTAAACAAATTGTATATGGAAAGAACATGCCTCAACATAATAAAGGCCTTCTATGACAAGAGCTAACATTATACTCAGGGGTGAAAGGTGAAAGCTTTTCCCCCTAAGATCAGGAAAAAAGAGGATTCTCACCACTCCTACTCCACATACTAGTGGAAATCCTAGACAGAGCAATTAGGCAAGAAAAATAAAAAGAATCAGAAAGGAAGAAGTAAATTGTCTCTTTGTAGATGATGTGATCTTAAATACAGATAATCCTAAGAATCCACCCAAAAACTGTTAGAACTACTAAATGAATTCAATCAAGCTCCAAGATTCTAAATCAACACACAAAAATCAGGTGCTTTTATACACTAACAATGAACTACCAAAGAAAAAATAAAGAAAACAATCCTAATTACAATAGCATCAAAACAATAATATACCTAGGAATAAATTAACCAAGGAGTTGAAAGATGTATACACTGAAAATTATAAGATTTTGGTGAACGCAACTGAAGACGACACAAAGGGAAAGACATCCCATGTTCATTTACTGGAAGAATTTTGTTAAAACAACCATACAACTCAAAGTCATCTATAGATTCAATGCAATCTGTATCAATATGCCAATGGCATTTTTTCACAGAAACAGAAAAACCTATCATGAAATTCAATTAGAACCACAAAAGATCCCAAATAGTCACAGCAATCCTGAGAAAGTAGAACCAAGCTGGAGGCATCACACTTCCTCATTTCAAACTATATTAAAAACCCACAGCAATCAAAACAGTACAGTACTAGCATAAAAACAGACACGTAGACCAATGGAGCAGAACTGAGAACCTAAAAATAAATTTTCACATATATGGTCAACAAATATTTGACAAGGAAGCCAAGAATACTCAACGAAAAAGAGATAGTCTCTTCAATAAATAATGTTGGAAAAACTGGATATCCACAGGCAAAAGAATGAAATCAGAGCACTGTCTTACACTACTCATAAAAATTAACTCAAAATGGATTAAAGAATTAAATGTAAGACCTGAAACCATAAAACTCCTAGAAGAAAACATAGGGAAAATCTTGACATTGGTCTTGACAATGATTTTTTTAATGTGACGCCAAAAGCACAAGCAGCAAAAGTAAAAATTAAAAAGGGGAGCTACATCAAACTAAAAAGCTTCAGTCAAAAAAGGAAACAAACAACAAAAGAAACAATCAACAAAATGAAAAGAAAGCTTATGGAATGGAAGAAAATATTTGCAAAACACACAACTGATAAGGGCTTAATATCTGAAATGTGTAAAGAGTTCATACAACTCAATAGCAAAAAAAAAAAAAAAAACAACAAACAGACAATCCAAATTGAAAATGGGCAAAGGACCTGAATACATATTTTTCTTTTCTTTTCTTTCTTAAAATTTTTTAAATGTTTTATTTATTTCTAGGAGAGAGAGAGAGAGAGAGAGAGAGAGAGAGAGCGTGAGCAGGGAGGGTCAGAGAGAGGGAGTCACAGACTGAAACAGGCTCCAGGCTCTGAGCTGGCAGTCAGCACAGAGCCCGACGCGGGGCTCGAACCCACGAACCGCGAGACCATGACCTAAGCGAAAGTCGGACGCTTAACCGACTAAGCCACCCAGGTGCCCCATGGACCTGAGTACATATTTTTCTAAAGAAGATATACAAATGGTCAACAAGTATGTGAGAAGATGCTCATCAACACTAATCATCAGGAAATTCAAGTCAAAACCACAGTGAATACCTTAGACTTAAACAATCATATTGTACACATTAAATTTAAACAATGCTATATGTCAATTATACCTCATTAAAGTTGTGGAGAATAAAGAGAAAATCACTTGCTTCTCTTTTTTTTTTTTTTTTAAAGATTTTATCTTTAAGTAATCTCCACACCAAACATGGGGCTTGAACTCACAATTCCAAGATCAAGAGTTGCATGCTTACTGACTGAGGCAGCCAGACACCCCAAATACCTCTTCGTTCTAAACTTCCTGCTCCTCTCTCTTTTAAAATTGTTTCTTTTTTATACTTGACACATACCCAAATGCAAGGGAATCAAGAGCAAAAATGAACTACTGGGACTTCATCAAGACAAAAAGCTTCTGCAGGGCAAAGGAAACAATCAATAAAACTAATAGGCAAATGATGGAATGGGAAAAGATAGTTGCAAATGACATATCAGATAAAGGGCTAGTATCCAATATCTATAAGGAACTCACCAAACTCCACATCTGAAAAACAAATAATCCAGTGAAGAAATGGGCAGAAGACATGAACAGACACTTCTCCAAAGAGGACATCCAGATGGCCAACAGACACATGAAATGATGCTCAGCGTCCCTCATCATCAGGAAAATGCAGATCAGAACCACACTGAGATACCTCCTCACACTGGTCAGAGTGGCTAAAATGAACAAATCAGGAAACTCTAGATTCTGGTGAGAATGTGGAGAAATGTACACCTTCCTACACTGTTGGTGGGAATGTAAGCTGGTGCAACCGCTCTGGAAAACAGTGTGGAGGCTCCTCAAAAAATTAACAACAGAATTCCATATGACCCAGCAGTAGCATTGCTAGGAATTTACCCAAGGGATATAGGAGTGCTGATGCATAGGGGCACATGGACCCCAATGTTCATAGCAGCACTCTCAACAATAGCCAAAACACGGAAAGAGCTTAAATGTTCATCAACTGATGAATGGATCAAGAAGATGTAGTATATGTATACAATGGAATACTACACGGCAATGAGAAAGAATGAAATCTGGCCATGTGAAGCAACATGGATGGAACTAGAGGGTGTTATGCTGAGCAAAATAGGTCACGCAGAGAAGGACAGATGCCATATATTTGCACATATAAGTGGATTAGGAGGAAGTTAATGGAGGACGATGTGGGAGAAGAAGGAGAAAAATAGTTGGGGAGAGGGAGGGAAGACAAACCATGAGAGACTCTTGAATGCTGAGAACAAACTGAGGTCTGATGGGAGTGAGGGAAAGGGGAAGGGGGGTGATGGGCATGGAGGAGGGTACTTGTTGGGATGAGCACTAGGTGTTATATGTAAACCAACTTGACAATAAACTATTTAAGAAAAAAATTGTTTCTTTTTTAATGTCTTGGGATAGAATGTGAAACTGATCCACTTCATTTTATCTATTATTTTTTTCTGTCTTGTATGTGCTTCAAAATTTATTAATTTGAAATGGAATTTGTAGTTTTGATTCAGCGGTCATACTAGCTCATGAAAACTAATTATTAGCATCTCTTCCTAAACACATTAAGTGGTCTCATTGGTAGCTTGAAATCAGCTATCCTGGGGTTACTTACAGTACAGAAACCAACAAACACTATAAATCCGGACTCTTTCTCTGGAGTCATTTCCTAAACATTTACCAACACACCATTGCTTCAACTTGAGCTCTGAACTAATACATTCTTCCTGGGGTTAATGAAGACTTATATCTCATGGAACTAAAGAATACCATCATAGGAAAAGTAAAAAAGAAAGGAACTTAGAACCAGTTAATACTTCAAGATGTTAGTCAATGGGCACTTCACACATGTGCACTCATCTTCTGTTCCCTATCTCTATCACTCCAGCCCCATTGCCCTCTAATTGCAAACTGAAGCACATTCTTCTTTTTAGGAGAGAGAGAAATACAAAAGATTAAGCATTACATAGTCTACTATCCAAGATTTCTTGTCTAAGGCAATAATTTTTTTGCTTTTCTCTTTTTCTTCTCAGAATACTGATAAATTTCTTTACTGGAGTATCACAAGGGATTCTGATTCTGTTAAAATTCTGGCCAATTTTAAGAGGGTAGTTAATTGGTAGACCAGACTTTCATAAAGTTAAACAGATGAGTTCTAGGACTACCCATTAAAATTAGGGTATAAATCATTTAGTGATGCACAAATGAAACAAATAATATACCCAATATTTTTAAAGTAGATCTTGATATATCCTACTACAAATATCATACAATTAATTCCTATCCCTAAAACAAGTGCTAAGCTCTCAGATTATAACCCATTTATTTAGATGGTATTTGATTCCAAAATTACCAGTCAGGTAGAATTATTTTGATAGTCCTTTTATCAAATTATCAGGCTCTGTTCTGAAACTTCTATTTCTCTATTCATTGGACAAACTTCTACTGGACTACCAGGCACCATTCTCCATTGTAGAGATACAAAGATGCACAACATAAGCAAGACTTCTGCTGTCAATGGGGTTTATATCTTAGCTAGGAGGAGAGGACATGTACATCTAAACATGTGTAATGCAGACAATTAAAATAGGCAGATGTAGTAAAGCATGACAGGGTGGATCCAAGTTAGAATGCATCATCAGGGAGGCTCCTCTGAGAAGCTGACATGTAGGCTGAGGTCTGAATGACAGGAAACAGGCAGCCATGCTAAGACAAGGGGAAGACCTGTCTGGACAGAGACAGCCAGACAGCTGGTGTAGAGGCCCCAAGACAAGAATGAGTTTGTCATTTTTAGGGACCAAAAAGTTAACTAGTGTGGCTGGACCATAGTGGCAGGGTGTCAAAGAATTAACCAGGAGTCAGCCCACTGACATTTCCTGTTCAGAGGCTAGCTCAGACATCCAGAAAAGAAGTAAAAACAGTGCCCACTAGGAACCGGAACTAGACTCCTTGCCACATCAGTTCATTTTCCTTAATAGATGCAAATCTGGTAGCTTAGACTAAGGTGTTGGCAGTAAAGAGAAGATGGCTTTAGGATATGAGGTAGAAGTTGAATCAAAATGACTCGCTAATGGATAGATGGTAGGAAGTGAGAAATCAAGAAATCAGATTTTTTGCTAAGGCACATATGTTGAAGGTGATGTTGATGGCATAGTTTAATGAGATGGGAAATTCCATGGAGAAACGTCTTTAATAAGGAATCATGAGTTCTATTTCAGTCACACTAAGTAATGCCTATTTGACCTTGTATGTTGCCTGTAATCTATTTTAAAAATATTTCAGCAACAATATGCTAAAAAGTGTATTTCAATTCTTTTTTCAAGCACTTAAGTTGATTTTCCAAATGATTCTTTAAAACCTCATTTTTTACTTTGTCTGCACCTGCTGTGAGCCAGCGATTCTCCACTCACTGCATCCAGTTGAAATGTGCCATGCACTGATGCCTATGGAAAGGATGTGGCCAGAGCGTTGGTGGCCAGGTTCAGACTGATGCTACTTCTACCACTACTCCTACCCATGCAGTTTTATTCAAATCAAACAAGTGTTGTACATTTTCAAGTAAGTCCTCCCAGAACACCTGGACTGCTCCAAATCCAGTTAATGCTACCACTATGGCTATTGGCTACTGGTGGTGCTCTGCAGTCAATAGCTAGTCTCTTCATGATCTCATTCTCCCTTCTACATCTCTAATGTTAAGAAACTCAGGCCAAGAAACATCTATATTTTTCCATATTCTAAATCCAATCCAAATGACATGTGGACATCCAGTGTGACAAGGAAAAAACAAGTCTTCATTTAAAAATTTTTTTTAATGTTTTTATTTATTTCTGAGAGAGGCAGCATGAGCAGGGGAGGGTCAGAGAGAGAGAGAGAGAGAGAGAGAGAATCTGAATCAGACTCCAGGCTCTGAGCTAGCTGTCAGCACAGAGCCCAACACGGGGCTTGAACCCACGAACCATGAGATCATGACCTGAGCCGAAGTCGGACACTTAACCAACTGAGCCACCCAGGTGCCCCAAAACAAGTCTTCATTGAATCTAATTCCACACCTTATTTTATTGACACAGAAAATGTTGAGAATGTCAAATATCATTGGTTTGAAGAACATGTGAAGGGTTTGACTAGATGATGAATCTCACAAAGAGTGAGATCATGACTGCAGCCAAAACCAAGAGTCAGAAGCCTAACCAAATGAGCCACCGAAGTGCCCCTTGACAAATCTTGAAATTAAAAAGGCAAACATGTGTGGGGAGCCTGAGTGACTCAGTCAGTTGAACATCCAAATTTGGCTTAGGTCATGATCTCACGTTTGTGGGTTTGAGCCCCGCTTTGGGTTCTGTGTTGACAGCTCAGAGCCTGGAGCCTGCTTTGAATTTTATATCTCCCTCTTTCCTTTGCCCCTCCTCTGCTTGTACTCTATCTGTTTCTGTCTCCCAAAAAATAAAATAAAACGCTAATTTTTTTAAACGGCAAATATGTGCAAGAGCCAAAAGTGTAAATCAAGTATTTATGAAGTGAAGACTGGAAGCTTACCTACATTATATTCAGAAAAAACTCCCATACTCTTTTTGTAAATATTTTTCTTTAAAACTCTGAATCAGGATAGCCACATTTGGAACACTTTCTGTTAGTCAATATTTTTAGATAGTTAGAACCTGGTCTTAAGCCGCACGTGGCCTTCTTTCTGGATAGTAAATCTTTTCACAACTGCCTCAATGCACAGAAAGCTTTTTAGAAAATAAACACTCTAAGGTCTTTTGTTTGCATGGTCATGCACTGATGCTTAGATGTCCCAATATCTAATATGATCACAGTAGTCTTAATAACCAAAGTCATTTTTTTCCATCTTTAGGAATCTACATCAGAATAACCATATCCAACAGATCTCAAGCTAACTGTATGTGTCAATGAACATTCCATTTTGTTTCAAACATGAATGTAGGGTACTATTTTGGATTGTATATTATGTTTGTGTATTTATGCTTTCACAGTAACTTATCATTTTATGAGATCGATTTGCATTGAACACAAACTATAAATAAAAGTGGCTAACAGAGCAAAAAAGAAAAACCTCAAATATTTTTAAGATGCAATAGATTTGACATGTGAAGGGTTTAACTAGAAGAATAATGTCTGTTAATCCACTGAAGCTTCATGTACAAGATGAAGAGACAATATCCAAGATTAGCTGTCAGTACTATTCTTAGATCTAAATCTGAACAAAATAGACTGCTGACCAGGACCCTACATTTTAGATCTCACTTCTGACCCTTTTCCAGTTCAATTTCAATCTGAGGGGCCAAGAAGACACGTACTATCAGACAAATACCCTTAGGTGGCTAAGGTCCAAGAATTCCTTGCCCAGATGGCCCAGACCTGCTCCTAGAGATGGGCAAGCAACTTCCTTGGTACTTCCTTCCTGAAGGGTGGACTTCATTACTAGTATGAGCCCTCCATGGCTTAAGATTTGGGTAAGAAATAGCTGTTTGGGTTGCAGCCAGAGCGGGTGCTTTTGATAAGAGCTTTGACACATGGTCTAGTTTGGTATCTCCTTGCCTATTTGTATGAGGTCCCTCGCTGTGCCACGGGGAGCTGAATTAAGAAGAGCTCAGGTTGGGTGAACCAATTGCAGACAGGAATTTTAAGGACTCTGGGGATTCTAAATTACAACCTGGCTTTTCAGGCTATTACTGAAAGTGTATTTGTGATAGTAGGATCAAACATATTTTATTTAGCAGCTTGCTAGCTTGATTTATAACTTACAAAAACTTAAGACTTATAGTATGTGGGTTTCCATTTCTATTCTTGTCATTGGTTCTGCAAACATTAGGGGTAGACCTAGATGGCAGGCAACAAAGAAAGCATTATTTCCATAAAGATGCTGAACACCAGCTGCCACAATAAGTTTTTTTAAGGTTCATTTATTTATTTTGAGAGAGAGAGAAAGCACAAGTGGGGGAAGGGCAGAGAGAGGCAGGAGGAGAGAGAATCCCAAGCAGTTCTGTGCTGTCATTGCAGAGCTCAGCACAGGGCTAGATCTTACAAACTGTGAGATCATGACTTGAGACAAAATCAAGAATGGGATGCATAACTGACTGAGCCACCCAGGTGCCCTACTCACAAAGCTTTATAGCTCAGTTGTGTGTGTATGTGTATAATATTTATATATTTTGGCAAAGACAGTTCCTATTTTGATTAGGAGAATACAACAGTTTTTTAGGATGCAATTTCAAGGACATATCTGCTCCAAAGGTTTCTTAATTTACTAAGAATGTTGTTTTTCTCACAATACTGTATTCTGCTAAAATGTGTGTTTATATGTCACAAAAATTTTATCTTTAATATTAAACTTCTTACCTGAATTCACAGTAATGTCAGAATGGATATCCAAAATATGTATTTCGATTTCATGAATTGAATTAAGAAAAAGAACACCTTTATTAAAACCAATTTTCTCTTTGATTTATCTAGGACACTGGCATAAAACTAATATCATTCAACTGTGCAGTTCTTCTGCTAATGGAGCCAACACATGAACAGTTATCATTTCACTTTTCATTTGTCCAAAAGAAAACATGGAATCCAAAATAGGTGAAGCTAATGAAGAAAAACAATTATGTGAGGTAAATGAAAAGTTATGCTTCCCAGAGTGATACGTAAATGCACTTTCTGTAGGCATACATTTGGTCATTTTTGGATATAGTTTTAAATTAACTTCTTTTTTAATACATATATTTCATGTTTTATTTTTTTATTTTTTATTTTATTTTTTGCAGCTCATTTGGACTTTATTTTTTTCTTTCATAGTTAATTGTCAAGTTGGATTCCATATAACGTCCAGTACTCATCCCAACAAGTGCTCTCCTCCATGCCCATCACCCCCCTTCCCTCCCATCAGGCTTCAGTTTGTTCTCAGAGAAACATAGATACCATATGCTTCCACTTATAGGTGGATTAGGAGGAACTTACAGGAGGACCATGAGGGAGGAGAAAGGGAAAAATAGTTGGGGAGAGGGAGGGAGGCAAACCATGAGAGACTCTTGAATACTGAGAACAAATTAAATTAACTTCTAACTTTTAGAATAAATGCTGGTACTTCTTCAGAAGATGTGTGTCTTTCTGGTGTTTATGTGGTGAGTGGTGTCACTTAGCCCTCATGATAGATGGTAAGTTGTGTTGTTAAACATTCTTTGCAAGGTCCACATTCATCATCAACTTTGTTGTGAAACTGAAATTCAGAACTTGGGTTTTTGCTACGCGTTTTTTTTTTTTTTTGCCTCTTTGCTACTGAGTTTGTTGTAAAACAAAATTACTAAATAATAATTGCTGCTGATATATGTACATACACCAAACAGTAAGTAACAAAACCATGTAATGAGAGTACTCAGGCTGCTCTCTATAAGCTCTATGATAAGATGGCCTAGGGGTACCTGGGTGGCTCAGTCGGTTGAGCATCCAACTTCAGTTCAGGTCATGACCTCACAGTTCCTGGGTTTGAGGCCTGCGTTGGGCTCTGTGCTGACAGCTCGGAGCCTGGAGCCTGCTTCAGATTCTGGGTCTCCCTCTTTCTCTGCCCCTCCCTTGCTCACGCTCTGTCTCTCAAAAATAAATGTTACAAAAATAAATAAATTAATTAAAAAAGATGGCCCAGGATCCAGCTCCCATTCATGTTTCCCTAAACTTGAAGTCTCACATTTCTACTAAACTTGCCAACTGATGGCTAATGGCTTCATGCATTTTGAAGGGTGTAGGAGTGGTGTAGGCCACAGCACGAGTGGTGAACCCAAGAAGGGCCAGTAGGGGCAGTGCTGTTGAGTCTTTTCTCCTATCAGTACCCAAACTGGGAGGAATTAACTTCATGAGCTAGCTCTCTCTTGCCTGAAGACATTGTGTTTACCAGAAAGTACCATGCATGCTGTCTTTGAAAGGAAGGTTAAAGTAAAAACAAAATCTGTTCACACAGCTCTCACATTACCAGACAATCACGTCAGAAGCTGAAAATACAAAGTAGAGAGCTACCAGTGCAGCTATTAATAATTCTTCATTAAAAAAATTAAAAGTCTGAGGGAAATGTTAGACCAGTTGAAACACTGGGACAAAAGGTGCAAACTGGACTTGTCCCAATTTTGGTCACCACAGTTACAGGAAAATAAAGAAACGTCATTTTCTTTGCCCCTTTGGGAATGGTGTTTCTAATTTTGCTATCTGGCATATAGGTATACCTGAGTTTTCTAAAGGCATGGTTTCTTAGGTGTGAGTTCATTTAGCCAATGGCAATACATGAGCTCAGGATGCCTGTTTGATACCTGTGGCTATGTGACTTTCATTCTATTCCCTATGCCACTGAAAATAATTTGAAAGCTGCCTGATTGCCTAGGCTGCCCTGGCCATTTAAGTTTTAATGATGGAGCTGAGCAGGCTGGGTGACAAAAGACCTAGCACATGGTATGTACTCAATCAATATTTCAATAAAAGAAGCCATTGTTGGAGGTGTTACTGAAACCCATCAACTTCCTCTGGGCTGTTTTCCCTGTAATATCAGTAAGTTCAGAGTAGCTTCCATGGCTATGTGTTTATGACTCGTATAAACATATAAATATTTAGTGGGAGTCTAAATAAAGATTCAAAAATAATGTCAGTAGTTTCTTGAAGGTCATGAAATGACCTTACATGATTAAAAACGTCAATAAACAACTGCCCCATTAGGATATTAGAAACACAAAATTTTGCAAGAAGTTTATAGCAAAAAAAGAGAGACAGACCATTTATCTCAGAATCACTGGGTAAATTGCTGGGCAAAGACCTGCCTATCATATTCTACTGTTCCTGGAATGCTGACTACAGCTTTTGCCTCTGCTTGACATATCAAGCTAAGTAGCTAAATGCTGATATTCTATATTATTTGATGTCCTAACCAGGTTCTTATTCAATAGAAGTCACTGCCACAGTTTGCAAAGACTTGTAGAAACTGAAATTCTAGTCGCTGATATTATTTTTAGCTTGCTCTCTGGTTTCAGGCTTTAAGCTGATTTTTTTTCTAGGCTCCTAATTAAAGTGAACAGGAACATTATGGAACAGTGGTTAACACTAGGATCGGTGTGATGTTCTCTCATTGTTCACCATATGTTGCTTCAAATCTTTATTTTTATTTTTATTTTTTTTAGCACTGAGGAGAGCTGATCTTATCATATGTATTTAATCTTTCCCCAAAATGTCCCAAGATGTATTTTCTCAGAGGACATAAATACCTATATTCGACATACAGAGAATTTTTAGTTAGTCCCTAAGAGGCAGGAAGGTGCTTATGTGTTCCAGAATGCAGTTGGACATCTGTCAGTTCTCTGACAGAATAAAATAACTCGTCTCGCTAACACAGATGTGGAAAGAAAATCATGTTAGGCTTTATCAGAGAGTGTTCTATAACTCTAACAAGAGTTACATGTGCTATTCCATGAGAGAAGGGGAGGCTTCTACGGCTAGGACCCTCCCACAACACTTCCTTCTTGGAGGTTCCCAACATAGGTTAACATAATAAAGAATCTGATTGGTCCTGTTATGAAGAAATCATTTAAATTAACTTAACGTGGAGTTATCTAAAATTTTCTAGAGTTTTTCATGAACCCCACATTTTGTCATTTTGTGTTACTTCTCACAGAAACACTGTAGTGGTGTAATATCATTTCTTTAAGTCTGTTTTCTTGCATTCATGGCTAACAATTTACTTTTCACAGTTCTAAGATATTATTTCCTATTTATTTTATGTACACTATGTACTAGATGTATTTTCTTTCGAAGGTTTTTTTTGTTTTTTTTTTTGGTCAACAGGCCATGATAACCACCCCCAAAATGCTCTTAGTGTCTTTCATGTGATCTTATAAAATCAGTGACTTTCTTTCCAGAGCTCATGAGCTTCTGTTATCCAGGCTCATTTCTTACCTTTCCTTTCCTGCGTGGCTTTTGAAGCTTTGTTATCTTCTACTCCATAAAACCACTTCAATTTAACTGGCATTTGGCCAGTTTCTGTTTCTCTCATTCCCAATTCTCTTACCCCCAAATGGCATTCTGCTCTCAGATTTGATCAGTTCAATAAACATTGATCATTTTATTTGTGTCTGTCATTCTACTGAAACGAAAACATTCTGGATTATGGATATTATCTCTTGACAGACAATACTGACCTTATTCACTTTTTTTTCCTGACTAGTAGAATTCACTACATTTTTTTCTTATAGTGCAAGTCTTAATACCTAATGAAAGTATTGAATTCAGGCTAGCAGTCTCAGTGGACCACCCTCCTGCCCTGTTGTAGCAGTGAAAATCTGGAGTTGTTAAATTTACTCAATTGTGAGTGCTTTCGATCTCCTCGGCATCGGGGTACAGCGACAAAGAACAACAGGGAGCCCCCTGCTTTTATGAAATATAGGTGAGGGTGTTATAGCACATAATATCACTTTTAAAAGACGTGTCTTGATCCAGTTTTGAGGTCTGGCTTAGAAGTCAGTCAGTTCCCCCTTTTGAGCAGCTCAAGTCCACATTCCTGGTGACTTCCTTTATGGAACTCTTACACTCCTGGAGTCTATGCAGCAGACCTAATTGCCACTGGGCCAACTACCAGACAGCCAGAAACAACTCTTAAGTCCTGGAGCCTGTGAAATTATTCAAATCAGCCAATTCACAGGGAGCCTGCTCAACCTAGTTAACCCCACACTGCTTGCCATATATAAACTGCCCCCACCCCCTGGTGTAAGCCTCTGTGTGGCCCTGCCTGGCAGCCTGCTCTCATTTGGCAAGTAACAAAAAGTTCTGCTTTTCATCTATCCAAATGCTGGTGTGTTGTGTCCTGCCATCAAAGAAGGCTTAAATCTAATAAAACATAGCTGCAAGCAAAATTTTGCTCTTTCTTATTGTTATACAAATTCCAAAGGAGTTAAAATAGAGGTACTAATTGGTGGTTGAAAAGGAGGTGGGATTAGGATACCAAAAGAAGAGAATTCTTTAAAAAAATTAACTTGAATAACTTAATTCCCTCACCAAGGGTTTTAGCAGATTAATACGTCTCATATATTCATTTATTGATTGTATGCTTATTGAGCATTTGCTGTCGCCCTGGTATTATACTGCTGTAGGAGGTATGAAAGAAAAGAAAATGTGTATCTTCCCTTTGAGAAACCTGCAGATTAATTAAGAAGACATGGCATATACTTATAATGATTACAGAGACAAAATAAAGTATGTAGTAACTAAACCATCCCTAAAAATATGATAAAATTGATAAAAATATGAATGAACTAGAAAAATAAATTTCCTCGCCATTTTCAATGAGCACTAACTTTAAAGTAATTTTGAACTTTCTTAGCTATTTTGCTAAAAAAAAAAAAATGCTTGTATTATTGCTCTTTTCCTCAGGTCTTTCTTCCCAGCTTGAAACCTTTTCTGTGAACACAGGGCCTGGCTGTTTGTAGTCCTGCTTCGAAAAACTCAGATGTTTTGCAGTCATGTGCACTTTGAGCCATAGCAGGTAACAAGGTTCTCTCAAGGGATGGATTTTAGAGGAATGTGTTGACAGTTCAGATCAGGTGAAGCTATTTCTTTTAGAACTTGGGTGCGTTTCAAAAAGGAAAATGGTTTCAGTCCAAATCCATTTGCAATACCAACATTCTTGGTTGGGGAATTGAATGCTTAGCTAATTTGTTTTTGAGGGGTAGGCTTCTATGTGTTTAAACGACTAACTGGCCTGGAAGTTGGGCTTCTCCAGAAGGCATTTCATGTTGATCCATGGTCTTCATGGGAACTTACACTTTCCCAAGGAGAGCAGCAGGCTGTAGTTGATCAAGCCTCTGCCCCTTCTCTAGACTCACTGTCCCATAGCTTTTGATTATTCTTCCTACCACTACTTTCTTACTGAACATCTACCTGTGAAAAGGATTACAGTGGCCTCTGCAGCGGATGCCAAATATGCCAACAGAGAGATGAGGCATGGACTCTGTTCAAGGCAGAACGTGGACATAGCCACAAAAAGACATAAAGTGTTGAGTGCATGAAGTGAAGGAGGAGTCACTTCCAACTGGGTGGAACAGGGAGTGCTTTATAGAGAAAATAACGCTTGCACTGGGATTTGGGAGAACAGGTTTGATTTGTCAGCTAGAGAAGGAATCAGCAAACTGCAGCCTGTGGGCCAAATCTGTCCCAGCAGTCTGTTTTGATAAATAAAGTTGTATTGGAACTCAGCCATGCTCACTCACTGATGTACTCCAATGGCTGTTTTCATGCAACAATAGCAGAATTGAGTAATTGTGACAGAAACTATATAGCCCTCAACAACTAAAAACTTTACTCTCTGTTTATTTACAGAAAAAATGTGTGGCAGCTGGGTTAAACTTGAGGTAGGTCAAAATAGAGAACTTCATTTGGCAGACATTCTGGAAACATAATGCTTCTGAGCCTTGGGAGTGTCTGAATGTTCACAAGGATACTGAACTTTAGGACATCGAGTGTGGTGGATGGACTATAGAAGGCAGGTGTCATGGTAGGAAGAAAACAGTCAGAGCTTCATGTTGTTACCTCTCTGAACAATAATGAATATGAATTAAAGGGATGTCTGAGATAATGGGGAAAGGATATAAAAGACAATATGAATAAAGCCTTGGCAGGGAGGACCAAAAGAAAGAGAGAATTGAGGATAACTCAACGGTCTTTTTTTAATGTTTATTTTTGAGAGGTGAGGGGTGGGATGGAGAGAGGGAAACATAGAATCTGAAGCAGGTTCTAGGTTCTGAGCTGTCAGCAAACAGCCCGACTCACAAACTGTGAGATCATGACCTGAGCTGAAGTCAGATGATTAACTGACTGAGCCACCCAGGTGCCCCTGGCTCTAGAGTCTTGAGTGTGGGTGACCAGGGATGTCAGTGATCCATTCTCTGAAAATATAATGACCTCAATAGGGCAAATTGGATATTCTTCCCACCATACCCAGATTAGGGGGAGAAATAAAGCTGGAGTGGCCCTATTCCTCCAGGGCAGTTGGTACTAGGAAGAGAGGTGGTCAGAAGCTATTGTTCGAGGGGCACCTGGGTGGCTTAGTTGGTTAAGCATCTGACTTTCACTTAGGTCATGATCTTACGGTTCATGGGTTCAAGCCCCGTGTTGGGCTCTGTGCTGACTGCCAGCTCAGAGCCTGGAGCCTGTTTCAGAGTCTGTGACTCCTCCTCTCTCTGACGCTCACCTGCTTGTGCTATCTCTCTCTCTCTCTCCTAGAAATAAATAAAACATTTTTTAAAAAGTATATAAAAAAAGAAGCTATTGTTAGAGAGAAACAAGACTGACAGGCTTGCTTACAAAAAAAAATATCTATTATTAGACAGGAAACCAGCCCAAGGAATCTAGTCCCTGAGAAAAAAATATTGAATGAGCCAGAGGAATGTCTTTATGTTTTAAGTCATCTTATAGGACTGCCAGAGAAAATACAAATTGCCTGCTTAAATTTGAATTTCAGATCAACAAGGAATAACTTTTTTTGTAAGAGTACAACCCAAATATTACATGGGACATATTGTTACTAAAAATTATTTGTTCTTAATCTGAAATTCAAATGTTACAGGGCATCAACTTTAGATCAACAATGAATAACTTTCTAGTGTATGTCCTGAGTATGGGATATACTTATACTAAAAATCATCTGTTTGTTATCTAAAGTCATGTTTTTTGTTTGTTTGTTTTTCTAAATCTGACAACCCTACTTATAGATAAGCAAGCCAAAGCTTTCACTTTTGAGGAGACTGAGCAAGAACTGAAGCACCTATATTTGTTTTCTCTCACAGGAGTTGAGTTGACTCTTCAGCCCTTCTAGAGCCCACAACTGAGCAGGGATAGCTCAGTGAACATCAAGCCAGAGTATGAGAGAATGCTTCAGAGTGCAGACAGAGGATGCACCATGGGGTGTGGGAGAGTGAAGTTTCCAGTGATGGTGGCTGGCACATCCAACTGACGGAGTTAAATAAGGGGTTGTATGGAGTAAAGACTGTCTGGATTAGAGAAGGGGATTGAGTTTAGGACAGGGATAGATTTCTTAGAGGAGACTCCTTTCAAAGACCTAATTCTGGAAGGAATTTTCTTGGGGTAGAACAAAGCAGCAACTATACTAACTAAAGATCCCAGTTTCTATCACACTGGCTACCATGTGGACATATGCCTACCTCATACCTCTGAATCTTTGCTATGTTGGGTCAGTGAAGGGATGAACATTATTCACCCCAGTTATATCATAGAGCTGTGTGATGATTAATTTTATGCAACAACCTAGCTAGGCTATGGTACAAATACAACAGGTGTTGCTGTAAAAATTTTTCTCAGATGTGATTCATATTTAAGTCAATAGACATTGTGTTAAACAGACTATCCTCCATAATGTGGGTGGGCCTCATCTAATCAGTTGAAGGTCTTAAGAAAAAAGGCGGAGATCTCTAGAAGAGGAAGGAATTCTGCCTCCAGGCTGCCTTTGGACTCACAACTGTAACACTGATACCTGCCACACTTTCTAGCCTGATACACTGTCCAGCAGATTTAGGACTTGCCTGCATCTACAACTGCATTAGCCAATTGCTTAAAATAAAAATAAATCTCTCTGTCATATACATATATACATTCTATATGTTCTGTTTCTCTGGAGAACCCTAACTATGTAGGCACGTGATCAGGTGACCTTGGGGTAGCACTGACTCCCATGCCACTTCCTCTGAATCTCACTGGGAGCAATACATTGAGGGGCCACTGCTGGTTTGCCCCAGCACCAGATTCCTTTCTTCAAATCTAAGCCTGAGTAACAGTAAGACTAAACACACATCTCATTAAAATACATTTCTTAGTTTAGGGGAAGGCAGGACCTGCCACATCTGGGTTGTCTAAGAGCCATCATGTACATGGGAGTGGGGCTATTATTCCCCATAGCTGGATGGGTACAGCCTTGGCTCTGGAATTCTGGGGAGTGAGACTATGCCCTTAAACCCCAGGCATGCCCTCAACACAGCAGCTACAGAGGGTTCTGTTAAAACTGTGTATCTAAGAAGATGGCTTCACCATATTTCCTTTCCTCTTTATCCAGTCTTCTCACTGGAGAGACGATGCAAACAAAGACATGTAGGTTTATATTAAAAATCTTTAGTGGGTGGGCTATCTGTCTACTCTCCTCCCAGCTCCCTAGCAACAGCTATATCATCCTTTCATGAATCTTTTCATGGAAATTTTAGCTTTTCTGCAGAGGTCTGTTTTTATCTCTGAGTATATTTCCTCCTGCCTCTCTCTCTCTCCCCTTTTCCATCTCCATTTTCCTCTCTCCCTCCCTCCTTCCCTTTTCCTCCTTTCGTCTCTCTGTCTCTGTCTCTCTACATGTTTCTTTCTTGCTCGTGTGATCTCCCACATTAGCCACTGTCCCGTTTCTTTGATTCCTTCTTCGCTACAAGAGTTACAGCACCATTATGCAGCAAGCAGCCCTGCTTCCCTGCTACCTTAAAATAATAATGTTTCATGGTGACAAATGGAAATAGTTAACAATGAAAATAAAATGCTTAGCAGACAAGGGTCAGATTTCTCTGCCTGGCAAAAACGGAGAGTGGCTTAAGGCTCTCTAAAGAAAGGAATATGTATGAAAGAATAGGTGGTGATGCTTACCAAGTGGACCCCTCCACTGTTTTATTCTTAATTTAGCTTCAGTGAACCTCAAGAGTAAGTTCTCAAAGGCAAAACTATAGTTATTCTTAATTTACTTAAAAGGTAAGGTTTTGTCATTATCCTAAGAAGCTTAAAAAATATTAACAGATTTTAAAATCCAGTTTCACATTTGCTACTTTTCTTTGATAAAAAATTAAAAACAAAAGGAAGACAATCTGTATTAATAAAGACATATAATTCTTTTTGTGCCCTAGTGGCTGAAGTTTCTAGATTGTGCCAGAAAAGGCCCAATTAAAGTTAAAAAAAGAAAAAAAGAAAGAAAATGACTTCTCTAGATCTCCTTTTCCTTCTTACCACTAAAAGGGGGGAAAAAAAACCCCCTAATATCCAAGAATCCTTCCAACCAAATGCTGTTTGCATGCGCATGTATGCATGCCTGCTTTGCACATTACACATGTGCCTTCCTCTGGGTGCAGATGGCTACTCCAGGAGCAGCACATATGGGATGTGTATGTCTGAAAGTTGGCTTGCTCGTGCACATGGAAAGAAGAAAACAAGCGAGTGAGGTAAAAACCACACAACCCTAAATCAAAAGCAACTGTTCTACCATGAGAAAAGCAGGCGGACCTTGCTTTGTGCGCACACCACTCTTTGCCGCCCAGACTGATCTTTGAAATAAATAAAGAAGCATGGCAAACTAACTGAAACATAGGTAGAAATAATATATTTGGGTTTCAGAAAGAAAAAAAGTAAGCTGGCATAGCTTGAAAGGCACCCATTTCATAACAACACATGTGCAAAGAATTACAATAATTGCAATGCACACATCAGTAACAGACAGAGTGAACAATGAATATTAAAAACACATTCCTAGAGCTGGCCCCACGGCTTGGCAGCAGTGCACGGCATGAAGACCTGCACGGGAGTCAAAGAAAAGCTCTCAGCTTCCAGAGCTGTCACGGCTTGGCAGAAGCTGAGGAGAAAAGAGGAGGGAGGAAGGTGGCAGTGACTGTCCCCATCAGTGTGACTGCCATCACCCAGTGGGAGAGCCCCAGGACAGCTTTAGGATTTCATAGAGGAAGTCTGCCTTTAGCCCTTTGGTTCAGAGCTGACTCTGAGCCAGGCAGAGATGGAAGAGCGATGGGGATAGACAACAAATAGAGAGAAGGTAATGCTGGGAACACCCAGACCGTGCCTGGGTCAAGCATCCCAGGCTTCTCTCAAGGCTCGCCTATGGCATGATCTAGCATGATGAACTTCACTGCTGTGGACAAATAAACTGGAAAAGTGTTTATTTTCTGTGGACTAAATACATTGATCTGCCTTTTCCCCTTCAATATTTGTTATGCGGTGGCATTAAAGTCTGCAGGGGGTAGGTGAATTCTCCAGGTGGTATGATCCAGGGCCTTCAAAGGCACATTAACCAAATATCCAAGGTACACAATGATCTTTTCACTGTGAATCCCTTCCATTGTCAGCAAAGACAAAAGGCCCTTCTCTTAAGTACAGCTTTGGTTTTGAAGGTTCACATTTTGCCTCTCACCACTGGCAAGGAATTGACTCTTGAATCCTTGCAACTTTGGCAATGAGGGAGGCCAGACTGTCAGAATCTCTAACCGGAGAGCTTGGTTCACACACTGGGAGTGGAGGTGCTAGGATTCTTAAACTGTGGGCCATGAACATTCAAGGGGTTGGTGAAGTAGAATTCAGGAAGATCTATAAACTTGAATGGGGGGGAAAAAAAGGACATCTTTATTTTTGTTGATCTCTGAAATTCAGCATTCCTTTGCTTATAAATGTACAAAACAAATCACAATAACAGAAGTAATACTTATGACTTTGTCACAGGTAAGAATCATGGGTATTTTCATGTCATTTCACTGTTGTTTCATACATCTCTAATTATTATGCTCATTATTACTTGGAATTATGATGATTATTTGACCTGCTACAAGATCTTGTTATTTTATGTAGGAGTGAAAAAGTACATAGCATAATAAAATACTTTGATAACTATATTTCAATGTACCGGTTTCCTTTGACATATTATATATTTTATTCTTTTTAAAAAGATTATTCTGAGAAGGGGTCCACAGATGACTTTTCCACACTTGTCAGGGAGTTCCATGGCACATACAACATTCTCCTGAACTCAAGTAGGACCCAGGGTCTAAAGCAGTAATGAGGAGCTGGGCCCCCCACACAGTGAATTCCATAGTGGGCTGGCCTCATGTGTGTCTCTATGCATGGGGGAGAGAAAGAAAAGGCAAACATACGTCTACAGACCCAACCCTGAGGCTTTCACAAAAAGACTTCTCACTTGTCCACTCTTTAGATATGCTCAACAAATGTTAGCATTTGCAAGATAAAAATTCGTATTTTCTCTTCAATGATTTGCAGTAGAGCTCTAAAACAATTCCATTGAAAAGAAAAGAAAATAAACCCCATAAACAACTTGTCCAATTTCTTCAGATGTTGGCCAAGAGTGTTTGTCAGTGAATCACAGTTGATTGATTGGGTAGAGAGAGGCTGATGAACTAACTGTATTTACCAGTTTCTGCACCAAGGGAGGAAGGACAGAGAACAGCCACGAGAGGTTCAGATAATACAAGACAACATAGGATGACCTTTCTTAGATAAAAAAATCCACTAAGAAAACTGACACCTATAAATGTCATAGAGGCAAATTAGAAAGTCCTTTTGTTTTTACTAGCCCTCATGATAAAGGAGAAGAGTAGTTTAGAGTTAAAAGCAATGATTCATTAGATTTATCAAAACCTGAAATTCTAAACACAAAAACAGAAAACCCAATCCTGAAATTCTGAACTCTTACACTCACGTAGAGTCTAGCACTGGAAGGAACACTGGGAGAAAAGGACTACTTGCAATTCTCAAAAACGTGAACCTCAGCATCTGACTTACAAAGGACAAAATAATCCTTGAAAGAAAATATGCAAAATGTTATCAATTTTCATAGGCCTCTTTTTTTTTTTTTTTAAACTCAGAAATATTGAGTGTCTTACTATAGCCCTATAAAAAAGTTGGGAGACATAGAGATAAAAAGATGGATAGATAGATAGATAATTTGGTAAAATCTAGATCTGTTATATTTCAGACACTATATTAGTTCTAAAAAGACATTTATCAGGACACCTGTGTGGCTCAGTCAGTTAAGCCTCTGACTTTGACTTAGGTCATGGTTTCATGGTTCGTGAGTTCAAGTCTTGTGTCAGGCTCTGTGCTGACAGTTCAGAGCCTGGAGCCTGCTTCAGATTCTTTGTCTCCCTCTCAATCTGCCCCTCCCCAATGCGCACTCTGTTTCTTTCTCTCTCAAAAATAAATAAACTTAACATAAGGCAAAACACATCTATCATTTAAATCTCTCAACATTTCTATGTCCAAGCTTTTCAGATGGGGGCAAGTTTAAAGAATGAAATAACTTGACTAAGGTGATAAAATTAGTCAGTGGAATTTAAACTGAGGTTTTCATTTGACTCTCAAAGCCACTATTTCATTATCTCAAGTGGTTCCAATTATTTAAAAAAAATCACCGTGATTGAATCCTTAAAGCCCAAGAAGTTGTTATAGGAGTTGAAAGATCAAATTTCAAGTCAGGAACATAAATGGCAACGTGATAACAGGTTACATATCGATAAAAGAACCTTTATAATAGCAAACAAAATTGCTTCTTATATGCAGAAGGCAAATGGATTTGTCCATCTATTTTAATCATTAACTTAAGTAAATATAAAATCAAGCACCTGGACTATAAGATCTCTTTGATTATTTCATTTGCCAACATATTAGTTTCCTATACCTATTGTCAAAATGGGAAACTGTCATCTCTGTTCACAGTTTATAGGGAAGAGAAGAACATGTCTAGTGCATGGGACAAAATTTTGCTGTGTTCAAAGTGCATTTATGTGCCAATTGCCATCCCTTGCCCACTGTATCTGCAGAGCATCCAGGGTTAGAGCTAAGGCCATGATTACAGTCATCAAAAATTAAGAATAAAGTAACAAAAGACAATCTCAAGGTCATGCTAGGATATCCATCAGGGAATTGCTGCTCTTCATGGTCCATATGCCTCTTCCTCTTTCCAGTAAAGCTATTATGAGATAGTGAATGTATTTTAGCCTTTTAAAAAGTAATTTCTCAACATCAAATCACAGGAAGATATTGTAATCTACAAGCTACAGACAGGAGATGCCGCTTTGGGATGATGTCCAACGCCTTATCCAGACCTAACTTTCTTTTATTCTAGGAAGTTAACAATAGCTAAAATAGAAAAGCCTTCAGTAGGGTCTTCATAAGGTCCTGGAGCTGTCAGAACTTAAAGGGTCCTTGACTTGAGTTTGGTTATGTGAGACTACCCCTGGGCTCTTTCATGCTGCTGGAGTTATTCAGTCAGTATGAATAACTGGGACAAGTTATAGGATTTCAAAGACCAAATAAATAACTTACGATCAGAAAATTCAATTTGTTTGAGATGGATAAAGGCATCCTGCCATTTAGCAGTCAGATGGAAAACATGCAAACCACAGTTGGTGGAAGAGAAAGAACATTAAAAGCTCTTGCCCAGAAGCACAGGCAAGTGCAGGAAACATACTCAGCAAAGTCAATGTATCTAATATAAATGTGGGAAGCAGGAGCCACAATGCTGACTGAAATTCCAAACTGTGAAATAATCATCGACATCACCCATAGGCCAATCCCTCCAATGGGGAGCACTGAGGAGTCTACGAGACTCACTCATGAGATGGTTTTGGAAAGAAGACTCTAATCAAGTGAAAATGTTCTCTGGGTAAGGCACAGTCATGTGCCAAATTCCAGTGACAGGCAAAGATAGCACAAGGCACGATTTGACAGGGCCACCTTTATCTATTAGGCAAAAAGTTAATGGGGTACCTAGGTGGCTGTCAGTTAAGTGTCTGCCTCTTGATATCAGCACAGGTTGTGATCTCACAGTCATGAGATTGAGCCTCACATTGAACTCTCTGCAGGGCTCCATACTGAGCACAGAGTCTGCTTGGGATTCTCACTATCCTTCTCTCTCTGCCCTTCCCCAACTAGCACTTTTTGTCCCAAAATAAGCTTTCAAAAAAGTTAGTATCTTCTCTGGGAATAGAATAAAAATCTCATAATAAAGCACACATTAATTATTGTTGCAAAGGATCTCAGAGAATTACTGTGAATTGGGTAGTAGCAAAAATAATATTTGCATTAAGAATCACTTGTATATTCAAAAAAGCCTATTACCTAAAGCAAAATCTGGCTGCTTTTGCTGCCTTTTTATGCTGGTGTCACCTGTTTTCCACATCAAGGAAACTGTGGTATGTAAAATTAGACCGTATAATATCGCTATTGTTTTGGCATCTCTTGTAATATTAAGGTAGTATAATCAGGGCCACTACTAGCCCAATTGCTACTTTGGTGCAAATTTGAAAGAGAACTCTATTTCTTCCAGGTGGATGCAGTCCCATGTTGGAGTATGCAGTTTGGCAAACAGAATTTGGGCTGAATTTCAGTCCCATTCACTGTTAGCTGGATCCCTGATCCAGGTACAATATTCTTTCAGTCTCTAGAGGGTGGAGCCTGCTACATACCAGGTTCCATTATACATTGGTGGGTACAGCAGGTGCTGTTGGGGCCTGCTCATATGCCCTCAATCACTCGGGAGGTAACCTGCAGCTTCAGGGTTCAGTTTCCTGTATGAGCTAAGACTTCTTATCTCAAGCCCCTGCAACTCTCTGATTGCGGGCTTTTTCTAGTTTCAGAAGCATGCTAGACAATACAGGGATTAATGTCCAAGGGCAGTCTTTAAATCAAAGAGGGGGGAATGGAGCTGGTGGGTACATTCCCCAGCCTCATTACCCTAGGTGAATCAAACTGAGGTTCATCTGTGTAGTGTCCCAAGAGGTCCTCAGCAAGACTGAGCCCAGTGGGCCAGAGTGGCCATATATTTATCAACACACTCTCTGTTGACTTTCTTTCCTTCCTTGCTTTATTTCTTCATTCCCTCTCTGTGTTTCCTGGGATCACCTTCCAAATCCTTGCACCCAAATCCTTCTCTCAGAGTCTGCTTTTGGGGTAGCCCAAAATAAGATAATGGGCTTCCTCACTATAATTCCAACTCTTGGTTTAATATCTCTGCCAATGTTTAGAGCTTTAAATTTAAGTTGACCAGCATATAAAGTTCTTCATGAATGGAGGTACTCTTTCACAGATCAGATAACTTTAAGAAAGGAACGAACCATACTATAAAGCGAAAAGAAGCAAACTGGTCATCCAGAGAATGTACAATGAGAAAAGATTTCCACAACTGTCTTAAAGTCAGAAAATGTACTTAAAGGAAAAGCAAACCACCTATCTTGGCAGTGTCAGCAGGGGAGGAAGAGTGGGGAGAAAACTGAATGACTGTGCTTATTAGTATCTATGTAATAGAGAACAGTCTTCAGGTTTAGTATGCCTATCTTACATGGAAGTTTATGAAGACAGAATGAATAAAAGGGCAAGAACACAATTCTTTGAACCTCACTGCAGGAGCTTGCTGGAGACTGGTCAGAAAGAGAAGCAAATGGGCATGGGGACAGACCCAGTATGGAAAAGGTGCTGCTCATCCATCCACCAAGTTTTGAAGTTAGTCCCCAAAGGTGGGGGCTCAATAAAGCATTTATAAACCATTCGTATATGCTGAGCACAGTGGTGGCCAATGCCTGATGGAGGCCTAAGAGAGAAGTGGAAATAACTTTGTCCACAAGGAACTTGAACATTAGTAAAGAACATAAGATATGCCATGGCATTTGGCACAGGCTAAAATAACTGTCCACAGAAACGGCTGCCTAGTAGGGATTAAGAATCTGAGGAGTAGGGCTGTATTTTCTAAATCATTATATGGCCTACAGAACAGTACCTTGAATATGGTAGGTGCTCACAGATGCATGGTGTTTGAGTAACCCAAAGAAGAATCTTATTTGGGTAACACAAAATTACATGGAAAGGCAGAAAAGGCAAAAAGCCATTGTGGCTGGGGTAATATGGGAAGGCTTCATAGAAGAGGAGGCAGTGGGGCTGATTGACAGTTCCAAAATAATGTATACCCAAGTAAAATGGACTATGTTGAATTTTCCTTTGCTTTTTGGCAGAGATTTGTGCTTAGGTTTGGATACTTGTCTATTCTTCCATCTGTCCTTGCTATCTAATGGATGCATATTCAACTCTGACCTGTTAATATTTTTTTAAATGGTCTGCTGTTAAGACATTCTAAGTCGGAGCCTTTTCATCTCTTCACTTCAATGGAAGGATATTATTTCACTGCTTTTACTGCAGCCGAGGGACCACTATCAGTTTATTTTTCATTGTTGTTCATAGATATACTTACAAACACAAAAATTCATTTGAAGCTGAGAAAGAAAAGAGTGGGAAAATGTGCCCTATTTGGAAAAGCCAAGCCTCCCAAAGGGAAAAGGAGAGGCTGCCAAGTAGATTTATGTCTTAATTTGTGATTCTTCTTCTTCCAACTTACAGCACCCTACTCCTTCACGCCCTTGCTTACTTTGTCTCTGCTCAGAATCACAACAGTAGGCACTGTGTATATAACAGGGGAGCAGCACAGGTTTCTGTGGAAGACCTTAACTTATGGAAACCATTGGAAAGCAGCAGTCCCTGTAGATTCAACAGGATCGGCATCTGCCAGGTGGACAGATTAACTTTTCATTAATAGGCCAACCACATGAAATTGCCATTTCTGTCAATTGGCAATTTGGGTCAACAAATGGTTGAATAGCAGCAGTTTTCCATGGTTCAAAATAATAGCTTTGCAGGACAACTAGTAAAACAGTTAAGAGATAAAAATGAATAAATAAATCTTGAGGCTTTTATTCTCTATCAGAGAGATCTGGCCTTGAAATCTGTCCACACAGCAGGGAGGTGCTACATGAAAATTCCTAGTAAGTCTAATGAAGGCACCACAGTCAGAGTAGATTTAAATTATCTCAGTCGATAAACAAGGATGGGCAAGCAACAGAGAACATGCCTGTTCTTAGCCCAATCTAATGGTCACGCCTCTCTGGACTCCTCCCAGTGGTGCTGCCAGAAAGCTTATTCAAGTCCCTGCCCCACCGTGACCAGCCAACTTCTCTGTCTCCCACTCTTACTTTTGGACACAGGGAAATCCCTTTGGTTTGGTCTCTTCCTAGGCATCTCCAAAGCTACTTTGCCTCTACTCAACTACCCACATACTCCCTTCTCTTCCTTTTAGATCTCCAGTAAACTTACGTTCTAAAGGTTTAGGCTTTTGCTAAATGAGTAGCCGTGGAGACTTTCTGCTTACTGATTATAAAATAAACTTCCCCTGGGTCACGGGTAGTGGGAGGAAAAATGGAGGAAAATGTAATTAATATCATAAATTATTTAGCCACAGGAGAATTTATGGTAGAGTGGTAAGGGTTAGAAATATATAACAGCTTCTCCTTACTAATTTTGCTTGGGTTAAACTAATTCTCTTGATACCATAGAACACTCTAAGACCAAAAGAAGATCCTAGACTCATTTTCCTCCTCTTCTCAGAGGTCCTCTTCCTCTGGGGAAGCAAATTAGCATGGCCTGTTGTCACAAAGGAAGGACCAAGGCTACTGTGGGTTTGTAGAACAGATTTGGGTTGGTTCCCACCATGTCTGAACTGGTTCATGACAAATAATACTGACAAAAAGCACAGGAATCATTTCCAGGCATTTAGAATCAGAACAGGGCAGGTGAAGGAACTTCCCTCTGAGCCATGAGGTACATATCCCACTTTGCATTTCTTAAGACTCTTAGAGCCATTCAAAATTTTTATTTCAAGGCGGCTTCAGGCTCTTTGCTGTCCATTCACTTGTGGGTGGCACTGGTTTATGTTTAAATGTTTGTTTGTTGTTGTTGTTGTTGTTTTCACTTGACTTTCTGTTTGCCCAGTTACCTGGGTGATTCATTTTGGCTTTTTTAAAAAGCCAGTTTCAGAAGCCTTACCTTTCCACACACTACTGACAGCAAATATTTCAAGCCTGAGTCAGAGAGCTACTGTCTTTGGGGAGGTCACCATGGTGAGGACTTGTCTTCATCGGTGTTTTCTCCTGCACGAGATCCAGCCAAGGAAACATCTAAATGGACGAATTAGAGAACACTACTGATGCACAAAGAAGTTGGAGTTTCAGCCAGGCCTTCCAAAATTCCATGCAAAGGTGCACTTGGATGATTTAGAGAAGACAGTAAGCAACAACAAGTAAAAGCCTAGCTGACATAACTCTGTTCCAGAATGATCTGTTAAACAATGTTTTTTCTGACATCATCTTGGAAAAGCAGACAAAAGGGCTGCACACAGGGGAATGTGTATCAATGACAAAAACTTTATGCTGGATAAGAAATGAGAGACAATAAAAGTGGACTAAAGTATCCTGTAAAGTTAGGAAGCAATAAAACATGTACAAATAAATCTTCATTTAGGATGGGAATCTCAATGCCAAGAAAAAACAAACAAACCTGCAGCTCACTGAGTTAGGACATGTTCTTTTCTTAGTTCCTCAGTGTATTAGAGGAATGAAGAGGTTCCTGGCTTGTTGGGAAGAAAAAGCTTCAGAGGGAAAGAAAGGGGGCAAGCTTAGGCTTGTTGGTGGGACTGAGCTATGAGCAGATTAAAAACTGAAACAACAGTCACAATGATGAAATGTGTCTAAATGGCCTCAGAAGGACTTGGAACAAGGCCCCATATGCACTATCTGACCATTTAATCTCTGTGTGTGATAGAAAAACCCAAATGAATTTTCTTTTTCCACTCTGTGCAAATGGTGGTAAAGGCTGAAAGACAGCAGTGAATGACACCTTACCTCATGAATGTGGAACTGAAAGGTGTTGAAAAACCAAAGGGAAGGGCTGTTTTGGTTTTGCTTTTGTTTTTTACGTCTATTTAGTACCATAATCATACAATGTCAACCTTGAGGTCATAGGTTTAGCAAGCTTTTCCACTTACAGAAAAAAAAAAAAAAAGATAGTTAGGGGGAACTCCCTCCTTTTTTAACCAAGAGTCTTTAAGTAAGTTTTCATGGTACTATGAGTTCTGGGACCATTTTCAAATCTTGAGCTCACTCTCTGTCCAAAGATGTTGTGAGCAAATTTTTCTCCTCATGAGCTAGCTCAGGTAGGACGTAATTCTTAGCACTTCCTCATAGCTGAAAGGGGGCTTGTCTTTGACCTTAGGAAGGTATGATGATACTAGAAACCCAAAACCCATAGAAGAACCCAGATCTTGCTTCAATCATTGCCCTTCCTCTTACCATCAGAGTTTGGATAGTCTGACAGATACTGAAATTCGCCTAGAGAAGTTCATTCTCAAATATTGATAGGACATTAAGAGACTGAAGATACTATGGAGAGAACATGACCCTATAAACACAGGAAATTAATAACTATAAAAGGGGCATTTTTTTTTAAATGTTTTATTTATTTCTAGGAGAGAGAGAGACAGAATGAGCAGGGGAGGGTCAGAGAGAGAGGGAGTCACAGACTGAAACAGGCTCCAGGCTCTGAGCCGGCAGTCAGCACAGAGCCCGACGCGGGGCTCGAACCCACGAACCGCGAGATCATGACCTAAGCGAAAGTCGGACGCTTAACCGACTAAGCCACCCAGGCGCCTAAAAGGGGCATTTTAACATGTGATAAAACTAGATAGTTTTTGTTGCTTATTTGCTCTTGTACAAAAATGACAACTAGAAAAATGAATCAAAATTCTGGCTGGGTCTCAGAAATTACTTTTGATGGGTCTACCCCTCTCATTCATGACTAGCTCCTTCCCAAAACTGTCACCTGCCTGTCCTACTATCCTTGGTGAACAGTATGGCAGAGAAGAAAGAGCCAGTATTTTGCAACCTGGGCATATTACCACAATATGTATTCCATAACTAAGTAATTTCATTTCCTTAGACAAACTGCTTAACCTTGCTTGAACCCCAATTATCAGTGAAATGGGGATACTCATACTTTCCCTATACCAAAGCTTACTGTGAGAATCAACTACTAGAACACAAAGGGAAGACCTCTGACAACTGAAGAGTGCTGTACACAAGTGTGGTTCAACAAAAATCGAGCTGTAAGTTTGACATTCTGTAGAACATTGCTTCTTGCATAGAAGATCTGATTAACCATAAAATGTAGAGATAAGTGATGACACTTTTAAGAGCTGTTAAAATTGTCTGTAGATTTCTACTTTTTGCAAAGTCTTCTAATGAATATAGATGACTTTTGGCTTTTTTGAGGATGTACCCTATTGCCCTATATTCTGTTGTTTTTCCTTATAAGAATTTCAAGATCCTCTTTTTTTATGTGTTGACATTTTTAAACAAAAATTTAGGTTTATTTATTTATTTTGAGAGAGAGAAAAAGAAGGGTGGGGCAGAAAGAGAGAGAAGGGAGATAAAGAATCTCAAGCAGGTTCTACACTGTCAGCACAGAGCCTGATGCAAGGTTTGAACTCATGAACTGTGAGATCATGACCTGAGCCAAAACCAAGAATCAGATGCTTAACTGACTAAGACATCCAGGTGCCCATATGTACTGATTGTTTAAAAATAAATATATAATTGACATACAAAATTAGTTTCAGCTGTATAATATAATGATTCAATATATGTATATATTGCAAACTGGTCATTGTAATTAGTCTAGTTAACATCCATCATCATGCAGTTACAAATGTTTTTTCTTGGGAGGAGAATTTTTAAGTTATACTATCTTAGCAACTTTCAAATATACAATACAGTATTACTAACTACAGACCCTCTGCTTTATGTATCACATGGTGACCAGTTTCCATGAAGGAAAGTGAGGGCTTTACTTAGTAGCTCTCCTTAACTTTCTCAACAATTGAGATGTTACAATTACTTTTATCAATGGTATGTTGTTAGGAGAAAGTGCTTATTTTCAATTAAGAACTGACACATTTTCATAAATCCCAAGCCCTAGCTAGGTTCTTAAGATTTCAGACTCTGTAAATTAATTTTATCAAAACAAAGAAGAGGAAGAAGAAAGCCAGCATTACCGTGGAACCATTTTGTCTTATGTGTTTATAAACAAATCCAAAGGCAGTGAGGTTTGTTTCTACCATCATCCTGCCCCACCATTTCAGACTTACAAGCCTTTGCCCTGGGGCCATGTTTGGGGCAGGGTTGGGGGAGAGAATGGATGTCAGAAGAGACACACATTTTATTTTATATTCACACAAATCTCTTCTTCAACTTTTATTACAGGCACATGAGCTCTGTAGGCAAGAGAAAATTTTGAATGAACTCAGCTTTTAGTGACCAGGAGTGGAAACATAAAAAGAACTATTCAGCCTCTCTGGTTTCAGAGATAAGTTACAAAGGGTAACTGGCATTAAGTCTGTAGTAATAGCTGCTCTAAGTACTGACCATGATTTGAATCTCTTGATAACTGATTCTGGGGAGGCTAGAATATTTATCAAGCCATTAGGAGAGGCTGTTTCTTGCTGATAAGATGCCTACAACTGATGAGGTCCACCTGAGGACGCAGATGAGGCTGGGCTGAATTTATAGCCATTTGCAGTGAGAGCAAAAAATGTTCCTCTTAAGAACAGCATGAGGCATTCATCAGCAAATTTATCAATCTGTCTCCTGGAGTGAGCCTACAGAATCTTCACGAAAAATGGTTGGTGAACACCCTAGTATATAAGGTGACTGGATACTAACTACACTTAGAGTTGGCCAGAAAGTCAGTTTCCCTGATTTGGAGGCTGAGGAAGTAGGGATATAAGAATTATTAACCCGTGGATCTTACTTTTCAGAAAAATCTTACACTAAATTATAAGGTGCCAGATATGTGATTATCCTATGTTTAAAAAAATTAAATCACTAATTTTATATAACTTGAGGGTCTTATTTTGGTTCATTACTATAGTGGGATAAGTTGCAATACAGGCAATTTATTAACTTCAAAAACAAGTAGCAGTAAAGCAGCAGTCACCTGCATTTTATTTTACCTCTCTCTGAAGCTTTGCAGCTATGTGTAACCTCAGTGCCAGCTTTTACATTTGTTTTTAAAAAAATTACACATTGACTATTTCACACTTAAAACACATGACTTAAGCAGCTTTTGAAATTTAAACTTGTTTTTCTAGGTAGATTCTTTTTTTAAATTTTTAAAAAATGTTTGTTTATTTTTGAGAGAGAGAGCATGAGCAGGGAAGGGGTAGATAGAGAGGAAGATGCAGAATCCAAAGCAGGCTCCAGGCTCTGAGCTGTCAGCACAGAGCCCGAAGTGGGTCTCGAACTCATGAACTGTGAGATCATGACCTGAGCAGATGTTGGATGCTTAACCGACTGAGCCACCCAGGCGGCCCCAGATAGATTCTATTTTTAAAACTAAAATCTTTGATGAGAGGCAGATATGCTAACCATGTAGGGTGACTTGAAAATCTGTTCCATAGACTAGTGGCCTAAATCCCTAATGCCTTTAATGAAACATCCTTCTTAACTTCTCTTTGGTTGATTTTCAAAGGTATCTATCTGCCTGCCTATCTATCTATCTATCTATCTATCTATCTATCTATCTATCTATCATCTATCTATCATCTATCTATCTATCTATCTATCTATCTATCTATCTATCTATCTATCTATCTATCTATCATCTATTGGGAGAACGAACATAAGCAGGGGTGGAACAGAGGGAAAGGAGAGAGAATCCCAAGCAGGCTCCGTGGTGACAGCACTGAACTGACATGGAGCTGGATCCCAAGAGCTGTGTGATAATGACCTATGCTGAAACCAAGAGTCAGACATTTAACCAACAGAACCACCCAGGCACCACCCTATAGGCACCCCTAGATTTGCTCTTAATTAGCAACCCAAAATTTCCCTCTTTCTAGGCTCAAATTCTCTGCTTCCCAAAATGTTTCCTACAGCTTGCTTGTAAGAAATAATATTTATGGAGGATTGTCTGAAAAGTAGTAGTTATTTTATTACCCTTGATACTCTAGATTTTTATCTCTGGATCAAACCAGATCATCAGAGAAATGGCTATTTGCTTTTTACTGGGTTTCCTCTGACCTTGAAGAATGATTTTTAGGATTGTAGACTGGTTTTCCAGCTTTGGCCTGATTTGAAGAATTCTTTAACAAATAGCCCTAAAGGATTTGCTGCTGTAAGGCTGGCTGTGGTGGAAGCCATCAGTTGTCTCCCACCCCTTCTCTCTGTCTCACCCAAACTTCTACTGAGCTCAATCTTTCCAAGTGGGAAAAATGTGTGTGGATGTGCATGTGTGTGTGCACATGTACATGCACGTGTGCACATATAGGTGTATGTTCTCCTTTCATTTACACTTGTGGCTTCTCTGGCCTCCTTTTCAGCTTTGGTCATGAAGACTCAGAGCCACCCTATGGCCCCCCCTTTGGGCTACAGCATAGCTGCTAAGAGTACAGACTCTGGACCTACACAGCCTGACTTTGAATTCTGCTCCACCAACTGTGGCTTAACTGAATATTAGGATATTAGAAACAATATTAGAAAGTATCTAATACTCAGTTGCCTCTCCTGGAATCCTTTTCTCTTCTCTCCTATTGTGAATGTTACCTAAGTGTGTCTCACGTCTTCAATATATTGGATGGATTCATGACAAACATACTCTGAGTTCAAACCGAAATTCTTCTGTTCTGCCACTTTCTTGTCAACATGTGAACAAAGGACCACAGGATGGATGAGGAACCTGCATCTGGAAGGTTGCTGCTGCATGGATAGCCTGAGCCCCTTCCTTAGAGACCCTACTCTTAGCCCTCAGAGGGTGGCTATGCCCGGGAGACAGCATCAGCTCCAGAAAGCTTGGGCTTTGCTTCAGAAGCAGCAAAAACCAATGAGAAAGATCTTTCTTCTTTTCTGATGTGTCTTGTTTGGACACATTTCAGACTCTAGATACACTAGATTCTCAGTTTGGGGCTTGAGAGCACAGCCCTTACACTGGCACTAAACAGATAAAATATTAAGCACCAGTGTGCTCCCCAAATCATTAGCAGCTAGTCCACAGGTAATGAATTCAGCCCTGGGCTATTTGGGGCCTGTTGTTTTTATTTCCTACCCATAGTACACGCTTTTCGGTAATGAACTCTCCCTGCACAAAATGAAGGATATGCGCTGTGCCTCCAGAAGGCTTGGAATGCCTCATTTCTGCCAGAAACGATGGCCCTGAGGGCTCCAAATCCTCCACCAGGAGTAGGGAGGGAAAAAAAAAAGTCACATAGCTGTCTAGCCTTGCTGACTGGCTGGATGAGAAAAGCTGACTGGCTGGATGAGAAAACTCTATTTCTTAAATCAAATTACTGATTTGAAACAATTTAGGGTATTTTAAAAGTCTATAAAAATGGATAAAAATTAAATGGCACTACTTTTTCCCCTTCTATAATGATTTTAAACCCCTTCATTAGTTGACCATTAATTTTAATTCTTACACTAACACTAGGAAGCTGGTGGCTTTGGCTCCTATCATTTTTGAGCTCCTGTTGAAGAAACCAAGTCTCAGGAGAAGTTAAGTAGATTTCCAGAGATGTCCTGATAAGTGAGTGGAGACAGATTTTGAAGTTAGTCTTAGTTTCCTGGTCTGGTAGTGAAACTTTCAAATTCCTAGTAGTCTAACCTTAATAGTTCCCTAAGGAAAAAAAAATCAAATGAGGAAGATCAATTCACTTTACATCAGGCTACACAAATATTTTTAGTGAAAGGGAGAAGTACATTTCCAATTTAGACAAGGTATCAGCTAGGCAGACAAATTATGTAACCCGAAATGAGTTGCTAAATTGTAAGGCTTTGGAATGGTGTAAGTTCCATTCATTAAACTATCAAAGAAACTTTGTTTCATGTACATTTGTGATCACGGGTGTTTGTAGGGGGGTTACATTACCAGAATTTTGCTTATTGCCCTTTGGAATATAAATATCATACAGTTTAAATACAAGGTATTATTTGAAACTTGTTTCTTGGCACTAGACTCATGAAGTCAGCTACTAGTTATTTCCTGCCTGGCCTTTACAAAGGCTGTATTGGTCTTTTAGTTCAATGCTCTGAATCATAGTGAGGGATTGTAGTGATTGTGTTTAAGAGATTATCTTCAAATATGCAAAACAGCAAGTGTGTAGTGAACTTGGCTATTTGATCTTTAAACCCAGAAGAATATTGTAAAAAAAAAAAAAAAAAAAAGAATGAGGATGGGGAGAGAAAATGATTCTCCTCTAATGTAATATATTGATACATTCCTTTCAGTATGAACATTATTATGGCTAAAGGCTGAGCAGGGTCAAGGTAATATGGCAGAACTGTTTAACAAGCCTGGGAAAGAATTTGTTTTCAGTGATTATCAGATATCAGGACTGTTTCTATTATGACTGAAAACCCAACCCAAACTGATTCAAGTCCAGAGGAAATGTATTTGCTGATGTAAGCAGCCATTACAGGCAAATCTGTTTTAAGGCAAGGCTTTACTAAGCAGGGAAATCAGGACCCAGTCTCTCTATCTCTGGGCTTGCCTCTGTTTTCTGTTGCATGTTAGATTCATTCTTGAGCTTCATGGGTTTCAAGGGGGTTATAGCAACTATTTCCTCTCATTATGCTCAACTTACACTACAGAAGTTTCACTAAGAGTTTCAGGGCATCTTGCCATCTCTGTGGCCAGCAAAATCTGAATTTCTGGCTGGCTGGGCCTATGCCACATGACATCTATGGAGTTGAGTGTGGAGTCAGTTCTGCTCTTACCTTTGTGGACTGAGAGGAGAGGAGAACAAATACTCAAAACAGAATGGGGAACTGTTAAAGGAAAGAGGGTGAATGGATGCCAGAAGGCCAAAATCCTATTTCTTTTAACACAGCATGGTCATTAGTGGCAGTAATAAAGGAGAAATACTTTGGCTTTTTGCAGCCTTGGTGCATTTGCATTTGCTCTTTCCTCTGCCTGGAATACATTCCCCCACCTCTCTGAAGAGACAACTTCCTGATACCTTCACTCTGTCCCAATTACTTAACACTGTTTATTTCCTTTATGTAACTTTTCTCAATTTGAAATTACTGGGTTTATTTACTTGTCTATTCCTTGTGTCTTCCCACTAGAATTATGCTTCTTCAAGGCAAGGGCCTTGTTTATATTACTCACTTCCAAATCCTCTGCATCTAAAACAGTGCCTGATACACAAAGGATCAATAAATGTTTGTTGAATGTAAGTTTGGGACACAGAAAGAATGAAGTGTGTTAGAGATACAACCACCCACTTTGTCAGATAAAGACAACAGTGTGAACCACTGCCACTTCCAGCGGAGGTTCTAAACTTTTTTTGTGCAATGACCTCTTCTGGCAGTCTGGAGAAACCTATGCCCCCCTTCTAAGAATATTTTAAGACGCATTAAAAAACATGTTGGGTTTTCAATCAAAGCTATTTAGGAATACAATTTTAAACTAAACATTTGCAAAATAGTAATATATGTGCTTCTTTATTAATAGAGAAAACAATAAAAATTTAGTGATGCACCAAATAAATAACATGATTTTAAAGTAATGCTGACAGTAAACAATATTTCAAGATAACAGCAACATCTCTAATGTGATATGAAATATGTGTGATTTCTAGTACACTGGTAACAATGTCACAGGTTTGCTCATACCACTGTAGCTTGCTGCCCAGTACTGTAATGAAAGAAAATGCTAAACTTAGAGGTTAGTGAAAATAAAGATGAAATTTATTCCCCATCTAAGATTATGGATCTCTGAACTCTATCTACAGACCTCTTGGGTAGAGGCTATGGGTTAAAAAGGTACCAACTTTTAGTTGAACAATAAATAAGCTCTGGGGATGTAATATACAGCATGGTAACTATAGTTAATAATACCATATTGTATACCTGACAGTTGCTAAGAGAGTAGATCTTAAAAGTTCTCATCACAAGAAAATATTTGTAACTATGTGTGATGAATCATATTAATTAGATGTATTGTGGTGATCATTCTGCAACATATGCAAATACTGAATCATCATTTTGTACACTTGAAACTAATATGATGTTGCATGTCAATTATATCTCAGTTTAAAAAAAAAGAATTCCTGGACTAAGAGCACGTCAATTATATCTCAGTTAAAAAAGAAAAAAAAAGAATTCCTTGACTAAGGACTCAACAAATGGGGCAAGACTAAGAATTAACATTAGAGTAATCAACAGTAATGCCTAAATCTAACCTTTAATTACCAAGTGTGACAGTATTATTTCCATCTCTCTCTCTCTCTCTCTGTTTCTCCCTCCCTATCATCTATGTATGAACTATTAGGAAACTATATATATTTCTCATCCATAGAGGTGATTTAGTTCCTGTTTAAATACAGTTTTGTTGCCCTCATACAGGAAGTACTGATATAAGGACTCCTTAAGTACTGCTAAGGAAAAATTACCTGACCAGGTAACTGTACACTATTGTTACCATTCTGGTTCTGTAATAGGAATGAGAGAACAAAAACTCATAGAATAGATGCTCCTACAGGGATAAACTGTTTAGCACAAGTGTGTCAAGACCTATAATACATACAGGGAAGAGTTTAGGACATTAGAAATTCTCTTCTATAACATACTCACACATCACATTTTCCATTCTCATGAGGAAAAAAATCCATTTATCATGAGTTTTTCTTTTTCCTGTAAATTATAAAATACAAATCCTAGTGTCTGTGATGCAATGCATTTACCTCTGTGACCTTAGGTTTTATGTTAATTTCTTTATTTCTGTCTCTGTAGCTTGTACTAAATTCCACAGGAGAAGAGATTCACTCCCCTACTCACTGCTAGTTTGGAAAGATGTAAAGGGGTGAACATCACAGATTTCATTCTTTATTCTCACTCTTGATTTAAAAAAAACAATCATCATTTGACAAAGGTGGGGCCCAAAAGAGAAACAGGAACTCAGAAGATATACAGAAAGCTCCTGTGATGCTCTCCAAACTAGATGAGGCTGTGTGAATGAATGCATCCATTCCAAGAAGGGCCTCAAAAGAGATAGTTACACAATTACTTCCTACTCTGACTCAAGGATAAACTGTGAACCCCACACAAACTTTTTCTTGATTCCTTTAAGGTATCATTAAGAATTTAGTGACAGGGGTGCCTGGGTGGCTCGGTCAGTTAAGTGACTGGCTTTGGCTCAGGTCATGATCTCACAGTTCGTGAGTTCGAGCGCCATGATGGGTTCTGTGCTGACAGCTCAGAGCCTGAAGCTGCTTCAGATTCTGTGTCTTCCTCTCTCTCTCTCTCTCTCTCTGTCCCTCCTCTGTTCACATTCTGTCTCTCTCTGTCTCTCAAATAAATAAAGACGCAAAAAAATAATTTAGTGATATAGTTATAACTTAAAAAAAATTTTAAACATGGTGAAGCGTAGTCATTTTTAATATAAAGTTTGCACTCTCAGGTGTTTTCAGTAATACCCATTCCAGCAAGGACAGGATGCTTCTGGGAGATTATAGGTGATCTTCCTCTCTGGAGTCCAGATATATTTCTGAGTCAAACTCTCTCAGAACCCACCACTCTGTGGTAAGCAGCAGACTGATTATCTTCAGTCATTCATGCTGCCAGGGAGTCATAATTCTCTCCAACATTCTCACAAAGCCTGGGGCTCTCTTGCCAATGGTCTAGAGCAGCCTCTTCCCTCTGGAGAAGGATCAGGAATGAAGTGGGAATAGGTTTCCATGAATCTCTAAATAATCACTATGTATTTCAGGAAATAGCCTGAAATGGCAAAATATGGTTTCTGTGATGGTTGTGTTCGTGGTGATGAAAAATTGACAAGTTTCACAACCACCAGAGCAGTATCACGTTTGATGTAATATGAGATTTATGCTAAGTGAAATAACTCAGAGAGTATAAGACAAATATATGATTTCACTCATATGCAGAATTGAAGAAACATGGGGCACCTGGGTGGCTCAGTTGGTTAAGCGTCCGACTTTGGCTCAGGTCATGATCTCATGGTTCATGGGTTTGAGCCCCACGTCAGGCTCTGTGCTGACAGCCAACTCAGAGCCTGGAGCCTGTTTCAGATTCTGTGTCTCCCTCTCTCTCTGACCCTCCCCTGCTCACGCTGTCTCTCTCTCTCTCTCTCTCTCTCTCTCAGAAATAAATAAAACAGTAAAAAAAAGAATTTAAGAAACAAAACAAGGAAAAAAGGGTAAACACCCCAAACAGACTCTTAGTAGAGGCCAAACTGATAACTATCAGAGGGAAAGTGGCAGAGGCAGAGATGGGTGAAATAGGGAATGGAGACTGAGACTACACTTATCGTGAGGAGCACTGAATAATGCACAGAATGGTCAAATCACTACATTGTACACCTGATACTAATAGAACCCTGTCTGTTAACTATACTGGAATTAAAATAAAAATCTATATTTAAAAAACATAATATGAAACAGTATCTGTGTTTTACTATTATTATTTTTTTCTGAAACTTTTTATACAGATTTTTTTTTTCCCTGAGTCAGGCAACAACATCACTTCTTGGCTTGATGACATCTCTTTAACATATTATTAATTGTGAAAAGATAATTCAGCCAGTTCATGCTGAAAATATAGAAGTCAGGTAAATGTCTTAAATACTATTTTAGCCATGGTTGAATAATTACATTGAAGCTTTAATACAGTATTAGAGTTTACTGAACTTCTCTTAAGCCTTATAATAAATGAATTATCTCTGAACTTAGATATCAGTAAAATATTTTTCCATTAAAAAATGAATTGAGTAGTTGAAAACAGTGGAGAATTTCTCAATGTGATTCAGTTTATGCTGTATGAAGCAGAATGCCAGATCTTTATATACTAACAACTTCAAAAGTTACCATAGAAAATTAAATTACAGCAGAAATTTATAAATTCTGGTGAGTATAAAAGGGCACCAGAAAAGGGAAGAAGCAATTTGGATTTGGTAAATAATTTGATCTTTAAATTCTTTTGAAATAATTCTTAAATATAAACATTGTCTTGGCTCCTCAGAAGTAATTTCTAGTTTGAAGCTGCTGGAGGGAAATTTGGGTCTTATTTTTTTTTTAATTCTTAATTAAAAATATTTTTACAGCTTACTTATTTTAGAGAGAGAGAGAAAACGCAAGAGCAAGCTGGGGAGGGACAGAGAGAGGGGGAGAGGGAGAATCTCAAACAGACTCCACACTGTCAGCAGAGAGCCCAATGTGAAGCTCCATCTCACATACTGTGAGATCATAACCTGAGCCGAAATCAAGAGTTGGACGCTTAACCAACTGAGCCACCCAGGTGCCTCAATTCTTAATTTTAATTCATAAGTAGTAGAACCTATTTCTAAATGATTAATAGGTTCAAATCCTCATAAAGTTTCTTTAAAACCATACAACATTCTACGAAAATCTTGGCTATCTCATGAATTCAATTTATAAACACATTTTAAACAATCACAGACTGTTGTTTAGTTGTCAACAAGATAGTCTTTAATTGTTGCAAAACCTTTAAATTCCAGTTTAAAATCACTGCAGGATGTTTCTAAATGAACTGGAAGGGACCCAAAACAATGGGACTGAGGCGCAGTTCTCCAGGCATATGAAATACTTGTTCAGCTGTCTACACCTTCAATTAACCTAATACCTGAATGTGCCAGGAGCATCCTTTTGTGGCATTTCTGTGTTGGATTTATGAAAACAGATTCTGGGCTAGCAGGTGCAATGGCCAGAAAAGAGAATCACTTTCTTTACTTCATATCTCTTGTGAATTGAGGGAAACATGTAACAAAAATAACAACATACTGCCAACGAGGCAGTTTACTAATCAATGTGCTAATGTATGTAGATGAAGAAGTGTCTAGAAAGAAACTGTGACATCATATATTTTCTCCATTATTAAAACAGTTTAGAATAAAACACCAATACACACATACATAAAGGAATTAAAGTAGCGTTAGTTTGCTAGGTTTCTCCAGAGGAGGTGTTTCTTTGTTTTTTACCATCCAGTTACTTGTAACTGATTGATTAAATGATTGATCTGGCAACAACACTCTTGATTCTCTGCACTTTTATTTTTTAGGACAAGTCCAGAGTACCAAATTCCGACTCAGTAGGCTAACTCTCACTTCTTCCCTTTCCCTGGTTCTAGCAAGAACAGAATATAATCTCTCCCTCTTATAAGCTCATAATTTCTCCATGTATTCCATGGAGAAAAATTCCATGAGAATTTTTACTAAGAATACTTGGAGCACTGATTTCATTTAGTTAGTTCTTAAGAGACAAAAGAGATACTGCACAATGTTGAATGGAAAGCTCAACCAGTAAGGTATTTATTTTTACAACCTACAGCCTTATGATTATCTCAGAAATCCTAAAGAATACATCGTGGCCTTAACAACTTGGACAAGGTGCTGTTAAGGATGCTTAGAAAAATTACTAACTATAGATGCTCTTGACTAAATCATCCAAATGCTATAAAGTGGCATTTTTCACTCACAGCTGTAGATGGACACTGTTGTAAATACTGAAGTATTCAGGACCATCTTAACCTAGCACCTAGGGCCTATATACAGTGGTCCTCAAGGCTGGCTTCATCCCAAACCAGAATCCATGCCACATTCTTAAATTAGTGTTTGGAGCAGGTGGAGAGGCAAAACATCAGCATTTGATTCTAATGTGTGGCCAGGTTGAGACCAATAGTGTTAGGCCACCTGAATGTGATACTGTTTTGTGAGTACTACTGAGTATGCTCAAAGTATGGAGTCAGGTGATGCTAGACTTTCTTGGTCTTCTTTAGGATAGCTTTTCAAAGGTCTATTCTCTTACAGTGTTCCTGTCTTTAGCGGAAGGCTCTGTCTTATTAACACTGCGGCAGAGAAGGATAATCCTTCATATCTTGAGATGTGGTGAATGTATAAACTGATCTGCAGATGCTGTGAAGCAAGAGCTCCCTGGCCTGCTGACTGCTGGGTCAACAAAGTCTTCTGCCTGCACTTTTATGACTCTGGTTTTGGTGGTAAAAGGATGGTCTCTCACAACCTAAGATCTTTCTTTTGGCCAAACAAATGACCAAGTTTACATGATTCATCCACATTTATTATATGTTTAATTATGTCTTGCAAAAAAAGATGTCTTGGAATTCTCACCCCAGTATCTTAGAATGTGACCTCATTTGGAAGTAAGGTCTTTAAAGAGGTTATCAAATTAATATGAGGTCATTAAGGTGAACCCTAATCTAACTGGACAAATCCTTTAAACAAGGAGAATATGTGGACACAGAGACAGACACACAGAGAACACTGTGTGAAGACTGGAGTTATGGTGTCAAAGGTCAAGGAATTACCAGAAGCTAGAAGAGAAGCCTGGAACTGATCCTCCCCTAACACCTTCAGAGGCAGAATGGCCTTCCTAAACTAGGACTTCTAACTTCCAGAACTGTGAGACAATAATTTGTTTAAGTGACTCAGTTTGGGGTACTTTGTTAAGGCATACCTGGCAGATGAATACAACTTCCCAGATTAGAGTATCTGTAAATAATGTTTTGCATTCTTACAGCTAAACAATTTTTAATTATTTACAAAGGGCACAACATACATTAACATATTACTAGCCCTCAGGAAATGGTATTTGATAAGACTGGCCTTGAAGGATCAATGGGAGTTCAAAAGTCAAAGACTTTGGGGTGGAGGTGAGGCAAGGAAACAAGAGAAACAAAGATGTACAAGTAAATGTAGACTGTACTCCAGAAATAAAAATAATAAACTCTGAGTATACAAATAAGTGCTGGGGAGCACTGAGAGAAAACACTGTAGAGTAATGCTACTGTCATCTTAACAAGGGTCTTGAACACCAGACAGGTTTTGTGCACAGCGGTGCTTGGATGGCTCAGCTGACTGAGCATCTGACTTCAGCTCAGGTCACGATCTCACGGTTTGAATTTGAGCCCAGCATTAGACTCTCTGCTGTCAGCATGGAACCCACTTCAGACCTTCTGTCCCCCTCTCTCTTTGCCCTTCCCCCACTCATGTGTGCCTCTCTCAAAAAATAGTAAATAAACATTAAAAAAATAGTTTTGTGTACAAACTGGCACTTAGCAGGCCACTGGGGGATGATTGTTCTTAAGCAAGGGTGTTACAATACCAGAGATGTGCCTGAGGAGTTGCCTCTAACAGCATGTTCTGGAATAGATTAGTCTGGGGGAAACACTGGACTCAATGACTGAATTTAGAAGTGATTGCAATAGGCCAGGGAAGTGGTGGCAGGGGTGACTCCATTGGGGACAGAAAAGATGAGGTTCCAGAAGTATTACACAAAGGAAGAGAGACACGCAGGAACTTCAGGCATGTGACAGACTTGATGTGGAAATGTTTTTAGGCGCATGAGATTTTCTTGCCTATTACATCATACCTTATTGTGCCTGGGCATAAATAAAGCTGGCCTGCAGAGATTCTGTAGTTAGAAAGAGAATCATGATTCTATCTGACCCACCAGGATCCAAGTGGGAAACCCCCCAATCATATTTATAACCTGGGCCATTCAGGAAATGTGACAACAGACATGGCACTATGTGAAACCAATCAAGCAGCTGTGCTTCACACATCAGTATCATAAGGCATGCATATGAGCAAGAGCATCTAGAATCTTTCAGTTCTACCCAAAGGCATCTGCTACACTGACCACTTAAACAATCTAGTCAGGAGTTACCTGACATATGCTTGAAGTGTCATCTAAGTTACTTCCCTTCCCTACAAAACAGCCGTTTATTAGTTTTCACACTTCAATCATCTTTTTATCACTCTCTCCCCCAGCCAAAATAAACCCACAGCAAAGCAGGGCAACTCTCTTTGGAACTATAGAAAAGTCACAGGTCTCATGGACGACTGGAGCTTTCCTCGTCTACAGTGCATGACAGCTGCCTAATCTCCTTAGGCAGCTCAGGGCTCACAGGTAAGTTAGATGTGACAGTGCCAACTGGATGGATTATAGTGTTCAACATCAGGTCATCCTTTCACTTGAAATTCTTTGTTAATATGGACAAGTCTGGAGCCACAGACGCAGTGTAATCCTTCGCCCTGGGCTCTGCAGGCTGAACCAGCTCTATGGCTGCCTGGCTCCCTCCTCCAGGCATTAGACATCACTCACCTGGCTTCTTAGTCCTGTCCTGAGGACATGGCTTTTTGTCTGCTGACAGGAAAGTCCAAGTGTGGGGAGTCCTGTATTAGGGGATGCTAGGGGCTATGAGCTACTGTTCTGAGGAGCTACCATCACTGACAGGAAGACAGCAGCTCCCTCAGCTACCCTGTAAGGCAATCTGGAATCCTAGAAGCTCACAGAGCTGAATTCTGCATCTGGTTAGTATCTTCCTAACAAATGGATAAGAACAAGACCTCAGCCTATTCCTGCTGCCATCATCGTAACCTAAAAAATGAAGAGCTGAAGCATTTTTTAATAAAAGTAATTTGCACATAGGATAAAGGATTTGATGATCATGAAAAAAATAACATATACTCTACTGTTTCTCAGGGGTCCATTGGAAGGCAGTCCCAAAGTAGAGTTCAGAAAATGATTAAATATGTGAGTGTAGTGAACCAAGCACACATTTACCCTTGTCGCAAACAACAGATCCTATCTCTAATAGCTTGGGAGTTGTGAAATTCACAATACACTACTGCTTTATGAATGTATTTTCTGTGTGTGTGTGTGTGTGTGTGTGTGTGTGTGTGTGTTCAGGGGAGGAGAAGGGGGAGAGGGTGGAGGAGAAGAATCACAGGCAGAGGAAACAGTAGTAACAGATGGAGGGGGATTCCTCCTGGCTTTTCAGTTTTTGGTTTTAGCAATTTGTGAATCTTTACTTCATCGCTGCCCCTGTGCCCTAAAAGATACCCTTATATTCCTCTGGTGATTTCCCCCTTTTGTGTTTTGGCCAGCTCAAATAGGTTTCAGTTGTTTACAGTCCAAGAGTCGTAGCACATTGTGGGTGTTCTCATGGCGGACCAAGCTAATTTTCACTAAAATATAATTACAGCAGGCTTTTTTCAAATTCTCAGAAAAATGTAACTTAATGAATGACCTTATGTTTTTCTCTCATAATTTATTTCTCAAACCATTGGCACTTGTGATGTCTTGTCTGGTTGTGAACACTAGCAGATGACAAAATGAACAAGCCGAGAAGTGTTCATAGGAAAACTGAGAAATAGTCCCTTGTGCTTAGTGTAGTGTACAACTTGTTTTGCCAGATGGTAAAAATAATTCTGTATTGTGTATATGTATTTAAATACATGTATATTTATAGGTACACATAAAATGTATGTCTGTAATATGGCCCTATCTTCTGCTGGTAAAGCAGATCCCAACTTACGTGTTAGAATTAAACAGACGAATGGGGGTTTTGGCACCTGACCAAGTTTGGAAACCGCTGCCTTAGATTAACCTAAGTCTGTTTCCTTCATTCTCACCTCTCCGAGGCAATGCAGAGTCATATCGGCTCCAATCTGTCTCTCCCACCACTGTTTTATCCCCAGCCAGCCCAATTTCAAGGCTTTCACAATGAGATCATGCTCATAACACACACTGGCACCGCACGTGCACAGGGTGTCTGTTGTGTGTGGCACAGAGGGCCAGAGCCCTAATGCATGTTTAATTGGGGAGAGGAGCTGTTTCTCACAATGACCTTGGGGGTTGGAGGGCAGACTGGAAGAGCTGTAGTATGGATTTCTCTGAGGTGTGCTCAACCCTGGGTCAGTCCCTATAGAGAACACCTCCTCATTAGATTGTTTCTTTGTCTGGCTTAGAGATTCAGGCATTTTTGTTAGGATTGTAGATGGGGTTTAGGGTGTCTTACTAAATATAACAAAACTTTTCATATCAACTAAACACAGCGCTCACTCATTACATGCTTTTAATAAAATGTCTATTGAACTTCCCAGTGTTCTGATAATAAAAGATAATTTTTATGTTTGTGTAATTCAAGACTATGTTCATTTTTTTCTTACTATTCATATGTTTTAATGAAGAGTTAAATGCTAATTATCAAATCTCCCTTTTTGTGAAGATCTCTGTTGCTCATGTAGATAACTGGCAAGTTCAATATTAATGAAGCTTAGTTTCCATAAATAAGGAAATCTGGCAATTATAACTCTATTTGCTAAAATTTCAAAGCAGCCAGTTTTCCCTTGGGAAGGTCATTTATTTATTCATTCTAATTTGGCATTTAAAATGCTGTTGTTTATTGGATCTTCTTCATAGTTCTTGTGGTTTAGAAAATCACACTGCTTTAAATGAAGTCCCTTTCTTTTATTTGGTATTTTTAGATAGCATTCAGTTAGACAAAATCTTTAAAACTAATTTTCCCCCATGTTCTCTGCTACATTAGTATATTTGAGAATTGTGTTTTTGTAGAGCTAATATGTTAGGATAAAGATGAAATATTTTAATAAAATCTTTATATTAAATGTTAATTTCTAGACATAAATTTAGTGTATGTTATTTTCCTTTGTGGTTTTCATTTTCCCTCTCTGACTCCCTAGTCTGTTATCTCTGGTTCTTCTGAGCCTTTCCCACTAGTGGGCCTGCTTTTCTCCCTAGTGATTCCCTCACGTCAAAGCTTCTCTGTGCTAATCGGAGGATAAGGGATAAGGATGGAATGGACAAGCACCATTTAGGAAGTCATTCAAAGTAGTCATACCAGGACCCAGCCTCAGACATTTGATTCAGTTGGTCTGGGGTGATACCCAACATGCGTATTTTTAAAAAGCTCTTCCAGTAATTCTTATATACTCCTCTGGTTTGGAATTATTGCTCTCATGACTCCCTCTGTCATTGGAACAGACTTCCAGTATCTTTTTTCCTTTTCAACTTCTACAATTACAACTTATAGAACTATGTATATGCAGGGCTTATGTAAGTTCTACCCAGTATTTCCTAATTTGAATTCACTTTATATACTGCATTCAAGTTAATTTTCTTAAATTTTTTTTGTTTATTCTTATTACAAAGTAGTATCAGATCATAAAATTTTCAAAACTCAGAAGTATGGATAGGATACATAAAATGGAGGTACTTATAATCATATCCCCAGATCTAACCAGAAAAACAGAAACCACATCACTATTTAAAAATAGAAGGAGGGGGCACCTGGTTGGCTTAGTCCATAGAGCATGCAACTCTTGATCTCAGGTTCGTGAGTTCGAACCCTGTGTTTTGTGTAGAGATTACTTAGAAATAAAACATTTAAAAAATAAAATAAAGGAACTTAATGCAGGTCCTTCGTTACATCAGTAATGGATAGGATGAGAAGTTTACCAGGGCTCAGTGAGGTAACTCAGTGATTAGTGCTTTCAGGAAGCCCCAAGCAGAGAAAAGGGAAGAGACAGTGCTACCACAACTCAGGGGCCAGGGTCACCTAGGGGAAGGTAAGTAGAGATGCCAAGAAAGTGAGGCAGCTGTTGTGAGAGATATCTAAGGAAAAGAAAGTGAAGAAAACACTTTGGTTTTTCTTTCCAACCACTTTTCAGTCTTACATGCCAAATTCAGCCTGTGGGATCGGCCCCACGATGATACTGAGCAAGGAAAAGGCAAACAAAATAGGTGGGAGGGCAAAAAGTCATTGCCATTACTCACCGTTTTCTGTAAGAGTGATTATTTCAAGGTAGAGTTCTGGTTACAAGACTGCCATATTAATCACTGGTCTTTGGCTTTGCATTAATGCCTATATAAAACCAAATTCATAGATCTTCCAAAGTATGATATTTTCCAAACTTCATAACATTCTCTCCTCTTCAATATGGACCATGTTTTGTTTATGGCATCCTCTCTCTCAGAAAGGTCTCCATGACCCTGCCTCAATTACCTACAACATATATTTTTTAGACCCATTTAAAGTCTTATCTCCTACATGAAGTCTCTTCTAATCACCACAGCTCTTTATGAATATTTTTTTCACAGAACTACAGTATTGCTGGTATTGCTGATTTAGCATACTGCAAAATCTATTTTTACCACATTAAAAGAGTTTTTAGGTATCTGTCCTATTTATACAACTAGATTTTTAATGACCTTGTCGGTAAAGAATGTCCATATAGCTTTGTATTCCCAGAATATAGTTCAATGTCCATAATATAGTGGATATTCAATACGTTTACATCGTAGTTGATACTCTTATTCTGACTGAAGTTATGACTGGAAGAATTTTTTGGAACTTTTTCCAAGTATACAGAGACAGTCATTATGTATTTCAATAAAATTCTAATGTACAAATAACCATATGGAAATGATAAACTTCTGTCAATTCAGGGTATTATGTTAATCACAGATGAAATCCATCTAATTAAAGCTGTGACCTAATGCCACCTAAATTTGACTGTAGGAGAAATCTAAACTACTAATACTTTGCCTTATTATAACTACAATTATCAAGGAGGAAAGTGTGGCTTATAATCAAGAGAAAATATAGTGAATAGAAGCAGGTACATGATGTCTCAGTTTTAAGAATTAGTTAACACTTAAAAATATTATAACCATATTCAAGAATTTGCCAGGAATATAGACATCAAGGATGACAGGTGGGGCATTTTAGGAAAGAAACTATTAAAAAGGAACCAAATGGAAATTCTTTAGTTGAAAAATTCAATAGATATATATACATATATATACGTGTGTGTGTGTGTGTGTGTGTATGTATGTATATAAACATAGTATATGTATGTGTATATATATAATAAAATAAATTGAATATGCTAATAGCATTTTGGATGCTACATAAGCATTTTGGATGCCACAACACTGGGTGTTAGCATTTCAACATATGAACTTTGAGGGACAAAATTCAGTGCATAGCAGGTATATTCATCCAATAGAATACTACTAACAATAAAAGGGAAATAATTACTGACTTTCACAGACATTATGAGTAAGAGACACCACATATGAAAGAGTATATACATTTTATTCCATTTAGATGGTGACAGAAATCAAAGAGTGTTTGACTCTGAGTGTTGGGGGTGGGTGTTTTGGTTAAATGGGAAGGGGGCACAAGGGGAACTTCTGGGGTGATGGCAATGCTATGTCTGAATTGGGGTGATAGTTACATGGGTGTATATATTTGTCAAAATATACTGACTGTATACTTAATATTTGTGTGTTTTATTGCATGTATATTCTATCTTTAAAAAAAAAATAAAGGGCAACTAAGAACAAATAGCTGTGTTAAGTTCCACCTGAACAAGGAAGGAAATCTTCCTTGGTGAGTTTGATGTACTTCTAGGTTAGGGAGTGATATCCATAGAGATTTGTCCATTTTAAATGTTTTTACAAATGATTAAGGAGTCAGATTAACACATTTATTGTGTGTCTACATATACTAGATTCTCCAATTCACAGATGCAAGTGTGAGGAAGGGACTTGTTCCAGGGCACATTACTGACCAATTACCCTATTTATAGTTTCCAAGTTTAGACTATTTGGTATTTTTTTTAAGTGTATTAATTTAGAGAGAGAGAAAGAGAGAGAATCCCAAGCACTGGTAGTGCAGAGCCTGATGTGGGGCTTGGACTCATGAACCATGAGATCATGACCTGAGGTGAAATCAAGAGCTGGATGTTTAACCAACTGAGCCACCCGGGCACCCTAAATTATTTGCTATTAATTAACGAAAAAAAAGGAGTACAGCGCATCAAGTAGGTATAAAGGGATTCAGGGTGCTAGAACGTGCTGTCTCTCTGGATACAATCCTAAAGTGACATGTGAGTTGTGAGGAACAATTTAGGAATAGACAGATTTTCTGTGGTGCTGAAAAAGGCTTGTGCTGACCACACAGTGGCAAGGAATGTGATCTCAGCAGAAAGTGTCTCCAGCCTTCAGCACCCCTTTCTGTCTTGTAATTCTACCCGGGTATTTCTGAGAATCTCAAGCCTTTCCCTTTCCTTCTGCAGAAGGGCTTTTTCAAGCTTAACCTCTGAAGCACCAGGTCCACTTTTAGCATTTTCCTTTCTAAGGCGTTTTCAATGGTGTTTCACCACTCATCTTTGAATTCTTTGGGGGCAGGGATCATGACTCATACAACTAACATAATAGTGGTCTGAATGTTTGTGGCATCACTGTAGGTATTTAACAACAAAGAAGAATCTGTCCTCATTTCTATCAGTGGCAGCTTGCACTGTTACGCAAGCACTTTGACGCAGCTTCACGAACTGCAGAATTAAATCTGCGACCACAAAAAAAAAAAAAAAAAAGAAGCTGATTTCTCATGGCCCTTTTGTAACTTCAGGAAGGTTTTGAGAAGTCTCTAAATTAAATTTAACTGTTGAGCACAGGGTGAACTTAAAACCCTCATCTGTTTTAAGTCATTCCCTCCCTCCCATATGCTGTACACTCATACAGAGTCTGAATCCTAAGTGCTTTGGCTGAAGACATATGCTCTGTGTGAAAGGCCAAGGAACCCAAGGGGCTGAAAGTACTTTACTGCCTGCCTCACCACATTCCTTTTCTTTGAATTCACTCTGATGAAAACCACCGAGTAGATGTAGAATGTCCTGCACAGAGCAGTGGGGTCCCATCAGGCCACAAAGGTGGGCGGAAAGAGCACAGTCCCACAAGGAATGTTTGGCATTATTATTCAGGAAGGAAAACAGGAAGATGGTAAGAAATATTTCTCAACAACAATATGCTAAAAATCTACTTTGAAATCAGAGTGTAATTTATATCTACCTTGAAGCCAAACCCCATGGTAATTAATTTTTAAAATTTGTGTTCTGGTATTGACTACACCAATTATCTCACTGGTACTCACTGAACCTTCCTGGACACAAGGGAAATACGTTTGTAAACAGGATAAATGCTGTAAGAAGCCACTGATATTTGGGTGTGTGGGGGGATGTCTGTGATAAGGAGAGTTCATATCTTGCTTATATCATAGTCTAATGATGGTAAGGAGGGAATAGAGTGGTCTACACTGGAGGTTTATGGGCCAGGTCTGGCAGTACCTGAGATCATTTCTGCCCACATTCTACTGGCCATGACTCAGTCATATGGCTTCTACCAACTTCAGAAGAAGCTGGAAAATGTGGTTTAGTTTTAGGCCTGGAATAAAAAAGAAAAGGGGTTTCATGAACATACAGTGTTGTTTCCACCATATTATATAACAGTAGGTGGAGATAATATAAATAGCATCTTTACTAAGATACAAAAACATCCACTGACCAATAGAAAAAAGAGCATGTTCCATTCTAATCTTCTCAGATGGTGGTAAGGTCAATTCTGGGAATACTGATTGCAAACAATTGCCCAGTCACTCTTGAACCACTTTCATGACCAATGCCTACTCCTGAGCTTACAATTTGACAACTGGCATTGATTACATAATGGTTGCACAGAACAGACTTTCGCTGAAGTACTAAAATCATTCATATTTTGAGAGCTGTGCAAAGCCTTTAGCTGATTAGGAGACAGGACAGTGGACTCCATAACAGGATTTCTAAAGTACTGTTGTATTCCTCTACTTTCTAATACATACCACTAAAGCAGAGTTATTAGCCAATTTATATCACTATAATTAAAATTGAAGACAATAATGATCAGTAAGAAAATAATACCTTCAAATTTCTGTTTCACTAGTGAATGACAGCAGTTACAAAACTAAGTCAGAAGCACATGTTAGGAATGAGGCCCTCAACCTCATGTGCAGGTGCACATGATAAGAGACAGAGAGAAAAGTAGATCCAGAATCTGCAATTTTGGGCAGAGAAGGCAGGCATGTCTGGGAGCCCTCTGCAGCATGGGAGGAGGCTGAAGGTGAAGGGGGTCACTCAAAAAGTTGGAAGTAGGAAGAAATTTCCATAAGCAAGTTTTTAGCTGTTACTTTAGGTGTCCGGAGGCAGGTACCATAGGCACTTCCAACTTGACTGATATCCCTTGATTTCAGTGCAAAATATGGGCTAAGGAGTAGTGAATTCCTCATACTCATTTCTCAACTGGATTCTCATGGCTGATCAGGCAGCCAAAATATATGGGCACCGTTTTAGTCCATGCATCAAACCATCTTGAAGTTTCCTTGGAGGTTCTCTATCAAAGACCTGACATGGAGCTGCAAGATTACAGTAATCACACTGGTGATAACTTAAAAATCTAAGCCATCATCTCTTCCTGTCAGAGCTGTCATTCCCAGGAAAGTCACAATTTCATTTCCTAATAAGATGTAGCATTCTGGTCCAAGGGCATTTTTAGTTCTCACTGCTCTGTATGTTGTATTATGCACTGACTAAATAATTGTGAGAGGTCCTGGCCTGCACATTCCCATGTGCTTAATTGCAACAGCATGTGGCAGAAGCCCTTACTGAATATGTAATCTGATGCCACTAATGTGATGGTGTCAGGTGCATAAAATGCTCCAGATAGTTGAATTTTTTTCCTATGGAATAAATTACTTCATTGGGAGTTTGGAAACTTGCCCAATAGTTTTTGAGAGCAGAGTAAAGTTCTTTCTTTGTCATTAAAGCCCTTAGGACTTCTTGCAAATAAAGGCCCCTCCTATGGGCACCTGGCTGGCTCAGTTGGTAGAGCATGCAATTCTTGATCTTGGGGCTGCGAGTTTAAGTCCCACATTGGGGGTAGAGTTTACTCTAAAAAAAACTCAATGAAACTGAAAAACAAAAAAATTAGAAAAAATCAATAAAAGCCCCTCTAATATGGGCCTGTATGAGAGAATGCTCCACTGCACAAATATGTTTTTTGCAATTTATTTAAAAAGTTTTAAGATTATTTATTTATTTTTAGAGAAATACAGAGAGAGCAAGCAGAGGAGGGACAGAGAGAGAGGGAAGGAGAGAATCCCAAGCAGGTTCTAGGCTGTCAGCATAGACCCCAACACGGGGGCTTGAACTCACAAGCCATGACATCATGACCTGAGGTGAAACCAAGAGTTGGATGCTTAACTGACTGAGCCACCACCAGGCCCCTGCACTTTGTGTAGGCAAGAGAAAGAGATGGATGGGAGGAAATGTGTCTGGAAACCCCACATGGAGTGATGAGGATAAAAGCATGACTAAGAGAAGAGAGCAAGAGGAGAGGAAAGGCTAGTAGGCCTCAAGAGTAGGGAGGAGAAGGTAACATAGAGCTACTGTAAGAGAAAGGGCTAAATGCATTTCATTCACTTGAAACGGATGTAAGAAATGTAAAAATCGCTCCACAAATATGAATCCCCAAGTCAGAAAAGGGATTCCTAATCAGATGCCATAGGTTATACCAACACAGGGATATGATCATTAGCAGTGGGTAAGTCACACCGCCTCCTTCAGTCTCAGTTACCTCATACACAAGATGGGAGCAAGAACAGAATCTATCTAAGAGAATTATTGTGAGATTTCTAAGAGATGATATATGAGAAGATCTTAGCACAGAAGGGAGAGTTAAATCCAGTTTAGTGATGGTAACAGTGATGTTGATGAAGACAATGGAAGGCAGTGAAGAAGATGTCAAAAGAGTCAAGCCAATGAATTCTACTTTGAACCAACGAAATACATTTAAACAAGGCAAGAGTTTATCAGATTTTAAAATTATTGGAACATGTCCAAACATACAAAAAAAGGCTATTTGATAGCTATAGTTTATTTGCAGATTTTCCACCTCCATTGCAATCCCACAATCCCAAACACATGGAGAAAGGAGGATGTAAAAAGAAAAATCCCAGCATCTGCTTGTTTGGGATATATAGTTATAGTGATGGAGGAAACATCAAAAAAATAGTCTTTTATGGAGAATTGCATTTAAACATCCATGACAGATGAGTGTCTATCCTGTTCTTATGGACTTCTAAAGGTGTACCTTTTCTTTTTAATAGCTGGGTTCAGGGTCTAATTATCTAGATGTTTAACTTAAACACTATTTAAATCTGGTTCTGATCTCCCTGGCAATGTACAACAGCTGGTGTTCTAGAAAATAATCCATGACCCATAGGGTTAGAAGATAGGAATAACATCCATACTATAACCTAGCTGTGCTAAACCAGGCTTAGCACAGATTCCTAAAGGTGAGCTTAAGGTCGGGTGTCATCTGCCTTCAATCAGGGATGTTTGTGAGGGAAATGAGAAGCGTGTCAGGCCACGATGCAGTCCAGATGTCTGAAGAACCTCCAGGGAACAGAACAAGAGGCAATAATTCAAAGCAGGTGGGGTTCAAGGTGACTTATGTGGGCAGCTCTGGATTGGTCCACACTGACATCAAAATAGCCAGAAAAGAGTAGAAGTCCCATGGTGAAGGCTCAGTCTGGACAGTTCCTTTGGGACTCTTTTGAGGAACATGCTTTGATCCATGGTAGAGCTGAATGTGAATTTAGCTATGAGGGGCCTACTATTGCTTCCATGAACTCCTTCAGAGTTCTCTTTTGCAGGCCTTCTTCATCTCTATGGACCTCCACCAGATTCTCCCTGGGGTCTCCATCCACCTCTAAAATCAAGGAGAACAAATCTGAACCTTGGGCTATAATTAGAGTCTGATTCATGGTGCATGCAGCCCAAGGATGTCTCTTCAGGTGTTACATGTCACATGTCCTAATAATCTACCAGGCAATCCTCCCTCTAAAACAAAGAAACAAATAAAATAAGAGCACAGTTTCCTTGCCTCATATGCATCATATGTTCCAACATGTGGATCTTTTCTAACTACTTGAATCTCTCATTATTTGTGTTTTAGTTATATCATTTTCTGGGGGTCCTTAAACATATAATTTACATCTGGCTAAGGAAAGAGAGTCCATGTATCTTTTTTTTCTCCATTGCCTTAAACCATACTAACATCGTAAATGAATGGCAAATGCTTGTTGAGCCCATGAATGAATGAGGCACTTAAAAAAAGTCCACCCTTTTCTTACACTGAGTTTTATTTCAGATCCCAGACCAGGGCTTTAATTCACCAATATGCTTTCACACAGCTGGATGCAATACCCTTGGTTTCCTGGTACCATCTGCTGGCTAAGTTATCCCCTAAAGGCCAAGAAACACAAAACAAAAGGAGCATTTGGAAAAAGGGGGAAGGAGATATGGAGAGTGGACAGGAAGAGGTGTTTAAGGGAAATGGTGTACATTAGCAGATGTCACAGAGATTTATTTCTTTTTCTATGGGGATTTACTCTAGTAACTAAACTCTGCTTTTGGGATTTTTTTCCAAAAAGTGCCTGGAGCATTTATCATTTGCAATGAGGACTGCTTAATTGGCAAAACTTTCCTTCTTCTGAGATTTGGATTTAGATTTTAGACTCAAAATAATAAGAGGATAATACCTTGACATTGCATGGAGAGTGCTTAGGGTGGAGGGAGAGAGTTCAAATAATTTGTCTAGATACCTTTCTCAGAAGCAACGTTTCTCCCACTTCTCATCCCTGAAGCAACCACATCAAGGAAGCATAAGGGGTGAAGGCCTTAGACCCTCTGTGTGGTGGGGAAATGCAAGAGATCTGAGCTCTTGGCATGTGTTTTAGGCCACATTTTGGGACAAGTGTCCAGACAACAGGTCCTGTAGTGTTCTTGAGGGTACATCCTCAGGGTGAAGTCTCTGAGGATTGCCAACCAGGAGTGAAACCCTTGCATGAGCTATACTTTTAGGAGACAATAAATCCTGTCTAATTAATTCCAGACCACCTTTTCCAGTTTCCACCTTTTCCTTTTCAGAGGTGTAAATTTTCCTCAAAAATATTTCTGAAGATACAGAGTGCTTTGAAGAATTTAAATGAGGGAAGTCATTAATTTTTTTTTTTTTGCAGAGTACCTATTTATTCTATAAATATGCCATAAACGTGATTTCATGACATTTTTGTTTGGATACTATCAATAAAAATATAGGATAGTAATTATCATAACCTTAAAGTAGAGGAAAATCAAGTGATACAAAGGAGGTTATTGAAAAATTTAGCAAAATACAAGTCTGTGAGTTAGTAAGCAAGCACTTATAGAGATTTCACAGGAAATAAATCTGAATTCCATTCTCCAATAAAAAAAAATGTTCATTTTAATTAGGGTACCAGTAGCTGCCATAACCCACAAACACCACCATTTTGCTGGCTTTCATAAGAAACATTTTTTTGCTCATGTCCAATATTGTGGATATTACTGGTCAACAGGATGACCAGATGGTGAAAGGCACAGTTGTTATTCAGGGATCTAGGCTCAGTGGCCTCTTCAACACATGCCTTCCAATGATGCCCTGGATACTAACATAAGCCAATGGATGGGGAAAGAGAGCTCAAAGAAGGAATATGTGCTTTGACATATAACTTCTGCTCAGATTCCACTGATTAGTTCTCATCACAGGGCCCCACTAAAATGGGTGTAGGGCTGAGAATGTAGTCCCTGGCCAGACAGCCACCTCCTTGCCAAAAATGTCTATTGTGGAAAGGGGAGTCTGAACTCACTGGCAGACAGGCAACTCTTCCATGAGAAGAATTAGGAAATGTGTTGAAACAGAGGAAGCAATGCAGTCAAGTTTATAAAACTATTTTAGAGTTCTCCCTCCACCACCCACTGTCCTCCCCTCTGCCCCCCACCCCTCTGGACCATTTAGTCTCTTTGGTCAACAGTTTCCTCACTTACAAAGTCAAAATCGCAATAATAGCTCACAGGATGGCAGTGAGGCCTAAAGATAACATTAAATGTGAGGGTCTTTGCAAACAAGAAAGGGCTACCTGGTGCTCCTGCAGCTATGGATAAGCAGAGCTGATTTTTTAAAAAATTAGATTTGCTACATATTTTTAAGGCTTACTATTCAAGCTACTGGCTAATTCATGACTAAAGAAAAATAGATTTCTTCAGCTTATATGATATTTCTTAATTATTACATGAGAAAAGACAGTGCATTTTAAGAAGTACAATTTGGAAATTTGGGGTTGGGTAATGGAAAGAAAGTCTGGTTTCCAATTGCAGCTGACACTGGCTGACTGACAGCAAGCTGGCCACTTCATCTGTCTGGGCTCAAATTTTCTCAGAGGTAAAAAGAGAGTGGTTAGCTAAATGGTCCTTTCCCGAGCATGAATGAGATATTCTGAAGAGGAAACTCATCTAAATGACTCATTCACATTATCAAATTACAATCATAAAGAGGTCAGCGAAGAAAATAATACCCAACATATATAAATTTAGGAGTAGTATTTTTACAACTTGAGAAAAAAAAACCCAATTCATTTTCTAACCTCATAATGGAATGACTTAATTACTATATTTAGACAGGTCAAGTGTTTCAAAACTTTGATGTATCATGTGCCCCCAGATTTTCTTTCTGGTTTTTGTTTTTACACTTTTCATCTTGAATTAATATGGGGCAAAAAGTATGTAAAATATAGATATGACTGTGTAGACATGATTTCAATGACACGTGAGCATAAAACTTTGAAAAAAAAAATTCCCCCTTCATAAATTAGATATAATGATTTGGAAGGAAAGATTTAGACCAGATAGACATCTTACGTGATTGAACTGATGTGCATGTTAAGAAAAGGATATTCACACATGCTTAACTTCTGTAGACACTGATGCAAAGCTTTAGGTTCAGAAGTTAACACTCGAGGTAGCTCTGTGATCCTAGTACACACTGAACAGTTGACAAGGATAAGGAAATGGATAAGCAATTAGCAACTACTAGTGATACTTTCTTTTAGTTCTTGCTTTTCTAAACTGTTAATCATGACCATCTAATTACTTAAGACATTTAAGGGGTGCACGGGTTGCTCAGTCAGTTGAGCGTCTGACTTAGGTTTAGGTCACGCTCTCAAGGCTCGTGAATTCAAGCCCTGTGTCAGGCTCTGTGCTGACAGCTCAATGCCTGGAGCCTGCTTTGGATTCTGTGGCCACTCTCTCTCTGCCCCTGCCCCACTCATGCTTGCTCGCTCTCTCTTTTTTCTAAAAAAAGATATTTTATTCATTACATGCATAATCATTCTTATTAAACTAGCAGTAAAGCCTGGGCTTGGCCTCAAAGCCTCTCTGACTCTCAATTTTTTTATCTGTAAAATGGGGATAATTGTTTTTCTTTTGGAGTTACTGTACAAAGGTAGGAATTACAGATAGTATATGTAAAAAGCCTGCTACAGGGTCTGGTACATGGAAGAGGATAAATAAATGGCAACTATTAAATACTTTTATTATATAAACAATGGTCACCTATCTTGCGCTATACTATGTTAATAAAGGTTAAAAGAGGACCAACAAATAGTCCTTATTTGAAAGGGAGAACAGACTAGATGGAGAGATGGAGCAGGTTAATAAACATACAAGCTGTCATTTGCCAAGTGCCAAACTTCTCTTAATAATGATGCCCTTGTTACAGAGACAGCCAGTGTGAATGGCAGGTATTTCATAATGTAGTCATCATACCTAAATAACAGCCATTACCCAAATTTGTATTTCTGGATGGTCCTTCTATTTGCATAAAGTTTTGCTGGTGCTTTGTAATATGCACTATGGTAACAATGGGGGACCAGCCAATTGTCTTCCATTTTACAGAGTGAGAACTGAGAGATGAAAAAAATCCAATATTTTTGTAATATTAGGCATAAGGGGCTTTGCAGATGGAGAATCAGAAAGCAGATATGTTGATACCTAGGCTTGAGTTAATCTTTCTGTCCCACTGGAGTTTAGAGGAATAAGATTCACTTAAGAACGGAGACTTATTTTTCTGTCTCTTAAAATTCATTACATTTACTCTAAAAACACTGATGGTTCTAATGAACACTGGAAACTGCCTTCACCTTTCATCTTGAAATCATGCCAGAAAAAGCCTCCAGCATGCTCAACTCTAGTTTACGTTTTCTAAAGTTTCTTTCTCCCTGGATGATGATACTGAGAATCATCACTTGTTAACACACAGATGACTCCAGAAATTTCTGCACTTCAAAGTGAATCCTTTATTCACCTGAGTGTTTAACTGTGTCAATGTGCTCTCATTATCAGATTTAATTGAATAATTCAACAAGGAAATGTGCCCAGTGTGCACATTATACAGATGTGTTTGCCAAAGTTATCTTGGCTTGTGGGAGAGAACAACCCTCTGATGCCCTGAGTTATTTAGAAAGGCCATCACAGATGTCAACATACGATGGAGAGGACAGATACCCATGGCAATATGTGAATATCAAAATCATCCCTAGTTTATTCTCCCATCACATTGATGATATACGGCCCTTGTGCTCAAGTTATATAAGTGAACAGCTGGTCACAAGGAAGTTGCTGTACTTACCTTCCCACTGGATAGTATATTACTCTTGGTCAACATAAACCTTGTCAAAAGGAGCTGTTAACTAAGGTGAAATAGGAAGCTTTCCATGTGTAAAGATCTTATTAGGTTCCTGACTTGAAAGTGGAAATGAAATGAAACATTTCTAACCTAATGGGAAGATTTAGATATATTTTCATTGCATTTACCCAAGTTTGGTTGTAAAAACTATACAGTACAAACTGTTTTTCTTTGCTAATTCATATAGAGACTGGATTAAACTGGACGATCAGATACATCTAAGTTTAATTAGATCTATTATACACCACATAAAATACAGAACATAAAAAAAAATCATTTACTATAAGACTTCTGTATTAGCTTTTTCCTGCAATAATGGTATGTAAAAAACAGTCCCCCAAATTTCAGTTGACTTTTTAACAACAGACATTAAACAACTTTTTAAACAAGAACGATTTCTTGCTCGTAAGTCTGTGGCTATGGTATGGCTCAGCAAGACTTGGTGGGCTGGGTTTGGCTGGGCTTAGTACCAGGGTGTGGGTTGGATTCAAGTCTTTATTTTTTCTTTCATAGTTTATTGTCAAGTTGGCTTCCATATAACACTCAGTGCTCATCCCCACAAATGCCCTCCTCCATGCTCATCACCCACCATTCTCCTCTTTCACCCCCATCAGCCCTCAGTTTGTTCTCAGAATTCAAGAGTCTGTCATGGTTTGCCTCCCTCTCCCCAACTATTTTTCCTCTTCTTCTCCCCCATTAGTTCCTCCTAATCCTCCTATACGTTCAAACATATGGTATTTGTCCTTCTCTACCTGACTTATTTCGCTCAGCATAACACCCTCAAGTTCCAACCATGTTATTACACATGGCCAGATTTCATTCTTTCTCATTGCCATGTAGTATTCCATTGTATGGATAAACCACATATTCTTGATCCATTCGTCAGTTGATGGACACTTAGGTTCTTTCCATGTTTTGGCTATTGTTGAGAGTGTATGTTAAGAAAAGGATATTCACACATGCTTAACTTCTGTAGACACTGATGCAAAGCTTTAGGTTCAGAAGTTAACACTCAAGGTAGCTCTGTGATCCTAGTATACACTGAACAGTTGACAAGGATAAAGAAATGGATAAGCAATTAACAACTACTAGTGATACTTTCTTTTAGTTCTTGCTTTTCTAAACTGTTAATCATGACCATCTAATTACTTAAGACATTTAAGGGGTGCATGGGTTGTTCAGTCAGTTGAGCGTCTGACTTAGGCTTAGGTCATGAGCCGTGAGAGCGTGACTTCTTTGCCAATTCTGATGCCTCTTATTTGCTTTTGTTGTCTGATGGCTGATGCTAGGACTTCCAGCACGATGTTAAACAACAGTGGTGAGAGTGGACATCCCTGTCGTGTTCCTGATCTCAGAAGGAAAGCTCTCATTTTTTCCCCATTAAGGATGATGTTAGATGAGGGCTTCTCATAGATGACTTAAATTTATGATGTTTAAGTTCCTTCTATCTCAACTTTCTCAAGGGTCAGATTCAGGTCTATTCCATATGTTTCCTCATTCTGGGACTCAGAATGAAAAACTGTGGCTCCCTGGGACAATATCTTTTCATGGTGGATGAGAGGGCAAACTTAACCACACATACACATCAGAAATCTGGTTGAATAAAATTTCCATTATGTCCTCTTACATTTTATTGGTGAAGGCAAGTCACCTGGCCAAACTCCAAGCTATTGAAATTGAGAAGCATCTTTGCTAAAAATATGTCCAAGCTGAGGGGACAGAAAGAAGGGTGAAAAAATAATATAATTTATCATAGCTGGTTACTGTAAGCTGCTGAATGAGGTTTAGGCCAACTGAAGCACAAAGGAAATTCAACCAATCAGAATCAATTGTGTATTTAAAAAAAAAATCAAGGTATTTTAAATTGCCTTTAAATCATTATGGGATGTGATTTCCCTTCCATTGAATCAATGACTTTCAGGGCTTCAGAGACAGAATATATGCATCCTAGAATAAAAAGTCACTGCTCAGCTTCAAATTTGGCTTTTTGAGTCTCTCATAAGACAATAATTTTAAAGGTCAGATTTTGTGGAAGAGAAAACTGATTTCCTAATTCCAAAAATCCTCTTTAACATACCAAAAACAGAGCTTAGGAATCTGAATGTCACTTTTTCCCCCTTAAATTATAAGTAGAAAGTGCTTATGATAAAGACAAAAAAGAAGTTCTTAACTGCCTTGGAGGAAATAGCACCTCTGGGTCTTATAGGTGGGAGACTGAAGAAGGGCAAACCATTATACAGGTAGGTCCTGGAAACCTCTGATGGATAAGGAGTAGAATTAGCATTTTCAGATAGGTGGGGAAATTTTGAAAACAATGAATCTTGTCCCGGGTGCACAACACTATTATCTCAAGCCCTTTTTGAGAAGCTTCATGTTCAGTCTAATACTAGAGTAATACTTCTTTCTGGAAGTAGGTCAGTGTATCAATCAAAGTTTTGCAGAGAAATAAACCAGTAAGACATATATATACATACATATATATATGAATTTATATATGTGTGTGTATAAGGAGATTTTATTCAAGGAATTTCAAGGATTGGGGAACTGGCAAGATCAGCTGAAAGGCAGACTGGAATGCTGAATATTTCTCAGGAAGGAGTTCATGCTGTAGTCTTGAGGCAGAATTTCTTCTTCCTCAGTGAAACCTTAATGTTGCTTTTAAGGCCTTTCAATTTACTGGATGAGGCCTATCCACATTACTGAAGATAATTTCCTTTACTTAAAGTCAACAGACTGTAGATCTACAAAATACCTTCACCATAGCACAAAGATAAGTATTTGAATAACCGGGTACAATAACTGGCCAAGCTGACACATCAAACTAACCATCATAGCAACAGCTGAGGGAAATCTTTGATGTCTAGGTAGGAATTCCTAGCACTCCTGCTTTCACATGGTCTGTATTTGGCATATAAAAAAATCCAGGGGCGCCTGGGTGGCTTAGTCGGTTAAGCGTCTGACTTTCGCTTAGGTCATGATCTCGCGGTTCGTGGGTTCGGGCCCCGCGTCGGGCTCTGTGCTGACTGCCAGCTCAGAGCCTAGAGCCTGTTTCAGCCTGTGACTCCCTCTCTCTCTGACCCTCCGCTGTTCATGCTCTCTCTCTCTCCTAGAAATAAATAAAACATTTAAAAAAAAATAAAAAAAATATTTAAAAAAAAATCCAGAAATATCCAGCTAACCTGTTCTAACAGATAAAAGATGAAGGCATAAAGTCCCACTTAAATTCTCTGAGCATCATTTCTAAGGCCTCCATTTGCTTGAAGGATATTTTTTTTGAAAATTTAAAAATATTTATTTTTAATAGAGTGAGAAAGAGACAGTGTATGAGTGGGGGAGGGGCAGAGGGAGGGAGACACAGAACTTGAAGCAGGCTCCAGGTGATGCACAGTCAGCACAGAGCCTGACATGGCACTCAAATTCACAAACCAGGAGATCATAACCAGAGTGGAAGTTGGACACTTAACCAAGTGAGCCACCCAGGTGCCTCTCAAATTTCTTGAGAGTAGTGTAGATAACAGAGGAGAGAGCCTTGAGTTTTCTAGAGGTTCAAATGTGTGGTAAAGCCACATTAATTTCATCTCTAAACTATCAAGCTTCTGCAAGATCAGGCTGTTATAGGTGAGTTTTGTTGGTTGACGAATCTGTTTTCTATTTAGGATTTAGAATAAGCTTGGACTTTATAGTAATAAGAAGCAATCAATATGGAACACTGTCTATAATTTTATTTATTAGCATTGATATAAATGATACCATGATTACATAATTTTTGTATCTTATAAATATTGAAGTGATTGCTCCATTTGATTTTAGCATACATTTTATCTAATTATGATCACACAAGTTTGTTGAATATAATTTTAAAATAAATGGGGACTGTTTCCATCCAACCTCACTGATGGAACTGTCATAAGTATTCTTTTAAAATACAAAAATGTACACATATATAGAGTCAAATATCACTATATATATAATTGAAAAAAGGCTTCAAAGGGATGAAAATGAACATTTCAAATTTATTTTTTATTTACTTTTAGTTTTTTTTAAAGTTTGTTTATTTTGAGAGCAGGGAGGGGCAGAGAGAGAGAGAAAGACAGAACCTTAAGCAGGTTCTGCACTGTCAGCATGGAGCCCGATACACGGCACGATCCCACAAGCCACAAAATCATTACTTGAGCTGAAATCAAGAGTCTCCCACTTAACTGAATGAACCACTCTGCTGCCCCTCAGATTGATTTTTAAAAATCAAACTACAAATAAAACAGCCATGGACATTTTTTGCTTAATAAAAATATTTGAAATATAAAGCAAAAATTAGAACTAGGTACAGTGGACCTTACCAAAATGGGAAAAAAAATGTGTTTCAAGGGATACTATCAAGAAAATGAAAATACAACTTACAGAATGGGAGGTAATATTTGTAAATCATATACCTCTTAATGGGCTGGTATCCAGAATGTACAAGTACCCTAAAAACTCAATAATAAAAACAATAAATAGCTTAGAATTAGGCAAATACTTTAAATAGCCATTTCTCCAAATATATACCAATTGTCACTAAGCACATTAAAAAGACAGTAAATATTATTAGTCATTAAGGAAGTGTAAATTAAAACCACAATGAGATACCACTTCACACCCACTAGAATGGCTATAATAAAGATGACAATTGTTGGTGAGGATGTGGAAAAATAAGAACCCTCACTTACTGATGATGAGAATGTAACATGGTGTAGTCACTTTGGAAAAGAGTTTGGCATTTACTCAAAATGTTATATACACAGCTACCATGTGACAGAGAAATTCCATTCCTACTATATACCCAAGAGAAATGAAAGCATATATTCATACAAAAATACATACATGAAGATTCATAAAAGTCTATTCATCACAGCTAAAAAATAGATACAACACAAGTGTCAACCAACTGAGGAATGCAGTGTATCCATACCATGAAATATTATTTGGCAATTAAAAAGAATGAAGTACTGATACATGCTACAGCACAAATGGTCCTTAGAAACACCAAGTGAAAAAAAGTTAGACACAAAATTCCATGTATTATATTCTCCATTTACAGAAAAAGAGAGTAGATCAGTGATTATCAGGGTCTTGGAAGAGGGAAGAGAATGTGCAGTGACCACTAATGGGTATGGGGTTTCTTTGGGGCAGAAATAGTCTGGAATGAGAATTGCACAAGTGCCTAAGTACCCTAAAACTCCCTGAATTGTAAACTTTATTGCACAAGAATAGTATGCAAATTAAAAAATAACTTGTATAAATATAAGGATATAAAATTCATACTGATAAAGGAAAACTCTATCTCTCTTTAGAGATTGGCAGATCAGGAAGATAATAAGAATAAAGAATATTACAGTGGCATAATCAACAAGCTTGAATTGACTGATTTCTGTTTAACTTTGTGCCCCCTAGAAAAGGGAATGGATATTATTTTCAAATACATACAGAATCATACACAACGACTCACTAATACAAGATTGATCTTAGTAGAAATAAGAAATACAAATTCCAATAGCTTATCATAGATAGTCATATTCACTAGTAACAGTGAATAAGGTTAGAAGTCAGTGAATTAGGGGGGAACTAGGCAAGATGGCAGAGAAGTAAGGAGCTCCGTACTTGCACTCGTGCCCATACATCACACGGAAAAGATCTGAAGCCATTGGAAACCTTACAAAACCCGAGAGATTGGGAGAAAAAGGATGCAGAATCCACTGAGAAACCCTTCTAATGTGAGTGCGAACTGGTGCAGATAAAATTGGGCCGGGATCGGAGACTCCAGGGTCAGAGGCGAAAGGCAGAGCTCCCGCCTGAGGCATTGGATCACAACACGCCCATCCCTGCTTGAGAGCTGCCCTCCTCCCTTTTTTTTTTCTTTTCTTCTTCTTCTTTCTCCTTTCTCTCTTTTTTCCCCAGAACACTGACCTGATTAACTCTGGTCGCCAGCTTGCTTCAACAACCACAATGAGTCCATTCTGTAGATGTAAACTCTGCACCTACCGACATTTTCATCTCTTTCTCTCAGGAGTAATTAGACTATGTAGTTTCTCTGGATAATACCAGCATCCTTCTCTCACCTATCCAACCATATTCTACCCTTTACCTCTTTGAAAACAGCTTCTTATCCCTTCTGCCTGTTCATTCTATTTCCAATTTTGCCTCAGCCCGGCCCTGTCTTCTCTCTCTTTCTCTATGCTCTTCAACCTGCACTGAATACACATGGCGATTTAACTGTAGCTGGGAAATCCAGTTATATGCTTTAAACCATTCTTTGTCCATCGGTTTTCTTTTTTCCTTTTCTTTTCTCCTTTTTGACCCTTTTATGTATTTTATATTCCCTATTATTCGCCCTCCCTCCTCCGTCTTTTCTCTTAACTTTTTCGTTTTCCCTCTTGCTTTGCATGTTAGTTGAATTAGCCTGTGCGTTTGTGTGCTCCTGCTCCCTGTGTGTTTGTCTGTTTTCTTTTCCAGGACTACCGCAAGAAACAGGCCAGAGTACACAAGGTGGAGAGTCCCAAATATCACTATGAATAGGAAAATAAAATAACCGAGGTCCCAAGAAGAGAGACCAAGAGATACCATTCAAAAAACACTCTCGGAAAGGATAGGCCCGGGACAGTCAAAGAGTCTTCTTGAATATAGCAGCACTCATAGATACAGAGAGCATAACAGGTCTTTAAAACCAACAAGAGCCGGAAAGCTAACTAAAATGACAAAATGAAAGACCTCTCCTCCAAAGAAACTCCAAGAAGAAATGACAGCTAATGAGCTGCTCAAAACAGATATCAGCAGCATAAGTGAACAAGATTTTAGAATAATAATGGTAAAATTAATAGCTGGGCTAGAAAAAAACATAGGGGACATCAAAGAAACTATGGCTTCAGACAGAATGGAAAATAAAAAGAGGCATGAAGAATTAAAAAACGCGATACATGAGATACATAATAAATTAGAGGCCTCCAATGCACGGATTGAAGAGGAAGAAAGGAGAATAAGTGACTTAGAAGAAACCATTATAGAGAAACAAGAAGCTGACAAAAAAAAGAGACAAACTGATCCATGAACAGGAAAGAAGAATTCGAGAGCTCAGCGATACAGTCAAACGCAACAATATCCATATCATAGGAATCCTAGAAGAGGAAGAGAGAGGGAAAGGTGCTGAAGGAGTCCTGGAACAAATTATAGCAGAGAACTTCCCCGACCTGGGGAAGGAAGTAAATGTGGAAATACAAGAGGCTCAGAGGACTCCCTCAGACGTAACTTGAATCGATCTTCTGCACACATATCATCATAAAAATGGCAAAATACAAGGACAAAGAGAGAATTTTGAAAGCAGCTAGGGAGAAAAGGGCCCTCACATACAAAGGGAAACCCATCAGAGTGGTGACAGACCTATCTACTGAAACGTGGCAGGCCAGAAAGGAATGGCAAGAGATCTTCAATGTGATGAACAGTAAAAATATGCAGCCAAGAATCCTCTATCCAGCAAGCCTGTCATTCAAAATAGAAGGAGAGATAAAAACCTTTCCAAATAAACAGAAATTGAAAGAATTTGTCACCACGAAGCCAGCCCTACAAGAAATCCTGAGGGGGATGCTCTGAAGGAAAGGTTGCAAGGAACAAAGATTCCAGAGACACCACGACAAACATGAACCCTACAAAAGATACAAAGACTCTAAACCCACATATTTCAATAATAACACTGAATGTAAATGGGCTGAATGCTCCAATCAAAAGACATAGGGTAGCAGAATGGATTAAAAAACAAAATCCATCTATATGCTGTCTACAAGAAACTCATTTTAGACGGGAAGATACCTTCAGATTAAAAGTAAGGGGATGGAGAAATATATATCATGCTACAGGAAATCAAAAGAAAGCCGGAGTAGTGATACTTCTATCAGACAAACTGGACTTTAAATTAAAGACAATCACAAGAGATGAAGAAGGGCACTACATAATATTTACAGGGTCCATCCATCAGGAAGAACTGACAATCATAAATGTCTACGCACCGAATATGGGAGCACCTAAATACCTAAAACAATTAATCACAAACAGAAACAAGCTTATAGATAAGAATGTGCTAATAGCAGGGGACTTTAATACTCCGCTTACAGCAATGGATAGGTCAACCAGACAGAAAACCACTAAAGAAATAATGGACTTGAAAGATACATTGGACCAGTTGGATCTGATGGATATATTTAGAACTTTACATCCTGAGGCCAGGGAATTTACTTTCTTCTCAAGTGCGCATGGCACATTCTCCAAGATAGATCACATACTGGGACATAAAGCAGCCCTCAATAAATATAAAAGAATTGAGATCCTACCATGCACATTGTCAGATCATAATGCTTTGAAACTTGAAATCAATTACAGGAAGAAGTCTGGAAAACCTCCAAAAACATGGAGGTTAAAGAACAACCTACTAAAGAATGGATAGGCCAATCAGGCAATTAGAGAGGAAATTTAAAAATATATGGAAACAAATGAAAATGAAAACACAACAATTCAAAATCTATGGGATGCGGCAAAGGCAGTCCTAAGAGGAAAGTACATTGCTCTCCAGGCCTATTTCAAGAGATTAGAAAAAGGGCAAGTCCAAAATCTAACAGCTCACCTAAAGGAACTAGAGGCAGAGCAACAAGAACGCCCTAAATCCAGTAGAAGAAGAGAAATAGTAAAAATTAGAGCAGAAATAAACAACATAGAGACCAAAGAAACAATTGAACAGATCGATGAATCCAAGAGTTGGTTTTTTGAAAAAATAAATAAAATTGACAAGCCTCTAGCCAAACTTATCAAAAAGAAAAGAGAGAGCACCCAAATAGACAAAATTATGAATGAAAATGGACTTATTACAACCAACCCCTCAGAAATACAAGCAATTACCAGGCAACACTATGAATAATTATATGCCAACAAATTAGACAACTTAGAAGAAATGGACAAATTCCTAAACACACATTCACTACCAAAATTCACACAGGAAGAAACAGAAAACCTGAACAGACCCATAACGACTGAAGAAATCGAATCAGTTATCAAAAATCTCCCAACAGATAAGAGCCCTGGACCTGATGGCTTCCCTGGGGAATTCTACCAGACATTTAAAACAGAATTAATCCCAAACTTCTCAAGCTATTCCAAAAAACAGAAATCGAAGGAAAACTCCTGGATTCATTTTATGAAGCCAGCATCACTCTGATTCCCAAGCCAGACAGAGATCCAGCAAAAAAAAGAGAACTACAGGCCAATATCCTTGATGAATACGGATGCAAAAATCCTCAACAAGATCCCTGCAAATCGAATCCAGCAGCACATAAAAAGAATCATCCACCAAGATCAAGTGGGATTCATTCCTGGGTTACAGGGCTGGTTCAACATTCGCAAATCAATCAATGTGATCCATCACATCAATAAAAGAAAAGATAAAAACCATATGATCCTGTCAATAGATGCAGAAAAAGCATTTGACAAAATACAGCATCCCTTCTTAATAAAGACTCTAGAGAAAGTTGGGACAGAAGGAACCTACTTAAACATCATCAAAGCCATCTATGAGAAGCCTTCAGGTAACATCATCCTCAACGGGGAAAAACTGAAAGCTTTCCCCCTGAGATCAGGAACATGACAGGGATGTCCATTCTCACCACTGTTGTTTAACATAGTGCTGGAAGTCCTAGTGTCAGCCATCAGACAACAAAAGGAAACCAAAGGCATCAGAATTGGCAAAGAGGAAGTCAAACTTTCACTCTTCGCAGATGACATGATACTCTACATAGAAAACCCAACAGACTCCACCAGAAGCCTACTAGAACTGATCCAAGAATTCAGCCAAGTTGCAGGGTTCAAAATCAATGTACAGAAATTGGTTGCATTTTTATATACCAACAATGAAGCAACAGAAAGAGAAATCAAGAAACTGATCCAATTCACATTTGCACAAAAAACCATAAAATACCTCGGAATAAACCTAACCAAGGATACCAGAGATTTGTATGATGAAAACTATAGAAAACTTATGAAGGAAATTGAAGAAACATAAAGAAATGGAAAAACATTCCATGCTCATGGATAAGAAGAATAAATATAGTTAAGATGTTATTACTACCCAAAGCTATCTACACATTCAATGTAATTCCAATCAAAATTGCACCAGCATACTTCTCAAAACTAGAACAAACTATCCTAAAATTTGTATGGAACCACAAAAGACCCAGAATAGCCAAAGGAATACTGAAAAATAAAACCAAAACGAGAGGTATCACCATCCCAGACTTTAGCCTCTACTACAAAGCTGTCATCATCACCACAGTATGGTATTGGCACAAAAACAGACACACAGACCAATGGAACAGAACTGAGAACTCAGAAGTGGACCCAAAAGTATACACCCAACTGATCTTTGACAAAGCAGGAAAGAATATCCAATGGAAAAAAGGCAGCCTTTTCAACAGATGGTGTTGGGAGAACTGGACAGCAACATACAGAAGAATGAAACTAGATCATTTTCTCACACCATGCACAAAAATAAACTCAAAATGGATAAAGGACCTGAACGTGAGACAGGAAACTATCAACACCCTAGAGGAGAAAGCAGAAACAACCTCCTTGACCTCCACCACAGCAACTTCTTGCTTGACACATCCCCAAAAGCAAGGGAATCAAGAGCAGAAATAAACGATTGGGGCCTCATCAAGATTAAAACCTTCTGCACAGCAAAGGAAACAACCCACAGAGCAAATAGGCAACCAACGGAATGGGAAAAGATAGTTGCAAATGACATATCAGATAAAGGGTTGATATCCAGAATCTATAAGGAACTCACCAAACTCCACACCCGAAAAACAAACAACGCAGTGAAGAAATGGGCAGAAGATATGAACAGACACTTATCCAAAGAGGACATCCAGATGGCCAACAGACACGTGAAACGATGCTCAGCATCCCTCCCCATCAAAGAAATACAAATCAAAACCACACTGAGATACCACCTCACGCCAGTCAGAGTGGCTAAAATGAGCCAATCAGAGAACTCTAGATGCTGGCGAGGATGTGGAGAAACGAGCACCCTCCTACACTCTTGGTGGGAATGTAAACTGGTACAGCCCCTCTGGAAAACAGTGTGGAGGTTCCTCAGGAAACTAATAATAGAACTCCCCTATGACCCAGCAATAGCACTGCTAGGAATTTACCCAAGGGATACAGAAATGCTGAGGCATAGGAGCACATGTACCCCAATGTTCATAGCAGCACTCTCCACAATAGCTAAAACATGGAAAGAGCCTAAGTGTCCATCAACAGATGAATGGATCAAGAAGATGTGGTTTATCTACACCATGGAATACTACATGGCAATGAGAAACAATGAAATCTGGCCATGTGTAGCAACATGGATGGACCTTGAGGGTGTTATGCTGAGCGAAAGAAGTCAGGCAGAGAAGAACAAATGTCATATGTTTGCACGTATAGGAGGATTAGGAGAAACTTGACGGAGGACCAAGGGGGAGAAGAAGGGGGGAAATGGTGGGGGAAAGGGAAAGAGGCAAACCATGAGAGACTCTTGAACGCTGACAAAAACGGAGAACTGATGGATGTAGGGAGGAGGGGGGATGGGCATGGAGGAGGGCACTTGTGGGGATGAGCACTGGGTGTTATGTGGAAACTAATTTGACAATAAAATATTTGTAAAGAAAAAAGTCAGTGAATTAACCGGATTTAAAATGGTATGTACCCTGGAAAAACATTTTTAAATAAATCTTGGGTTCAAGAAAAATAAAAATTAAGCAATAAAATATTTTGTAGCTAAACAGCAGCAAAAACAATTTACATCCAATCTTAGAGGAAGCAACCAAAGAGAGAATTAACAAAAATCTGAAAGTCTTAAATGTAATTTCATTTGAGGCTATAAGAAGTAATGAAGAGAAACTAAGTTTTAAACTAAAGGAAAGGAACGAGAAGGAAGGGATTATTAAAGATAAGAGAAGATGTTAAGGACACCAAAAACAAAGAGCAAAGACAATCATGAAATTAAATCTCATTTTTTGAAAATACTCATAATCAAACACCAAAAGATAGACATTGACAGGAATCAAAGAAAAAACAGTTACCCAAATAACAAGATTAGGAACAAAGATGAAATGTACTTAGGGGAATAAAATACTATAAAAAGGAATACCAATAAATGTAGTTATCAATGAAATGGACACTTAAAAATTATTTTAAATTTAATTAATGTTTTATTTAACTCCAAGTTAGTTAACATACAGTGTAATTTGGCTTCAGGAACAGAATTTAGAGATTCATTACTTACATACAACACCCAGTGCTCATCCCAACAAGTACCCTTGTTTATGCCCATTAATCATTTAGCCCATTCCCCTACCCAACACCCTTCCAGCAACCCTCAGTTTGTTCTCTGTATTTAACACTCTTATGGTTTGCCTCCTTCTCTGTTTTTATCTGATTTTTCCTTCCTTTCTCGTATGTCCATCTGTTTTGTTTCTTAAATTCCCCATATGAATGAAATCATATGATACTTGTCCTTCTCTGACTTATTTCCCTCAGCATAATATTCTAGTTCCATCCAACTTGTTGCAAATGGCAAGATTTCATTTTTTTTGATTGCCAAGCAAAATTCCCTTATATATACATACACCTTCTTCCTCCATTCATTAGTAGATGGACATTTGGGCTCTTTCCTTAATTTAGCTATTGTTGATAGAACTTCTATAAAGATCAGGGTGCACGAGGCCCTTAGAATCAGCATTTTTGTATCCTCTGGATACTTTGTGGTGCAACTGGTGGGTCACAGGGTAGCTCTGTCTTTAATTTTTTGAGGAGTCTTCATACTGTTCTCCAGAATGGTTGCACCAGTCTATATTCTCACCTACAGTGCAAAAGGGTTCCCCTTCTCTGCATCCTTGCCAGCATGTGTTATTTCCTGAGTTGTTAATTTTAGCCATTATGACAAGTGTGAGGTGATATCTCACTGTAGTTTTGGTTTGTATTTCCCTGATGATGAGCGATGTTGACATCCAGATGTCTTCTTTAGAAAGGTGTCTGTTCATGTCTTTTGCCCATTTCTTCATTGGATTGTTTTTTTATTTTGGGTGTTGAGTTGTTAAGTTCTTTATAGGTTTTCAATACTAACCCTTTATTTGATATGCCATTTGCAAATATCTACTCCCATTCCATTGGTTGCCTTTAGTTCTGTTTATTATTTCCTTTGCTGTGCAGAAGCTTTTTATCTTGATGAAGTCTCATGTTGCTTTTGTCTCCCTTGCCTCTGGAGACATGTCTAGTAAGAAGTTGCTGCGGTTGAGGTCAAAGAGGTTGCTGCCTGTTTTCTCCTGTAGCATTTTGATGGTTTCCTGTCTTACATTTAGGTCTTACATGTACTCTGAGTTTATTTTTGTGTATGGTTTAAGAAAGTGGTCCAGACTCATTCTTCTGCATGTTGCTGTCCAGTTTTCCCAACATCATTTGCTGAAGAGACTGTCTTTTTTCCAATGCTATTCTTTTCCTGCTTTGTAGAAAATTAATTGGCCACATATTCTGACACATGAATTCAGCAAAGTTGTATGATATAAAATCAATTTAAAAAGATCAGTTGCATTTCTATACAATAATGAAGGAATAGGAAGAGAAATCAAGGCATTGATCCAATTAACAATTACACTGAAAACTAGAAGATACCTAGGAATAAACCTAACCAAAGAGGTAAAAGATCTGCACACTGAAAACTATAGAAGTTTGTGAAAGAAACTGAAGAAGACACAAAGATATGGGAAAACATTCCATGCTCATGGATTAGAAGAACAAATATTGTTAAAATGCCTATACTACCCAAAGCAATCTACATATTCAATGCAATCCCTATCAAAATAACACCAGCATTCTTCACACAGGTAAAACCACACTGAGATACCACCTCACGCCAGTCAGAGTGGCTAAAATGAGCCAATCAGAGAACTCTAGATGCTGGCGAGGATGTGGAGAAACGGGCACCCTCCTACACTGTTGGTGGGAATGTAAACTGGTACAGCCCCTCTGGAAAACAGTGTGGAGGTTCCTAAGCAAGGTAAAACAAACAATTCTAAATGTATGGAGGAGGGGGGTGCCTGGGTGGCTCAGTCAGTTGGGCATCTGACTCATGATCTCAGGTCATGATATCACAGTCTGTGAATTTAAGCCCCATATCAGGCTCTGTGCTGACTGCTTGGAGCCTGGAGTCTGCTTCAGATTCTGTGTCTCCCTCTCTCTCTGCCCTCCCCTGCTCATGTTGTGTCTCTCTCTGTCTCTCAAAAATAAATAAACGTTAATTTTTTTTAAATAAAATAAAATTTGTATGAAACCAGAAAAGACCCCGAATAGCCAAAGTAACAATGAAAAAGAAACCAAAGCTGGAGAAATCACAAATCCAGGCTTCAAGCTGTATTGCAAATCTGTAATCATCAGATTACACATAGATCAATGGAACACACTAGAGAGCTCAAAAAAGAACACTTTTTGAGAAAATGTAAATTACAGGGATGCCAGGGTGGCTCAGTTGGTTAAACCAACTTCAGTTTAGGTTGTGATCTCATAGTTTGTGTGTTCAAGCCCCATGTCGGGTTCTGTGCTGATAGCTTGGCCTGGAGCCTGCTTCAGATTCTGCATCTCCCTCTCTCTCTGCTCCTCCCCCACTCACATTCTGTCTCTGTCTCTCAAAAATGAATAAATGTTAAACAAAATTTTTTAATTTAAATTATAAAGACTGGCCCAGTAGGATACTTGAATAGACCAAGACCAGAAAAGAAATCAAAACGATAGGTATTGATATGTCTTTGCCAAAGGCACTAGGATGACTGCTGTCAAGTTTTCAAACAATACATACAGTCAACTCATTATTTGTGGTAGTAATGCTCTATAAAGTTACTACTAACTGATTTAATGAATTCTGAATCATTGCAAAGGGAAATATAGAATTAGGTTCCTGTGAGCCTCTGCTACAATATTTTCATCAAGTGATCAATACATTATTTTGTCTTATATATTTTTCTGTTTAAAGACACTTATTTTTTTTGTTAACTCACTAACACTGAACTCATGGGAACAGCACAAAAACTTATGCTTGAACAAAACTTAACACACAGATTTTCTCCATAAGGTACACCACAGCCTTCCTGTACTAAGAACACTAGACAACAGGGATGGGGGCCATTTGAAACCAAAAAATTACCAACATAAAAAAGCACAAAAATGCAAAACACATGGTACTAAGTACAAAAAAGATACTTAATCACAGTATTAGAGCTAAAATAAGAAGGCAGGGCATTGTCTTGTTCAACTTCCACTGCAACATGCACATAGGGTGACTCAATTTTTTTTACCTCTCTATGTTTGCAAAGGACTACAAAATCACTGTAAATATTGATTTGGAGGTTACAGATAAATTTTAGTCTCTAGGTAAATTCACAAATACATAATGCACAAATAATGAGGATCAACTGTAAATTTTCATGTATCAAATTGCTCCAGAGATAGAAAAATGAGAAATTATGCCACTTAGCTAAACCCTGATACCAAATAGGGCTAAGGACCACACAATAAAATTATAGGCTCATTCTGTTACAAAGAATCTAAAATGTTGTATAAAATATTAGTAAATTGAATCTGGTGGGAGATTAAAAGAACAAAATATTAGTAGTATGATTTAGCTGAGGAATTCAAAGATGGTTCAAGACCAGAAAATACATTGGTTTATTAAGTAACACTTTAAATAAATAAAACAGCATTAACTCAATAGGTGCAGATAAAGTATTTGATAATTTTAGCATGAAATTATGATGAAAGTTTTTGTACAAATATTTTAGCAAACCAAGACTTGCTGTAACACTTGGCCAATAGCTTGAGGATAAAGTCAACACAGAAGTATAACAAAGCAAAGAGACTTTCATAAAAGCAGAGCTGGAATTTGACATGTTGTACCTGTTGCCACTCTAACTTGGAATTTTCTAGAATGTAAAATAATATATCCATATATTATTCAAGCTAATTTTAGTCATGCGCTTTGGTTACTTCCTAATATGAAAAGCAAGAGCTATCATCTCCCACAGGGTGTTATATGGAAACCAAATTGACAATAAACTATTAAAAAAAAAAAAAAAGGAAAAGAAAAGCAAGAGCTAAAACAGTCAATAATTTCAGATGATACAATTACCTATCTAAAAAAAATAAGACTGTCATAACTATTGGAACCAATAAGATAATAAAGCAGACACATATAGGAATACTATCTAATAATCCATAGCTTAAGCATTATCATAAACTTTGAACAAAGTTTCTTTTAAAATTTATAAAAAAGGCAATAACCATAAAGAAAAATGATAAATTAGGCTAAAATAAATAAAGTAAAATAAGTAAAAAGAGTCCTCAGTGAGAGAAAACATTGGCAATACATATACTCAAGGTATACAAAGAATTCCTATAAAGCAATAAGAAAAATGCAAGCAACACAAAAGAAAAATTAGCAAAAGCCTTAAACAGTTACTTCCCAAATGATATTCAAAGGGCAAATGCACATTTGGAAATCTGTCTGACTTTATTAGTCATCAGAAAAGAGTAGAATTAAATCCATGGTGTGATAGTACTACACACTATTACACTAAATTGCTATAACGAATAGGATACAGAATACCAAGTATTGGCAGGAATGCAGAACAATATTGATGGGTTATGTGCTAAATGAAACCAGAACTCTCATACACTGATGGTAAAACCGTAAATTGGTTCAACCTCTGTAAACATCTGCTTGGCAGTACCTATTAAAATTATGGCAAAGCCATACACTTCTAGGTATGTAACCAACAAAAATGCATATGTAAGTTCAAGTGTACAAGATATGGTTAAAGAGTGTTTGCAGAAGTACTATTTGTAATAGCCCCAAACTACTCAATGACCATAAAAAGAGTGGATAAATAAATTGTGATATATTAACAACAAAAAAATATTACTCAGCAATAAGAACGTACAAATGTCAGCTTTATACATAATAAGGCTGAATCTTGCAAACATAATGTGGGATGAAAGAAGCCAGGCATGAAAGAGTTCATAATGTCTGAGTCGATTCAAATGAAATTCAAAAACATGTAAAATTATCCCATGGTGTTAGAAGTTAGGATATTGGTTACCCTTGGGGTAGAGGCAGTGGAGGAAAAGGAATATGAAGGAGGCATCTTTTCTTAATCTGAGTGCTGTAGTAAATTTGTGAGACTGTAATAAACTACACACTCTCATGAAGATAAACTTTTCTTCAATAAAACCATCCCTCCAAAGACTAATGCAATAAAACAAAACCAAACCCAAGAACTTTCCTATGCACAATCAATAATCAATAAATGTGTTAGAAGAAAATATCTCATTCTAAACAGGAATAAAAATGTGATAGATCTAGTACAAATCTATAGGAAATTTTATATACACCTTTGAAAACAAGGTTTTTGTTTTAGTAAATAAACATATACTATGTTCATAGATGAGAAAACTCCCTGTAGTTCAATAGCTCAGTCATGCCTGCAGAAATCTGGCTGCAATGAGAAAAACCCTTCTGCTATTCCCCTGAACATGTACATCTCTGAGACAAGAGATTAGTGCCAGCTCTGAGACTTGGCAACAGTTCAGATTATTAAAGAATCTCACTTTTAACAGAGTTAGAAGAAGAGAAGAAAATATATTGATATCAGCTAACATTCTACTTGACAAAAAATAGAGGGAAATTAAAACTTTCTGACTAATGTCCTGGTATATAATTTCCATTTCAATGTATCTATAAAAAGACCAAAATTTGCATAGTCCAGAAAGGATAAATACCTCTAATTCTGGCATCTGCAAAGATAATCAGTATAAGCATAAACAGAGTATAAGGTCCATACTCTGCTAGATATTAAGGCACACTAGAGAACTCTAGAAGTTTTAAGAGTATGAAATTGTCACTTCAGGAATAGGCAAATTAACCAATGGAATAGAGAATAAAAAGACTCACATAATGACACTCAAACCTAAGCTTAGTAGGACTGACTTAATTGATCATTAATTAAGTTGAATTTAATGCTATCAGCTAAATAAGGTACAGCATTATTATGTGTCACCCACATTGTTTCTATAATGGCTTTACCTCTGAATTCTAGTTTTAGAACAGATTCAACTAAAGGAAAACTATACTGAATACCATGACTCATTATAAATGTTCAATTGATACTAAATATTTATTATCGTCCCTAAACACTATATTTCTATATCCATTTTTTAAAATGTTTTATTTATTTTTAGGAGAGAGAGAGAGACAGCGTGAGCAGGGGAGGGTCAGAGAGAGGGAGTCACAGGCTGAAACAGGCTCCAGGCTCTGAGCTGTCAGTCAGCACAGAGCCTGACGCGGGGCTTGAACCCATGAACCACGAGATCATGACCCAAGCGAAAGTCGGACGCTTAACCGACTAAGCCGCCCAGGCGCCCCTCTATATCCATTTTTAATTGGTTTGTTACTTAAAATGAAAAACAAAAAACTACTATCACTTAAATTTCTAAGAAGGATCATAAAAATCAATCTTAATACATAAACTGTCTTTGTGATAGAAACTGACATGAGTGAATACTAATGGGTTGAGTATTAAAGAGCTGTGGGTTGGTAGGGACATCGGTCCATGAGTAGGTGGGGGCTCTTGGTTTGCTACTACCCTTACCAGTTGATACCACACTGACAATCAGAGAGGACCCTATGCGGGTCGCAGGGCTGGATTCTGCTCCCTGTGCCTGTTTGATTCACAGCTCTGCAGGGAATCATTAGAAACATCAATTCACAAAATTCATTGAGCCTAATACATGTAGGGCACTGGAATTTGTTTGAGGAAATGTTTCTGTTACAATATCCACAATTTAATGAAAGGGGATAAAGACAAGCAAAAAAAAAAACCCTGTAACTGAAAGCCATGCTTCCAATAGTGTAAGTCAGAAGTATCTGGAATTTGGAGAAAGCTAGATCATTTTATCTAGTCCTACATCTGGGAGAAGTTTGCAATTATTCTCTAATTAGCTCTGAGACATTATAAATTGACATTTTTTCCTCCTCGAATTCAATATCCGATGTCATTACTATTTGTAATAAAATAGATCTAAATTACAGTTAATACACATAAGAAATTCCTGCTTGTGGCCAAGAGGAGAGCATACTTTACATACAAAAATGGGGAGGATCTATCACTTAGCTAAATGTTGCAGAAAACTAGATAAGGCAGCATAGTGGGTAAGGGACCAGGAGAAAGGGGAGATTCTATTCTCTGAGAACAAAGCTAGTGAGAAACAGTATTCAGGGCTTAGAAATGTCAGGAGGCATGCAGAACTGATTCCTTCCGAGGAATTTAAAATTAAAATTTTGCAAACAGTTTAATCATTATTTTTTAATATGGACTTTTTTTTTTTTTACCTTGCCCACTGAGTATCATCTTATACTACACTAAATAATCAAAAGAGTGATATCAGTTCCCCTGTTCTCTGTTCTGTGATGGGACAGAACAGTTCTCAAGCTTATTTAATAAGATGATCCATATTTGATACTGATGTCAGAAATAAAAAAGGCAAAAGGAGCCTCTTGCTTTTCGATCGCCAGTTAAGTGCGTATCTTATGATTTGATTTATGTTTTATGACAAATTTTTCCCTACCACATTTACAGATGACTTTGAGATAATAAAAGTTACTTTATATTAGAACAAAGACAAAGCTTCAGAGAGAAAATGTATCTGGATGTTTCATTCCCCTAATATTTCTACCCTTGAATCTAATCTAAATGCAAAACTAGATTTCCAACAATGTAAAGGAAAGCAAGCACTGCTGAGAGCCTGAAAGAGCTCCGAACTGTCAAAGAGAGGAAATTCCTTTCTTTTCCACAGAGGATCAATCATCCTGAAATGCCTGCTCCAAATACTGGTAGCAGTGAAATTATCATTCACCTGATACAGTGCTTCTTAATGCTAGGGTAGGTTTACTTTCTTCCTGAAGTCTAAGTTATCCCAATTATAAATCACATCAAAGAGAAATCAGGGCAGTAGCTAAATATTCTGATAGAAAATCCCCCAAAAGTCTACATTATATAATAATTTTGTTGAAATTTGCCTGTCTTATGCATACAATATTTTGCAAATTTTACATAATCTCTATTTCCCTTTCTTCGTCTGCTTGTTTTGGTGACTTTAGGTTTAAAAAAAATAATAAGAAATAATTTTATCCAAAACCATATGTCCAATTATTTTCTCATGATAGCACTTACTTATTTTTCATTAAATTTCATTTAATGGGGGGTGTCTAGGTGGCTCAGTTGGTTAAGTGTCCATCTTTGGCTCAGGTCATGATCTCATGGTTAGTGGGTTTGAGACCCACACTGGGCTCTGTGCTGACAGCCAGTTCAGAGCCTGGAGCCTGCTTCAGATTCTGAGTCTCCCTCTCTCTCTGACCCTCCCCTGCTCACGCTGTCTCTCTCTCACTCTCTCAGAAATAAAATGTTTTAAAAAATTTAAATTTCATTTAAAACTAACTCAAGTAATACACATTCATTGCGATAAATTAGAAAACACAAACAAATCAAAAGAAAAAATAAGCACAATATCAAAAATCATCAACTAAAGAGAGTAGACATTTTGCTACAATCTATTTAGATGCTTTTCTATTCGTGTAAATGTGTGTATGAGGGATTTTAATGGGCTGCTTCTATACACAGCTACATTTTTTCAGCCGACCTTTTTCCTGTTCAACTTGAGATAAATATCTGCCCATGTCAATACATATACTTTTAACATTAGTTTTAATTGTTTTATTTAATCTTTGAGAATCCTTGAATTCACTTTTATTTTCATTCAACTACATATTTTATGTCCATGTAGTTTCTTCTTTAACCCACTGATTAAGATTCTGTTGTTTAATTTCCATATATTTGTGAATTACAGTTTTCCTTCTGTACTGATTTCTAGTTTCATTCTGTTGTGGTCTGAGAAGATACTTTGTATAATTTCAATATTTTAAAATTTGTTAAGACCCATTTTGTGACCTAATATATATTCTAATTTGGAGAATGTTCCAAGTGCATTTGAGAAAAATGTGTGCAATATTCTGTATATGTCTTTTGGGTCTAGTTGGTCTATAATATTGTTCCAGTTCTCTTTTTTCCTTATTAAAATTCTGTCTAGTTATTTTATCTATTATTGTAAGTGGCATATGTAAGTCTCCAACTATTAATCTAGAACTACTCATTGCTTCCTTCAACTTTCCCAATTTTTGTTTCATATATGTTAGGGCTCTGTTAGATGTGTATATAATTATTATGTCTTCTTGATATATTGACTCTTTTGTCAATATATAATGCCTTTTTGTCATGTAATGAGTTTTGACCTAAAATCTATTTTATCTGATACTAGTACAACAATCCCAGCTTTCTTTTGGTTACTATTTCCATGGAATATATATTTTCCATTCCTTTACATTCAATCTATTTGTGTCTTTGGATCTAAAGTGACTCTCTTATAGACACTATGTAGTTGAATCATTTTTAACCCATTCTGCTAACCTTTGTCTTTTAATTGGAGAGTCACTTTTGACTGACTCTCTGGGAATTAAGTTCTCTCTTTCCCTATTAGCACCAGGAATCCACACCAGGGATATGGGCTATTGTCTTCAAGGCTGTTGTGGTGCCAGGGAAGGTGTGGTGGGGCAAAGGTAAGTTAAAACACCACAAAACTGTTCATAGCAGCACTCTCCACAATACCTAAAACACGGAAAGAGCCTAAGTGTCCATCAAAAGACGAATGGATCAAGAAGATGTGGTTTATCTACACCATGGAATACTACATGGCAATGAGAAACAATGAAATCTGGCCATGTGTAGCAACATGGATGGACCTTGAGGGTGTTATGCTGAGCGAAATAAGTCAGGCAGAGAAGGACAAATATCATATGTTTGCACGTATAGGAGGATTAGGAGAAACTTGACGGAGGACCAAGGGGGAGAAGAAGGGGGGAAATGGTGGGGGAAAGGGAGAGAGGCAAACCATGAGAGACTCTTGAACGCTGACAAAAACGGAGAACTGATGGATGTAGGGAGGAGGGGGGATGGGCATGGAGGAGGGCACTTGTGGGGATGAGCACTGGGTGTTATGTGGAAACTAATTTGACAATAAAATATTTGTAAAGAAAAAAGTCAGTGAATTAACCGGATTTAAAATGGTATGTACCCTGGAAAAACATTTTTAAATAAATCTTGGGTTCAAGAAAAATAAAAATTAAGCAATAAAATATTTTGTAGCTAAACAGCAGCAAAAACAATTTACATCCAATCTTAGAGGAAGCAACCAAAGAGAGAATTAACAAAAATCTGAAAGTCTTAAATGTAATTTCATTTGAGGCTCTAAGAAGTAATGAAGAGAAACTAAGTTTTAAACTAAAGGAAAGGAACGAGAAGGAAGGGATTATTAAAGATAAGAGAAGATGTTAAGGACACCAAAAACAAAGAGTTTTTGGGGATGAGCACTGGGTGTTATGTGGAAACTAAATAGACAATAAACAATTTGTAAAAAAAAAGAGAAAATGAAATGAAAAACAAATAAACAAACATAAAAGAAATTAAAAAAAAACACCACAAAACTTCCCCACTGGTTTCAGCTACCGCTTTCTTGATTAAGCATCTAAATGGCTGCTATAAATCTTTGATTATCTTCCATAGTTTTGACAAAATTGATTCTGACAGTTCTGGCCAGCTTTTTCAGGATTTCTGTTGAGGGATGGGCCTGGGATTTTACATCCTACTTCTGGTCAAAATCCCCTTAAAACCTATGGAATTCTGCATATGGGAAGAGTTGGATATGCTGGGCAAACATTATCTCAGTAAGTCTTTTGGTTGTTGGTGATGTTAGAAATATTTTGCAAACCTGCAAAAATCATTCTACTTTTGGATGTAGTATGGTGCTGCTTCAACTCCAAAATACTATGGATCAAAGTATTTCAAGACCAATTTTCAAATCCCAAAGAAGGCTTATAGTGTAGGTTTTTTTGAAAATGAGGTTAAAGAAGTTGTCTACTATTAATCTCCTGTTATTTTTTTTCCTCAGAATTGTTGTAGAGACAAATTATGAATTAGGAATAGGAAATGACCATCAATTTAATTAAGCTCTGTCTAGCATCTGTTTGTATCCTTCCACCTAGTTCTTCTAACTTGTACTTGACCATCAGCATCAATATCAAATTATATTTTCAAAGGTGCTCTGTATGAGAATAAATGGCTATGTCTCCCAAGAGAAAGAAAGCATCATTTACAAAACAGCCAAAACTCTATTCCTATTTATTCATCCATTCATTATTTATGAAATGCCCTGTATACATGAGGAACTGAACAACATAGTGATAGAAGTGGTATGTGTACTTTTCAAAGAATGAATGTTATATCAGAATTTCAGGGTCAGCATGCTATTTCTGACAGATACTATGGAAATATCCAAGGCTATGATTAACCTTTCAAACTTTATAATTAAATTCAGTGAAAAATAACATGCACAAATTTGAATTCATTCAGAATGTATCCTGAATAATTGTTAAAACTTGTTTTAATTTTCACTTTTCACCCAGTTACTTGGCTAAGGTTTATTTCAGCTTTAGTCTGAAATGTGGAAGCAAAGTGGCTTAGATGTGCTGGCTGAGAGTGAAAGTATCTTATTATTCATGGTAAAAGTCTCTTTCCTAGTGGGTCAGGTGGTATAACAAATAATTACTCAATTAAATATGTACTCACTGATAATTTTTTATGGATAATAATTAAGAAATGTTGACAGTGACTTGCTTTTATTTTCCAATTTCTGACAGGAGTACCAAAATGTTCAAGGAAGGTTTATATTATTCAGCTCAACCAGAAAAAGGAAGCACTACAATTCCTCCTAGGAAAGAATATTCTTGCTGATCCAGGAAATTTCAAAATTTGGCTCTTTGCCTTTCTACCAAAACATCAGAGAGGTTTTTAAAATCAAACTGCTAAAACCTTGGGTGGCTCATTCATCTTCAATAATAACATTAAGATTTACTGAATGAGCTAGCCAGAAGCAGTAGGAAGAAGTTGCCCACAATTTTGTACAGCATTTTTGAAAAAGACAAAATGACAAGTTAAAAAAACTGTCAGTTATAAAATTGCAGCACACTTTTCCTCCACAAACAAAGCCCACTGTGACCTTTTACATAAGTTGCATTTCAGAAAACAAGGAAATGGCATCTTTTATCTCTAACTAGGCTCTGGAATTAATTTGCTCTTTTTTACTTGCATCAATATATTTGTCCTCTAATGGCATATGTTTCATCAAGGCAATCACGTGGAAAACTCATATACAAAGAAGTATTTGTTTCTTGCAAGAGCAGTGTGAACAGGGCATTAATGTAATTTTGATGACAGATAAAGTACTTTGTTATAGCAGAGAGCATAATAATGAAGAGACTTACAGAGGACCTAAGCTTGTTGGTCTTTGGATTTCTTCCATGGTACAGTAGTAAAGTTGGCTCAACCATTTTAAACAGCTGAATATAGTGAGACTATTTCTTATTATTTCTCCCCTCTGAATGAAGTAGCTTATAGCAATTTTAGGAAGTTTTAGAGATCTTATAAAGGGGGGCACCTGGGTGGCTCAGTTGGTTAAGCGTCCGACTTCAGCTGAGGTCATGATCTCCTGGTTCATGAGTTCGAGCCCTGCATCAGGTTCTGTGCTGACAGCTCAGAGCTTGAAGCCTACTTTGGATTCTGTGTCTCCTTCTCTCTCTGCCCCTTCCCTGCTCACACTCTGTCTCTCTTTGTCTCTCAAAAAGTAAATAAACGTTAAAAATTTTTTTAAAAAAGGTCTTATAAAGGATTTTGTAATGCAGATTTGGTCCAATAGGGTAACAATAATGATATGCAGTTGTTTGTATCTTCATTGGTTTTTTTTTTTTTTTTTTTTTTTTTAACAAATAGTTTATTGTCAAATTAGTTCCACATAACACCCAGTGCTCATCCCCACAAGTGCCCTCCTCCATGCCCACCCCTCCTCCCCCCCACATCCACCAGTCCTCAGTTTTTGTCAGCATTCAAGAGTCTCTCATGGTTTGCCTCTCCCCTTTTCCCCACCATTTCTGCCCTTCTTCTCCCCCTTGGTCCTCTGTTAAGCTCCTCCTAATCCTCCTATACGTGCACACATATGATATTTGTCTTTCTCTGCCTGACTTATTTCGCTCAGCATAACACCCTCAAGGTCCATCCATGTGGCTACACATGGCCAGATTTCATTGTTTCTCATTGCCATCTTCATTGGTTTTTAAGTGTGTAAGAGATATACTCCAAAATGAAGTTCATCAGCTTTTGCGATACAAAATAAATTTTTTGAATAATTTATAGCAACACTAAAGAGAAATTGTATCTAGAAATGGGGATTTATGTAGTGATTGAGTTCTTATGGAGATATTGCAAGAAAATAAAGATGAAAATATTGACAATATTTTAATAAAAATGAGTTAGGTTTTAAGGGCTAATCCACACATATTTTAGGATTGTAAGGAAATAAAAATGGTGGAGAGGGAAGCTCAGTGGAGGAACAATTAGGAGACTGGATTCTAATGCCAATTTAGCTACTGAGCCATCTAGAGTAAGTGACCAATGGGGATGATAATGCATGTCATTTATGCCAATGCTTGGCAATTATGAGGTAAGCCATGTGTTAATAATAAAGTTCTTTGATAATTAGAAAGTATACACCAGTTGTTATTTCAGAGCAAGTTTAACAACCAGAGATAGACAGACAGATCTTGCCTTATATATATATATATGTATATATTGACATATATATATGTATATATTGACAAAGACAAAATTGCCTTATATATATATATATATATGTATATATGTATATATATGTATATATTGACAAAGACAAAATACCTTCAATTATACAAAAATTGAGCATTCCATTAAAATCTAAGTTGTACCACCTATTAAATCTAGATCGGTTTCCTGTGGTAACATGGGTTTCCATGTTAAACTTCAGCTTTAACATACCCTTTTATGTAGTGTATGACATGACAACTTCAGTGTAGGTCTCTGGCAAGGATGATTGAGAGTTGTTGACGGAGGCTCAAAATGTACACTAAGGGAAAATCCATGTCTTCCACTGTACTCTCTTTGTGAACTCAGCTTCAGGAAAATGTGGGGATATTATAGAAAGATCTTTACTATCAGGAGGATTTCTGAGCACTGACTGGCTGTGTGTTGGACAGAATCAGACCCCCTGCTAACATAGTCCTAAATGGAAAGACATACAAATGAAATGAGTTAAATAGAATTATTTTCTAATACAATATTATTACTTTCTGAGAAGATACTTCAATTTAAAGTCTTTATGGATCAAGACAGAGTAATTGTTAATTAGCCAAAAATGGATTAATCAAAATGTTGCCAAATTGAGACCCTGGTGGGTCCACTTTATTAGGAAATGATTAATTTATAATCAGCTTATTAATTTTCATTTCTTTGTATTCAAAGAAAAAGTTTATTGTTGTTGTTGTTAAATATAATTGTATGAAATCTTAGTTTTCTCATGAATTTTCTTAAATTTCTACCTTGCTTCTGCTGACTTATCTTAAGTCCAAATGGTGGAATTCGAAACTCTTTTCATAATCTGTGAAACTTCAGAATTTTGGAAATTTAATGCATCACTGTATTTTATTCCTCCAAAATTCAATTCTGTGATTTTCTCTTCCCTTTCAATTTAGAAAGAGAATTACTTAAGAACCAAGAGAAAGATTGTTTTGACAATACTTTAGTCCAACAGGAAGTTCTGTAAATATCCAAGGAAATCTCACTCCTCAAATATTGCCAAGTTTTTTTGCAGACCCAAGATATTATGATAGTCATCATAAGCTCAATTCCCCCCTCCTTTGCCATTTAGAGTTCCCATTGTCAAAAACAAAATTAAAAATTAAAAATAATTTTAAAAAGTAGTTAAAGAGAAATCATGAATCATTAGTTGAGGCTGGAAAATGTTAGTTGTTTATCCTGCTGAAACCTCTGTAATTTTTTTTTTTTATTTTCCTTGAATGGTTGGGTGGGGACAATAGATTGTGAGACCATCATTTAGAATCAAGATTCTGGGTTCTGCTTTTATTTCTGTGTTCCCCCATCTGGTTGAATTTCCCTATCAACCAAATACTGAGATTTTGAGTGTATTGTTAGATAAATATTTATATAGGCTTAAGATTCTTGGATTAAAGATGCTATAAAGTAAAAGAATATTATTGTTATTACTCACGAGAAATAGTTTTAGTGCTGATTTTGGCACTAACATGCCAACATGGCTGCCTTCATGTTGGCTAACAAAGAAAAGTCAACACTAATGTTTCAAGCACATTTCTCTGCACTAGGTACTAGCAGCATAAGAGACAGCAGGCTGGGAATTAACAATACTTCCTTTAGAAATGTATAATTGAATAAGAGCAGTCTTTCTCATGAAAATAACACCAGTAATTTGTCTACTCTTGATTAAATATCTGGTAGATTGTTGGGCATTAGTAGACAAAAAAAAGATTTTTTGATGAATTTCTACCCACCTTACCCCCAACCTGGTTAATTTTATCCTTCAAACAACCCATCTGAAATCAGTAGATTATCCAGGAAGAGTCTTTTAATAATAATGAAGCCTTTTAATTATTATTAATTTTCTCTACCTTGAGATCCACATTTCCTTCCAGAGAAATTTATAAGGAATGCCCATATATCAGCAAAACTATAGGCTTTGAAGTATTTTCACAGAAATGAGAGTGTGAAGATAGGTTATCAATTATTAGGTTAGGAGTTTCTGTCACTCAAATTTTCAAGTAGGATATTTTCAGCTACAGGTTAACAGAAAACTTCTATTAAGTAGGTTAAATAATTTATTATTTTCCATAAACACGATTTCTCAGGGCTTTAATTCTACCTCTCTGACATCTCCCTTAGCTCTGCTAGTACTTACATATGGATTCCTTCTCAGATAGACATCAAGATGGCTGTAGTAGTTTTGGGCATCATATCTAGATATAACTCTGTCCAGGGGAAGAAAAGGGGCCATGTCTTCTTTCTGAAATTTTGGAAGCAAGAAAATCCTTCCCAGAAACCCTGCTTCTTCCTAGCAGACCTTTCCCCATCAATCATTGGCTATAATCAGGTCATATGCCTTTCCTAAACCACACACAGGGAAGGTGAATGTAATTAGCATGATTAGTAAACTAATCGAGAAGAATTCATGCTAGGAGACTGCCACCATGATACCTTTACCTAAGGAGTACTTAATACCAATTTCTATAACATAAATCTTTTTAAGAACATATTCTATCTATAACGAACTCACCAAACTACACGCCTGAAAAACAAACAACCCAGTGAAGAAATGGGCAGAAGATATGAACAGACACTTATCCAAAGAGGACATCCAGATGGCCAACAGACACATGAAATGATGCTCAGCATCCCTCCTCACCAGGGAAATACAAATCAAAACCACACTGAGATACCACCTAACACCAGTCAGAGTGGCTAAAATGAGCCAATCAGAGCTCTAGATGCTGGTGAGGATGTGGAGAAACAGGCACTCTCCTACACTCTTGGTGGGAATGGAAACTGGCACAGCGCCTCTGGAAAACAGTATGGAGGTTCCTCAGGAAACTAACAATAGAACTCCCCTAGGACCCAGCAATAGCACTGCTAGGAATTTACCCAAGGGATACAGAAATGCTGAGGCGTAGGAGCACATGGACCCCAATGTTCATAGCAGCACTCTCCACAATAGCTAAAACATGGAAAGAGCCTAAGTGTCCACCTACAGATGAATGGATCAAGAAGATGTGGTTTATCTATACCATGGAATACTACATGGCAATGAGAAACAATGAAATCTGACCATGTGTAGCAACATGGATGGACCTTGAGGGTGTTATGCTGAGCGAAATAAGTCAGGCAGAGAAGGACAAATATCACATGGTTGCACGTATAGGAGGATTAGGAGGAACTTGACGGAGGAACAAGGGGGAGAAGAAGGGCGGAAACGGTGGGGGAAAGGGAGAGAGGCAAACCATGAGAGACTCTTGAATGCTGACAAAAACTGAGGACTGATGGATGTGGGGGGGGGATGGGCATGGAGGAGGGCACTTGTGGGGATGAGCACTGAGTGTTATGTGGAAACTAATTTGACAATAAACTATTTGTTAAAAAAAAAAGAACATATTCTATAATTTATCAATCCAGAATATATGCTAACTTGAGTATGTTTGAGTATACTGAAGTTGCCAACTTTAATAACTAAGACATTAAAACCATCTAGTATTAAGAGTTTCTCTTTACAGAATCTGTTTCATGGATTCTACAAGAATAAACCTAAAGGACATTATCAAAAAGATACAAAGTGTCCCTAGCTTTAAATATCTTCACTACAGGGTCTGGGACTTCTCAACCATTGTCACTTCTCAAATGCCAAGGCAAAGAGAGGATAGGAAGGGCAGGAGAAAATGATTATCCCCACATTAACGCCTTAAACCCTTGTATGCCAAAATCATTTTTACTGGTCAAATTAATTATGCTAGAATAATAATAACAGCACTGAACAGGGAGGTACCTGGGGAACATCTAGTCCTACTGTATGCAGATGTGTTTTCTTATAACCAAGGAACTTTGCTCTGTCTGATCCTATTCTGTGTTGTTTTTTTTAAATTTTATTTATTTATTTATTTACTTACTTACTTACTTACTTATTTCTGAGAGGGAGAGACAGCGAGAGCAGGGGAGGGGCAGAGACAGAGGGAGACACAGAATCTGAAGCAGGTTCCAGGCTCTGAGCTGTCATCAGAATCCAATGCGGGGCTTGAACCCATGAACCGTGAGATCATGACCTAAGCCAAAGTCGGACTTTTAACCGACTAGCCACCCTATTCTTAGGAATAACAAGAGGTTCTGGGGTGGAGTTTTTAATGCCCTTTTTAACTCTAAGAAAACATGACATTGTGTCCTTCAATATTTGCTATCCTTCCTTGGAAAAAGCTAACAAGAAGAGAAACTGCTTTAAAGAAGATAACCCTAGAGAAAACAACCCCAAATGAACAGGACTCAGCTTGATCATCTCTGAAATAATTGGGTACAGCCTTTCTGAATGACCTCATGACCAAAAGCATTGTTATTTATAAGGTCCAGAAGAAATATAGTGTCTGGATTTCAAATACCTTTATCAGTATGTACATGGTAGAGTACAGACGAAAAGGAAGAATTTTTTAGAGAAAAATATAAATAAAGATAATATGGAATTTTTTCAACTCTCTTTATGAAGCATTTCTATTTGCTCATTTGATCTTCAGCACACTCTGGTGATACAGAAAGAAGATAGGTTATGGTCCTCATATTACAATTGAAGAATGAGACTCAGAGAGCCCAGAGATATAAAGTTATACTGGCAGAGCAACAGAGTTGCCTCTGTTCAACAGAGACTTGTCTCTAGGGGATTCTACCTATTTTTTAAACCATGAAGGTGCTCATATTTGTAAGATACTTTTAACTATAGGAACTGTTATCAGGCAACTTCTACAAAGTTTTGATTAGTTGGGATTTTCATTTATTCTGACTACCTACCATGTGCCATGCATGCTTAATTATTTCTCCATACTGAAGTATGTTTATTCATATCTCCTGGATCTTCAATCTAATTTGAAGATTCTTCTGGTTCTGAGATATTTTGGTCTTGAGTTTAAATTTCTTCTTTGGATTTAGAGTTAAATGATTATTCTAATCTTTCTAATTCTATGCCTTAAAAACAGGAAATAGAGGGGTGCCTGGGTGGCTCAGTTGGTTAAGCATCCGACTTTGGCTCAGGTCATGACCACACAGTTTGTGGGTTCGAGCTCTACATCAGGTTCCGTGCTGACAGCTCAGAGCCTGTAGCCTGTTTCAGATTCTGTGTCTCTCTCTCTCTTTGCCCCTTCCCAACTCGTGCTTTGTCTTTCTCTGTCTCAAAAATAAATAAAACCAAGAAAATTTAAAAAATGAAATAAAATAAAATAAAAATAAAACAGTAAGTAGGATAACCTAAAAGTTTAAGAGCAAGGCATTTTCCCCAAGCCACACTTAATACCTTCTTGGTAGGCTACCTACTGGAGTTTTTCACAAAACTACCTGCATAGTCAGAGACAGTAAAAATTCATGTTACTCCAAGGACTTTCCAGTTACTATACCTATAAAATTTCCAGGACAAATGAACACTGCTTTTTAAATGTACTTTAAATACCACTATTCTTAATCTTTTAACGTGTTATCAGTTTGGCTAAGTAAATTCACCAATTTGAATTATTATGAATCCATGCTCATGCCAGGCACTTGAGGAGCAAAGGAACTTCAGAAATGGTAATTTATCTCCCTCCCCCCTCTTTTAGAGGGTATTTAACCCCTCTTGGTCTAAGAAAAAGAAATGCCATGGTACAAGATGGAAACAAGTCCTGGCAGGTAACAGTCAAACCAATGTTTTCTCCACAGACCATGATGATACTTGTAATTACTGTCACCTAAATCAAAATGATTAAAGTAAAATCATGTCCTTCCAGATGCTCAGCATACACTTCCTCACAGTAAATTAAAGTCACCAGTAAGCATCTGAAATGCCTATAATTTGAACCACAGCTGCAAGAAAAGTCACTGAATTGTGAATGTGATAGACCATATGTCATTGTACCAGTGTGGGTTTTCTTTCCCAAGACCCCAATTGCCCCCACTGGGATAATTTTTAAAAGAATGACATTGACTTGTATTCACAACTACTCCTTGACTAAGAGGTAGCAAGTTAAATGTAACAAAAAAATAGTTTGGAAAATAGCAACTTTTAAAAATAGAATTATTCTCACATTACAGGTTTGAACTGCTGAAAAGAGTCTACTGTTTATCATAAACATCTTTCTCTCTTCCCCCACCTCAACACACACACATATCAATAGCGTCAAGATGTGAAGAGCTTGTTACAAATGATTTTAGGATAATTCTAAAATCCACTACTTAAAGCACCATTTTCATTTCTTCCCACAAATGGAGCTATTTGCCAAATACACAGATTTGTTTAACTATGACCTGGTTTTCCTCAAGTGTCCAAGTTTCTCTTCCAATGGAGAAATAGACAAATGGTAGTCAAATAATCAAAGAAGTGAGACAGGGAATCTGGAAAATCCACAAAGAATCATCCTCTGAATTACTAAATTGGATTTCCCTTCTGACTAGCTTCAAAATGTTATAGAAACTCCTGAGTATTCTTGGATGATTCACTGAGAACTAGCATAGAAGATTTTTCTACACATGCCTCAATCACTTTAAGAGCCTAGAAATTAAACCGCCTCTTGAATAGCCCATCAAGAAAGAGCTTCCTAACTAGTTAGGTCTAAGAAATGATATATAAAAATGGAAATTTGAACTACTACAAATTCAAAACTTGAAAATTCAAGTATATTCTTATTATTTGTATCCTATAAGGTGCTTTCTATAAACCAGATAATATATTTTTTACATCCATATATCTTTCTATAAACCAGATAATGTATCTGGGATGATGGTAGAGATAGCTAGAACTGGTTACTGAATGTATATTCTTCAAAGAAAAATGACTCTCCATCTGGTACTCTGGCAATATGTATGTCATGTATTATATCTTTCTAGGCATCTTTTCCAACATTTTTGCAATTTCTAAGCCATAGTCTAATAATCAACCATGATAGAGACTGGACACCAATTTCCACGTAGACAAAGTTGCATACTTCTCCATCTATAAACTTTCTAAAGCTCTGATTCTCACATCAATACATATTAGAATCAGTTAAGAAGTTTCTGAGACGGAGAGAGGCAAACCATAAGGGACTCTTGAATACTGAGAACAAACTGAAGGCTGATGGGAGTGGGGAAGAGGGGAAGGGGGTTGATGGGCATGGAGAAGGGCACTTGTGGGGATGAGCACTGGGTGTTATATGGAAACTAACTTAACAATAAACTGTTAAAAAATAAATAAATAAATAATTTAAAAAGAAGTTTCTATAAGAAAAAAAATGCCAGTGCTCGAGCCCAAAATCAAGGACAATTAAAGTGATAATCTTTGGGCATGTTAACCCTATTATCAGTACATTTTAAAAACTTCCCAGGTGATGCTCATGTGCAGCCAGGGTTGAGAACCTCCGATTTGATCTAACCTATTACTTTACAGATGGGAATAAGAGAGTTCAGAGAAGTGTTTTGTTCTAGGTCATATAGCTTAGTTAATGTCAGGTTAAGAATAACACCTCTGTCTTTCTGCCTATATGTGCAGCCAAGTTTTTATGTCATGTATACTATCACTTAGCATGTTTAACTTTATTATCAACCCTTTGTATAATTTACATACAATAAAATGTATACCTTTTAATGTGTACTTTGATGAGTTTTGTTTTATTGTACATAAGTGTGTAACCACCTGCTTAATCAAGATATGGAACATTTCCAGCACCCCACAAAGTTTCCTCATGCTCCTTTGCAGTCAATTCTACTCCACCTCCTGCCCTAGGAATTCTAATTCTATTACCACAGTTTAGTTTCACTTGTTCTGTGTCATTATATAAATGGAGTGGGGTGGGGAGAACGCAGCATGTGTTCTTTCGTATGCCTTCTTTCACTTAAACGTTTTTGAGATTCATCCATGTTGCTGCTTGTATTAGTAATTCTTCCTTTTTATTGTTAAGTAATATTTATTTGTATGAGTATACCAGAACATTTAAATACTCATTTATCTGCTGAAGGGTTTTTAAGTTGTTTTTAGTTTGAGGTTATTATAAATAAAACTGTTATGAACACTCATGTAAAAGACTTTCTGTGGACATGTTTTCTGGGTAAATGCACAAGAGTTGATTTGCTGAGCCCCATGTTAAGTTTATATTTAACTACACAAAAAAATTGTCACACTATTTCCTAAAGGGGTTGTACCATTTTATACTCCCACCAGAATCTATGAGAATTCCAGTCACTACATATTCTCTCCAACACTTGGTATTAGTTTTCTATTACTTCCATAATAATTTGCCATAAGTTTGGAGACTAAAGCAATGCAAATTTATTATCTTCTCGTTCTGTATGCCAGAATTCTGACATAGACCTCACTGAGCTAAAACCAAAGCATTGGCAAGGCTCTGTTTTCTTTCCCAAGGCTCTGGGGGAGAACCCATTACCTACTCATTCAGGGTGCTGACAGAATTCAGTTACTTGATGTTGTAGGATGAAGATTCTCATTTTCTCACTCTCTGTACACTGAGGACTATTCTGTTCTAGAGGTTCTTCCATTCCTTGGCTTATAGCCATCTTCTGTCTTCAAAGCCAGCAACCACCAGTGAATTGAGATCTTTTCATATTTCTCTGATGCATACTTCTGCCTCACTCTTCTATTTTTAAGAGTTTATAGGATTAGATTGAGTCTACTCAAATAATCCAGGACAATCTCCCTATTTCATCTGTGACCTTCATTCTTTTGTGCTATACAATATAATATATTCACAAGTCCCAGACATTAGGATGTGGATATCTTTGTGGGACCACATTCTGTCTGCTGCGCTCCCATCCTAGATCTTAGCTATTATTGTCATTCCTTTAACTCCTATACCTGTTATAAACTCCACTTGACAAGGTTAATAATTTTTCTTTAAAGTCTGTTGTCTTTCCTAAAAGGCCACAGATCATATAATTTCATTTACATCAGATGTTAGAATAGGCAAATTGAGAAACAAAGAAAATAGTTTAGTGCTTTCCAGAGGTTGGGTGGGTGAGTCAAAGATGGGGAGGGCTGCTTGTGGGTACGGTGCCACTTTTCAAGATGGATAAAATGTTCTGGGATTAGACAGTGATGATAGTTTCACAACCCTGCAAACATACGTAAAACTACTGTACATTAGGGGTGCCTGGGTGGCCCAGTCACTTGAGCATCTGACTTCAGTTCGGGTCATAATCTCACAGTTCATGAGTTCAAGCCCAGTGTTGGGTTGTGCTGACAGCTCAGAGCCTGGAGCCTACTTTGGATTCTGTGTCTGCCTCTCTCTCTGCCCCTCCCCTGCTCACACTCTGTCTCTTTCTGTCTCTCAAAAATAAACATTAAAAAAATGAAAAAAAACATATACACTTTAAAAGGGTGAACTTTATGGTATGCAAATTATATCTCAACTGGAAAAATAGAGGGAAAAACACTTGTCCTAGAAGGAAATTATGAGTAGAAAAACAGCTTTTTTCACCAGTCTCTCTCTACAAGGAATCAGCCCAACTGCCCTGTTTCTGGCACTACCACATACTGTACTGGAGACTATAGTGAGCAATCCTGAAAATAGGAAGTATTTTAATAACCTGACTGGAGGTTAAACTATAGATATAAGCCCATTTCAAAAAGAATAATGAAGTTAATATTTGAAGATAATTCCATTACCTCTGTAAACGAATGTAATTAGTTTAGGGTTAAGCTTTTATATAAATATATATATTTATATATTTGATAAAAATATATGTAGTATATAAGGCACATTAATCTCTAACATATAGTTTAATGTATTTTTATATATACAGTTATGGTTTCTTTTTCTTTCACTATAGCACTAAGCTTCCAGAAAAATACTGAAGAGAAATAGTAATAGTGTACATCCTTGTCTTTTTTTTTTTCTAATAGTTTATTGTCAAATTAGTTTCCACATAACACTCACTGCTCATCCCCACAAGTGCCCTCCTCCATGCCCATCCCTCCTCCCCCCCACATCCACCAGTCCTCAGTTTTCGTCAGCATTCAAGAGTCTCTCATGGTTTGCCTCTCTCCCTTTCCCCCACCATTTCCGCCCTTCTTCTCCCCCTTGTTCCTCTGTTAAGTTCCTCCTAATCCTCCTATACGTGCACACATATGATATTTGTCCTTCTCTGCCTGACTTATTTCGCTCAGCATAATACCCTCAAGGTCCATCCATGTTGCTACACATGTACATCCTTGTCTTATTCTTGACCCCAGGGAGAAAGCATTCAATATTTCTCCAGTAATCACAATGTTAGTTATAGGCATTTATTTATTTATTTATTTACTTACTTACTTATTTGAGAGAGAGAGAATGAGCAAAAGAGCAGGGGATGGGCAAGGGGAGACAGAAAATATCTTAAGCAGAGCCCCACACAAGGTTCGATCTCACCACCATGATATCATAACCTGAGCTAAAATCAAGAGTTGGGTGCTTAATTGACTGAGCCACCCAGGTGCCCCAGATGTAGGCTTTTTTTAGTTTTTAGTCTATCAGGTTAAGAAAGCATCTTTCTATTCTTAGCTTGCTCTTTATTTAGTTTTTAATTATTGTAATAACATTATCATCTAGAAACAAATCAATAGTGTCTCAGATATAGCATCAAACTTTATCACTAAGGAAAATAAGACACAGTCCTTGTCCTGTACCACCTCACAGTTAAAATGTGGGATTAGTGAGGAGACAGAAACTGACTTTAATAGACAGGAATCAAGGAAGGATTCAGAGGAAGTAATATCTGAGCCAAATCTTGCAGGCAGACAAGGTGAGGAAAGGACATTCTGGTAGAAGTCATGGCTTGAAGATGTGAAAGAACATGGAGTGTGAAAACTATCAAAGTATTTTACAAAGATCATTCTGTTGACAGGGCAGGTGGCAAAATAGATAACGGATGAAGATTACAGTTGAGAAACTAATTAGGAAGTCAACGGTGAGGATCTGAAAGAAGGAAGATATGCTCAGGAGAAAAGCATATTATAAAGTGAGCTTTAGGGAGTAGGAAACAACTGAACTGATTGTCTTGTTGGAGGTAGACAGTGGGGGAGGAGAGGAATCAGTGTTTCCTTCTTGGTTACCTAGGTGACTGGTAATCTAAACTAAAGCTACAAAGGATTTGGAAAGGTTCACTTCTGGATATGCTAAGTCTGAGAAAGGCCACCAAGTGGAATGTCTAAAAGGAAGCTGAAAATGTTGGCCTCACACTCCTGATTATGATTTAGGATCAGTCCTGGTGAAGTCTCTGATTCAGAAGATGGATTACTGAAATAAATCTAGGGATTGGTGCTAACAATTTCAGGGACTTACAGCAAACTTTAGATCTAGAAGGGCTGTCAGGCACCATGCTTTCCCTCATTTAGTAGTTAGGATCTTCAACCCACATGTATTCTGGCCACTGGAGGGTTCCAAGCCCCCTTAAATCATTCTTTTCTGGGCTTTGGTCCTGAATTATTTTCATCATTGTCCTTTGGCCTTTAATTATTTTGACCTCTGACCCAACTATCCTGGCATGTACCTAACTTTAACACAAATATGTACGAACCCTCTTGAGGACTGATTCTACTACACTACAACCAAACAAAAACTCAAATACAATTCTAGGAGACTTAGAAGAGTTCTGTGGATGACCTCTGAAGGCATTCTTGAATGAGTGACATGGGGCTTAAAGAGTGTATCACATACCAAAATAACTTAAAATTTCTCTTTACCATCCATTACTTCAAAGACTCTACATCAGTACATCAACTGCCTAAAAATCTCTAAAACTCTTCTCTTTCCCTCTCTCACATTTTCTCAATACTCACTGCTATAGTCTATTCCCTGCTACTTTGGTCTCCATTTCTACAGGAATAATGTATATATAAAAACAAATACAAATATATTAAACAAGATAAATGCACACACCATGACTCATTACTGATACCCAAATCTCTCCCCATGGGAAGGATCAGCAGAAATAGGATACATTAGGTATGTGTGTGTTTAATTGAAATGTAGTAACTAAATGCAGATGAGCACCTGACTAACAACAGCTGGAGAAAGTAGGAGGTCTTGTGTGGAAATGAGAAGATTCACCAAGGTTTGGGATTAAAGGAGCAGGTTGTCTGCTGGGAGTGGGAAGTGAGAGTAAGCAGGAGAAGGACAGCCATGCCAAACAGCATAGCTGGAATGTTCGACTTTGTAGAACAGAAAGGTTCACAAAGCACACCAAGGAAGAACTCTAGACATAAAACTGTGGACTGATAGAGCCCATACTTTTCTCACTCATAGTGGGCTGTGGGAGGATATAGGGAAGTTCTGCCCTGCTTGGTGAAGAAGTGTCAGCCACAGGGGCTTATGGTCTCCTGTAGAGATCATCAGTGTGTGCAAACATGTGTATTTGGTGCGGTAGCCAGGAAGCCCCTTACAGAGTGATTGGGAAATCATGACCTTTCTTGTCCCAAACACTCCTCACCTGGCTAGCCTTCCCTAGACCAAATACAAAAGCCTGAATTTAAAGTAAGAACGCACATTCCTTTCAGAAAAGTTCAGGAAGTTCTGAGGAGTACCACCAGGAAACACCAGATATTGTTTCCCTACTACCGCAAACGGGTGTGATGAGCACTTACAGAGTGATCCTCAGAAGGCAGGTATACTCCACATGGATTATTCCTCTTTTCTAACCCCTTTTCACTCTTGCCAATTTCCTCTCCTGTTGTCTTCTAGCTCCTTCTAGGCCCCCAGTACAGTGTCTGCATCCAGCCTTCAGGAATCTTTATTGCTCTTCACTGGAGTTTCCTCCCCTCTGTTCTTTTTGGTGTCATGAACTCAAGCTTTTCAGGCTTTGGGGACTCCAAAGAGAAAGAAGCATGATCTGAATTTACACAATGAAGAGAGAGAAACTGTGTTGATTCCATTTCCCTACCATCAAGAATTGTGGGTGACTTCTTCCAGCTCTAAGCAGCAAGCGTATTCATCAAAGCAAGCATTCATTTTCACTCACCACACACTCCCTCCAGCACCACCCCAAAGACCTCACAGAATAGTCTCATATGAAGAAAGCGTATTTCATGTAATGCTGACATCATCATGCTAAGGAGCACTTGGCCCCCACCAATATGAGAGTCACAACTTAAGTATGAATGACTCCATTTATTATGAATGGCTCCATCTGCAGGTGGCTCTCACTCCAATTAGGCTCTTCTTTCATGAAGGAAATAGGCCAGCACACATGTGTTAGGTCTCAGCCCATTTTGCAACAATAGTTGCCATTTACTGATATGTAATTCACTTTGCCACTTAATCCTATGTGATCCTCACAGTGACCCAGCAAGGTTCATATTGTTAAATATTTCATGAAGAAACTGAGGCTCAAAGAGTTAGAAAATTGTCCAAGGTCTCATAGATGGTGAACAATGAAGCTGGTATTTGAGCCCAGATCTATCTGTCTCCAAAATCCATGATCATATTGCTGTATTGTGCTACCTCTTAGCATGAGGTGAGCAGAGATGAAACCAAAGTTTCTGGACTTTTAAACCAGATGCCTATGTGCTTGTTAGCTTTTTAGGAGGAAAAGTGAAACAGAATCCTTTACTCTTCTTCCCTTCCTCCATTTCTCTTTTCTTTTCCTCACAAAAGGCTAATAGTAAACACAGAAGAATCAGAAATAATGGTGTAAAACTGCTTCAAACCAATGTCTGGTTAAACAACTATGGAAATATTCAATTACTTTATGATCCCATTTAGAGTGGACATTATATTTATAGCTTTTTCCCTGAATACACATTAAGGTAATATTGAACTTTTGGTAAAAATTATATCATACATTTGTGCTGACAGCTTGTTTCCTGAACACAAATCTTTATCTACTACTTTCAGCTTCCAGTATTTTCTCCAAAGATGTAGGTTAGGACATTGAAAGGTCCAGAAAGAAACGTAAAACATATGGGATTAGATTTCTGTGGAGAATGACAGCCATATTGAATTTAATGGAAACTTAAGCTAGAAAGAGGTCTGAGAGGAAAATCTAGGAAGCATACATAGAAAGGGCCATGGCTTGGAGTGGAATGTCAAGAGTGTACAATATCTGACTTATAACTGCAGGTTGTTCTTGAAGCTAGGTGTTCTTTAAGATGGAGTTAAGAGATTGGTCATGGGACCTTACCATGATACAGGGCAAATATTTTCAGTCACTGAACTGATGAATAGCCAAGCACGGATATTTAGTGAGTTTAGTATTTATTTCTTTCACTTCCCATCCTAAGCAAGTGAAAAGAGCCTGAAGCTCTGATGAAGAAAGACGTCTCAAGATCTGTGGCTAAGGCACTGGTTGTGCCTGTGGTCATGGAGCAAAGGAAAAGTACTGGACTGAACTGAACTCAGGGACAAAAGCCCACTGAAGTTTGAAGGATCACCAAGAGGCTTTGCCTTGCTGGTTCAGGAGGCTGAACTTGGAGGCAATGCTTGGTAGATAGAGGGACTCTTTGCTGGAGTCTTAGCTAATAGCCACGAAGAAAGGTACAGGTGAGTCTACAGGATTAGTACCGGATGGTACCAGTAGCAGTGTATATCCTCTGACAATACAAATGAACTTTTTTTTGTTTCCTGTTTATTCAATCCTTCCCTCTCAATTGTACTATTGCCATTATTGTACTATTTAAATATCCTCAGACTCTCCTATTTAATAAGAAAAGAATTCATATTTAATGTTGTTTTCCTTTCATCCACCATTCCTCCCTTTTCTCTTCATAATGAGATTTGTCAAAACTCTATATCCTCACATTTCCTCACATTCCATTAAAGATTCATTTCATTTTGGCCTTTGTTCCTCTGCTCTAACAAAAGGTAAGAGTTACCTGTGACCATGATATTGCTAAATTCAGCAGAAAAATTTCAGCTCTCATCTTATTTACCTCCACCCCTTTACCACTGATCAAAGCATCCATCTTGAAACACCCTCTTCCCTTGGCTTCCAATCCCCTCCTCCCCTTCCTCACTCTTCAGGTTTTCCTGTACCTCTCTGGCTGCTCTTAATCAGCTTCATTGCCACTTTCTTCTCCTCCAGCCACTAAGTGCTACAATTGGCTAGAGGTCAGTGTCAGACCCTCTTTTTTCATGTTTTATCTTCTGGTAGGCCATCTCATCCCTTCCTATCACCTGAATTTCCAGTCTGCTAGACCTCTCCTCTGAGCCCTAGATAGATCTCTAACTGCTTATGCCGCATCTTCTTTTGGATCTAAGGTGTAATATGTGTAAGCCTAAATTCATTATCTTTTCCTTGGTGTGTGGTTTTCTCAGTGAATGGCATCACTATTTACTCAGTTGCTTAAAACCTATGTGGAAGTCATTATTGATAGTTCCTCGAACCACATGCCCAAGTTATTAACAAGTAATACAGACTTTTATGTCTTAAGTGTATCCTCAGTCCTTTCATTTCCATTCTCTTTTATCTATACAGTCAATATACCAATCCTGATTACCATGATTTCTCATCATGGATCACTGCAATAGCATCTCAACTTCACTTTTACTAAGCCCTCACATCCAGTCTATGTATCTTTTTGAAAAATAAATCTGACCACGTTCCTACTTTCCCACCTTCATATGTGGTTAAAGCCATTCAAAAGTCTATCCTTTGCATAGGGGTTAAAGAGCCATATCCGTAATAGAACTCCCCTATGACCCAGCAATAGCACTGCTAGGGATTTACCCAAGGGGTACAGAAATGCTGATGCATAGGAGCACATGTACTCCAATGTTCGTAGCAGCACTCTCAACAATAGCGAAAACATGGAAAGAGCCTAAGTGTCCATCAACGGACGAATGGATCAAGAAGATGTGGTTTATCTATACCATGGAATACTACATGGCAATGAGAAAGAATGATATCTGGCCATGTATAGCAACATGGATGGACCTTGAGGGTGTTATGCTGAGCGAAATAAGTCAGGCAGAGAAGGACAAATATCATATGTGTGCATGTATAGGAGGATTAGGAGGAACTTAGCAGAGGACCATGGGGGAGAAGAAGGGGGGAAATGGTGGGGGAAAGGGAGAGAGGCAAACCATGAGAGACTCTTGAATGCTGAGAGCAAACTGAGGACTCATGGGTGTGTGGGGGCGAGGGGGGAGATGGGCATGGAGGAGGGTACTTGTGGGGATGAGCACTGGGTTAACCAACTTGATGGAAACCAACTTGACAATAAACTATTTGTTTAAAAAAAAAAGAGTCATATCCTTCACATACTCTATAAAGCCATGCATAATCTGGCCCCTACTTACCTTCCCCCTCTTCTAACTTCACTCTTCCCTCATATTTTCAGCACATGACATTCTTTTTCTTTCTCGATACCCCCATGTGTTCTCTTCTTGAAGGAAGAGACACACATATTTTCCCCTTGTCCTAGAACATTCTCCAATTACCTTTCACTTGTTCAAAGCAGACTCTTGCAGAAGACCCAGTATGGCCTTGCAATTAATATCTTGAAGAACTAAAATGCTGACCTACTTTCTAAGTCTATTGCATTGAGTGAATCTCAAGTAGATCCGCATGCTTTTAATAATGCTCAGGTCATTTTCATTCCTCAGATAAACCAAATTAATAAAAAAGCAACATAAAACAATAAACTTTCCTTGGAGTTCTAATTTCTTTATATTTAACAGACTATCACAGATTAGTGAAGACTTAAACTGTGTCATTCTTAACTAGATAACTAGAAAGTTTTAAAGACTAGTTGCTCAGTGATATGAAACAATTCTATATTTTATAGCAACATCTGAATAAATGTTATTTCCTTAGCATACACTTTAAAATGATACTGACCAGAAGTAAGTAAAACAAAACACTCAGCCTATGGCCCTGTTGGTATCAAGCAAGTTGAAATAATAGGTCTTGGTCCTAAGAAAAGGCTGTCTAAGCAGACAAGGGGAATGAGTTAATGAGATCCTGTAATCTGATCCCCAGCAGTCATGGACAGCTGTTCTTAGCGGGTAATGAACCCTACACCTTTATAGATCACGGACTGGCAGAATCTGACCCTGGTGGGTGCCAGCAAGTCTTGACTCCCTCAGAATGGTTTTGGTGGGGTAAATAATAGAGATCTGTTATCATGAGATTACCTGTCTGTAAAATGCCTATTTATCTTCATTATGTTGCTTTTGGGGGGAGGATGGAGAGGGTAAGTGTTGGTTTGTAAGATAATGGAGTTAGAATAGGAAAATAGCATCTCCGACCCAAAGGGAAACCTGCTTTAACTCAGTGGGTTTGTTCAACAGCTAGATGGAGTCCAGAATGCTGACTGTGAGTGCTACACTTTCTTTAGTACTATAAGCAGGTATTTAGCAAAATAAAGCAAGGATGAATTCATACCTGGGATTTCAATTTCATAGTTTGTGCAAGAGAATGAGATAGCAGTTTCAATCTGGCCATTTTCATTCACTCATACATTCATCTATTTATCCATTCATCAAATAACCTGAGTAACTACATGCCTAGCCCTATGCAAGATAAACTTTAAAATAAATGTGATTAAAAACATAATATATACTACAAAGTGGAAGTAAAAGTTACCACAAGGAAAAAATAAAAGGAAGAACCTTCTTCAGAGACAGAGAGATGGCTTTTACATCAACATGTCAGGAAGAAAATGGAGCCAGCTATGCAAAGGAGGAGATACAATGGAGATAGGTGATCAATTTCATTGTTTTAATCTTGATTTTAAAATGAAATTTAAATATTAAGGGAAATATAATTATGAAGTACATGTTTAACAAAAATCAAATAATTCCAAAATATATAAAGAAAAAATTGACTGCTTTTTGCCTGTGTCCCTACAAAAATTCCATTCTCTGGAAGGAAGTGTGGTTAACAGGTGGGATGTGTTTGAATAATTCTTACCTGATCATTTCTCATCTGGAGAAGAATACAAACTATAAGGATCTTTTCTTGGAAACAATTAGCAGACTGACTGTAAAGTAACAAAGGCAGCATATTATTAATGTCTTATTTATCTCTGCAATATCTTAGTAAGCTTCCAATTGCATGATAATTTGCATCTGTGAATAATCAAGGGACATAAAGTTCTGTACAACCTTCATTTTGATAATCACATTTCCAGATCTTTCAGAAACTTACTTGAAATAAAGTTTATAACTGTTATCTTTCTGAAAATCACTAGACTAGTAAAAACATTTACTGCTTGTTTTGGCAGCTTAAATCTCAGTTCGGGGTCATTCAAGTTGCCTTTGCTTTAACTCACATTTGATTGATTTTGCAATGGTGATAAATACAGAAATTGTTTTTAAAAAGTCCCCAAAGTGGACATAAAGGCATATCACATTACTAAATGATAACCAACAGATGACACTCAGAATATCCAATCGATAGTACACTGTATTTCACTGGATCAAAAAAAAAAATACTTCAAAACAGACTGGACTCGTTTTAAAAGTAGAGTAAAAAAAAAAAAGTCAATTACAGACTCCTGATATAACCCATGAGAAAAAATAAACACAAATTTCTAAAATAGTAGATGGTGAGCTAGCTCAGGTTCATGTGAGTATCTCAGGACCAAGAGTTATTTATTTCCTAACATCGAGTGCTATATGCAGTGAGCCTGAATTATGAGTTCTGAGCCTCAGAGAAAATCCAACCATAGGGAAAGGAAATTCATGGTCCACAGACACATGTTCTTGACCCCCCAAGAAAATGTACCTAAAATATTTGACTTATTTTTTTAACAATTTCCAGAATTGTTAAATATCTCATATGCAAAAGAGTGATAAAATTTAAATATGTGTTTAATAAGTGTCACCTGTATGACTCTAAACCAGATCAAGAAACCATTACCAATATCCCAAGTAGATAAGCACCACGGGAGAAGCAGAGGCAGAGGCAGAGCAAGTGCGGGAGGTCGCCAAAGCCTGGGACACCGCGCCCCTGCTGTCCAACATGGTCGCTGTGCGCCCGGCCCATTCTTCCTCCTCAGCAGAGTGGATTACCTGCCTGGATAAAAGGCTACCTCAAGAAACAAGCCAAAGTACACATGGCTGAGGGTGTTATGCTGAGCGAAATAAGTCAGGCAGAGAAGGACAGCTACCATATGTTTACACATATAGGAGGATTAGGAGGAACTTAACGGAGGATCGTAGGGGAGAAGAAGGGGGGAAACAGTGGGGGAGAGGGAAGGAAGCAAACCATGAGAGACTCTTCAATGCTGAGAACAAACTGAGGACTGATGGGTGTGGGGGAGGGACGGGGGGTGATGGGCATGGAGAAGATCACTTATGGGGATGAGCATGGGGTGTTGTTGGAAACCAACATGACAATAAATTATTTATAAAAAAAAGAAATAAACAATATAGAAACCAAAAAAACATTTGAACAGATTAACAAAACCAAGAGTTGGTTTTTTGAAAAAATAAACAAAATTGACAAACCTCTAGCTAGGCTTCTCAAAAAGAAAAGAGAGAGCACTCAAATAGACAAAATAATGAATGAAAAAGGACTTATTACAACCAACCCCTCAGAAATACTGATAAATAAATACTGATAATAAAAAATTATCAAGGAAGACTATGAAAAATTCTATGCGACCAAACTGGACAACTTAGAAGAAACTGACAAATTCCTAAACAGACATTCACTACCAAAATTCACCTGGGAAGAGATAGAAAATCTGAACAGACCCATAACAAGGGAAGAAACTGGATCAGTTATCAAAACTCTCCCAACAAATAAGAGCCCTGGGCCAGATGGCTTCCAGAGGGAGTTCTACCAGCATCCCTTCTTAATAAAGGCCCTCGAGAAAGTTGGGATAGAAGGAACTTACTTAAACATCATAAAAGCCATCTATGAGAAGCCCTCAGCTAACATCATCCTCAATGGGGAAAAACTGAGAGCCTTCCCCCTGAGATCAGGAACACGACAGGGATGTCCACTCTCACCACTGTTGTTCAACATAGTGCTGGAAGTCCTAGCATCAGCCATCAGACAACAAAAGGAAATAAGAGGCATCAGAATTGGCAAAGAAGTCAAGCTTTCACTTTTTGCAAATGACAGGATACTCTACATAGAAAACCTGACAGACTCCACCAGAAGCCTAGTAGCCTAGAAGCCTGGATCAGTATCCAGTAATTCAGCAAGGTCTCAGGGTACAAAATCAACATACAGAAGTTGGTTACATTTTTATACACCAACAATGAAGCAACAGAAAGAGAAATCAAGAAACTGATCCCATTCGCAATTGCACAAAAACCATAAAATACCTAGGAATAAACCTAACCAAAGATATAGGAGATATGTATGATGAAAATTATAGAAAACTTATGAAGGAAATTGAAGAAGATACAAATAAATGGAAAAACATTCCATGCTCATGGGTCAGAAGAATAGTGTTAAAATGTCATTACTATCCAAAGCAACTGACACATTCAATGCAATGCCAATCAAAATTGTACCAGCATTCTTCTCAAAACTAGAAAAAACTATTCTAAAATTTGTATGGAACCACAAAAGGCCCCAAATAGCTAAAGTAATATTGAAGAAGAAAACCAAAATGGGAGGCATCACCATCCCAGACTTTAGCCTCTACTACAAAGCTGTCATCATCAAGACAGTATGGTATTGGCACAAAAACAGACACATAGACCAATGGAATAAAATAGAGAACTCAGAATTGGATCCACATATGTATGGCTAACTAATCTTTGACAAAGCGAGAAAGAATATCCAATGGAAAAAAGACAGCCTCTTTAAGAAATGGTGCTGGGAGAACTGGACAGTAACATGCAGAAGAATGAAACTAGATCACAGCACAGAGCCCGATGCAGGGCTCAAACTTTCAGAGCCTTGAGTCAAAGTTGGACGCTCAACTGAATGAGGCACCCAGGCGCCCCTGCAGTGATTTTATTCTAAGTCTATTCATATGGAATAGGTATTTTGCCATATTCTCTTGAGCAGCACATAACAAAAAAAGCCTACCAGCATCTAGTACAATGCTTGGCACACTGTTGAAACAAATGTTTATTGAATCAATGTGGCTGAATGACACAGTGATTCAAATTTGATTCATAGAATTATATTCTCCCCAAAAATCTTCTAGTCTTCAGTTTGCTCTTATGAGACTGACCTCTTGTGTGAGGAAGGGAAACTGAAGATGGCATTCTCTGAAAGGTTTCCACTCCATTCCTCTATTTGGTATAAGCCAGAAGACCATAATTTCCAATTCCAAATGGGATCAGTGCCAATAAGAACCCCTACCTCCCCCCAGCACTAGTCTGATGAAGGGAGCTCTGTTCAGAACTGTGAGAATTCCAAAGTCAGGTGAGTGGGTCAAACTCAGAGTTGGTGGGGGCAGTCTAAGGATTTGTGGATTACTTTCTAATAATCCAAAAAAGGAATCAGAATAGATACCCCACCCTAGAGTCAGGAGAGGATGTGGGAGACCAGGGAAAAGATCAAGAAAGGATGGGGATCAGGAAACCAAAGAATCAAGAAAAAGGCAGAGCTTGGTGAGTAAGTGGAGGTCACATATGGTTGTGTAAGTTCTTTGTATGTCTGTGGCAAGTGGTATGGGAAGGGCTCCCAGGCCTAGGAAGCTAAGGACAGAGGGCACAGCAGATATGTCATGGGACACTATATACTCACCACCTGGTTTTTAGCTGAATGGGGAACCTGGGTCAAATCTATAGGTCAGTGGACTCGGACCGGGTGGGCTTTTAGATCTAGGACCGAGATATGGAAAACAATGGGTCCTTCATTTCTTCATGAAGCCTTAGGGAAAAGGACACAGGTGAATGTAAGTAGAGAGAAGAACAGAATGCGCTATTAGTGCCTAAGATGACTCAGTAATAATAAAGCCAGGCTTATAGTTCCAGATTTTTTTCCTTAAGCTTCAGAAATCAACATTTTGTATTTCTCAAAAGGAAAAGACAATGAAAATGACTTATCTAGTAGTTCCCCTAAATTAATTCAGAACTTGGAAATGAATAGCTCTATGATTAATTTTTCTGACTAAATCTCGATTTCTTCTACACAAATCTATCCATCAAGTTACTATTATGCCCAACCAGTATATAAAATATAATATAGTATTAGAATGGGGGTTCTAATTACTATTTAGTAGAAGTGTCAGTTACTCAGAAAATAATCATGATGCTCATAGCCATCATCTTGTGGAAAAAGAAAAATCCTTCACGTATTAGCAATAAACAAGTTGTCCCTTTACCATTTTGTGAAAAATCCTGGTTTGGGACATTCCAAGACTCAAATGAAGCTGTCCCTTCCTCTCCCAGGGCCTCTTCCTTCAGTCACTGGGGGCGGCACCCCCAGCACTAATAGTATCTCTAGCACCGTCATGTGGCACCCTCCTCTAGGATCCCGGGATTTTGTGAGCCAGATGGGACTAACTCAGCATCTGTTTACTGTATCTCTCTAGGGGAAAAGTAACTTCCAATTTCTATCTACTTTTGCGTTGCCTCTCAGGGCACCAGAGCCAAGCAAGAAAATGTAACTGCCTAACTATGTTTGACTCTGTTATTGAAATGTGTGAATAGAATGAGAAACTCCATTTGTTTAATTAATATCCCCAACTACATGTGCCTTGTTAATTTCCATGTTTGCATAATGCTACAATTGGCAGACACATCTGTGTTGCTGTTTTTTTCCTTTTTCCCTAGAACCTGTTCTTTTTCTTCTTTTCTTTGTGTAAAGGGTATGTACTGGCTTTGTGAAAGCCTGCAGCAAGTTGTGAATGATGTATGAAGTGAAAAGTCTTTACTCGGGGCCCAGTAGGAAGACAGAAAGTGCTGTGCATTCACTGCTGGGCTGAGTTTTTGACTATGTGCTGGAGTCAGAAGATATCCTACATTCATCCTACACTGCCTCAAAATCCCAGGAGCTCTCAACTAGGTGGCATGGGGCACAGTCCTACAGAAAGGCAGAAAGATGAATTTATTGACCTCTAAGGGTCCTTCTTGGCACTATGATTCTGCATGCAGTACAGGTAGGGTTTTTTCCCAGTATTTTAAACAAAAGAAGAAGAATAGGAATCCAGAGTCTGAGACAGAGTGTAGAAAATTAACCCATTCCTTGGCCTGTGAAATAGGAAGATGGAGGAAAGAGACTGGCAATTATCAACTTTCCACAAGCTAATATCACTTGGAAAGGATATGTTTCCATACCTCAGCTTGAAAGAAAATATTTTTTTTGTCCTGTGGGGCCAAAACAAGAGGTTTGTGGTTTATGCACTATTTTCCTTTCAAGGAATCAGAACTCTATGAGGATTATCACAGTTTTCTTGTGAGCTGAGTGTCAAATTGGTACGTGATTTAAAATTATCCCATGTTTCAAAACTAGATACCTAATTATCCTACAAACATCTTATAGAATCAATTTGACATTATCCACAGTTGATTTATAGATTCATGGATTAACTATGTTCCAGGGGCAGCAGGGATGTGGGGGCACAGACCTATGCGGAAGGGGAGCTGAATAATTAGGCACTGGCTAATTATTGCTAAACTGTAACTTCCTTGAAGACAAACAGAAGGGGTTAGGATATCAGCTCTGTTTTTCAAGAAACGCAACAGAAGAGACTGGGTCCTCCCACTTAGTCTCTTACTCATTTCTTTCTCCCAAGATCAAACCCAGAAATTTCAAGTCTTGAGTCCTTTCTTTTAGGTGAGGGGAGAAGAACTAAACAATTATTCCTTAAGTGTTAAGCAATTCTGGGGAGCAAGTTGTAGATCATGTTGTTCCATAACAATACTTATGACAAGGCTGAATAACTAAGTTATAACTCTAGTTTTGTTTCTATGCTTAAGTTTTGGCTTTACATGACTACCCTTCCATTTCTCTCTCAATCTCATTTACCTAGTCCAATGAGGGTTGACTACTTCACCTCTCTCATCTCAGGAGATGGGCAATTATTACCCAAGCTGACAGAATCACTTCAAAATTTCACTCTTTCCCAAACTCCTCAGGAATTAATGATTAGATTTTACACATTCCGTTCAAAGTCAGACTATCTTTAGATATATGACCGAAAAAGGATAAACTGGTGGCCTGCCATAGTCTCAGCCTTGTACTTGAGTGACCACATCCTGCACGCACATTCACAATGAGTGTAGCGAACCTAGGAAAGACCCACAAGGAAGCAAGTGGCCTTAAATAAAGTATAAAGAAACTGTGGGTCCTTTAACCCTGAAGACAAGAAAGCAGAGACGCCACAATAGTTTTCAAGGACAAGAAAAGAGATTCCAGAGAGTATGGAGAGCAGTGGTGGTAAAAGAATTCTGGAAAGAAGGAATGAGTTCAATGAACAACTGGGAGATTTGTGTGAGAGTCATAAATCATTCACCTAACTCTTACCAGCTCTTGCCTTTGATATGAAGAGGTTTCATTTCATTCTTTGGAATAAAAGAAAATAACAGAAAATTCTCAAAAGGGGAATGCCTTGTAAAATAGTTACGGGTAGAATCTTTTGAGAACTTCGAGGAATATTATTGCTTCTTTTTGGCTGCCCATCAGAACAGAAAGCAGGTATTACTTATAGCTCCAAACAGTCTGGTGAGTCTGTTTTGGGAAAATCGGTAGTCTATATCCATGCGTGATTTTCTATGTTGTGGTAAAATGATATTAGGGCATTTCAAGTTCCCATTTCATAATTTTCTTGTCCCATGCCATTTGCCTTTACCTCCTTTGCAGATGGATCTTGGTACCTGCAAGCTTCTTGCACATACTCTGGATTCTATTTCATATTTTCTCTATCATTTTTGAAGATGGTTAAGTGCTCATTTATCCATCAACTGCCTGCCAAATACCTAAACCAAAATGGTGAAAAGGAAAAGAGGGTGATAGTAGAGGGGTCTGACCTGACATTTAAGTTAAAACAATCCATTGTATCTCCAAGAGAAAGATCTAATCTTAGGGCTCCTGTATGGCTAGGAATATATTTTCTTACTGAGACTTTTTACTCAATTTAAGTAGCATCAAAAATAACTGGCCCAGAGAATAAAATGAAAACTCTCTGTATCAAAAGTAAGTGTCTTAAGCAAAGGTGGTAACAAACCTGAGACATTTAGGTTTGTCTGCACTCAAAATTCAGCAAGGTTCTATCATTCAGCACATCATGAAAATATGGATTAAACTTTACAAAAAAAAAAAAAAGACTGTGGGCTCTGGATCCATTAGAAGCATATTAAACTGTCAAGATACAAAATACTTTTCTCTTGGGCGCCTGGGTGGTTCAGTCGGTTAAGTGTCCGACTTCAGTTCAGGTCATGATCTCACAATTTCTGGGTTCAAGCCCTGCATCAGGCTCTGTGCTGACAGCCAACTCAGAGCCTGGAGGCTGTTTCAGATTCTGTGTCTCCCTTTCTCTCTGACCCTCCCCTACTCATGCTCTCTCTCTCTCTCTCTCAGAAATAAATAAATCATTAAAAACAATTTTTAAAAAACTACTTCTCTCTCTAGTAGTAAAGATCAAACAGAATCCTGAATGCAAATTTACCCTCTCTCTTTACCAATAGATCATTTCCAACAATGAGACAAATGCATGAGGAAGCAGTTGAAAGCCTCATAGCCTTAGAAAGAGTCATGTCTCGACGGCAGGAAAAGAACTGTCATAACGCCACTGCTTGGACTCATCGATGGCAGCACAGGCAATGAATTTCATTGAATTTATTTCTAGTATCATTCTTAAAATATTCAACACAGAAATCACATCCTCCAAACAGTACTACTTGAAGAAAGCACAATCTATTCACACCCTCAGCAGCGACAGATTGTGCCAGTCCATGACTTGGGAGATTGTAGAGCTCTCCTCCAAGCTTCGCGCCAGCCCTCAGTGATTTCTTACAGATATTTACTTTTGCACATGGCATATAGAACATTAAAAGGGTTTTGAAAAATCCCTCAGTTTTTTAACTTCTGAAGGATTATTAACTTCAAAGTCTCAAGAAATGTCGCCCTTCTATCTTTGGAAATGCCAGGAGCCTTTGCATATCCCTACCACAGTACCAAGCAACCCCCAGCAGAGAAGAACGATTACTGCCTCGGTGGCGAGAGGATGGCTTTTGATCTCTTAACATATTGGAAATTACTTAAAGGTAAGCCATCTGCTAGCTGAGGAACAAAAACAGATTACATCACACCCTGCTAGAAAGATTGTGTTAAATCCTGTATATCAAGGCTTTTAATAATTCTATATTAAGTCAGCTAATAGGATTAGGTACACATTTTCTTAAGGCTTATTTCCTTAACTATTAAAAAAAACTTTTTGTATGTGTTTGACAATCTGCAAAATTCAAGAGTATTCCACTGTGAATAAAAAGAGTTCTTTCAAGAGGAAGCATTTCTTCAGATCACCACTGCTCTCCAATGAGGTGTACAGCAGAAGTGCCTTTCCAGAGCAGTTTGTGGGGGGAGAGAAAACCAGTTCATATCTGTTATTGCTAATATGATTTATTGCCTGTGTACTACAAATCTCCATACCTCTGTTATTCTTTAACTGGTCAGGGGTCGGACAAGGATCATGGGCGAGGTAAGGTCCCCTCAATACTAGCAATTAATGGTAACCATGGTTGACAGTTTACCATAAGGCTGGTGTGGCACCATGATTGAGAGTGATAAAGGAATAAGCCTTGGTTAATAAGAGCTTAAAGCATCTTTAAGACTGGAGTGTCCCAGCCTTGCACTCTAAAATTATGCAACACAAGAAATTTTGCATTCTAAGATGACACCATTCCCAAACCAAACCTACTGCCTTCCCTGTCTGTGGTAAACTCCAGGTCATGGGACTACTAGAATATATTCACTTGATGATATATGGTGAATAAAAAGAAAGGGCCTTCTTTATTCTTTGGCCCTTCTTTCACTAGTTTGGCTAGCATTATTCTACAATCTCAGAGCATTAAATGCACATATCATAAATTAACCTCCATTCATTGCACCTAAATCTTTTGTAAGAGGTTGATTTACTCCCTCTGTGATACTGAGAGTTGCATAAAATTTTCACAGTGATAACAACAAATACCTTTATCTTTCAGTGGTTCTAAAGTAGTTCTTTGAAATGAAAAAAGGTCTCCATTCTTCTGAGATAAGGTAGTTCTTATCTTGGTGACAAAAGGTTACAAATAATTATTGAGAGCTGAATAAAATAGAGGATTAAACATATTTAGAAACCAACATTATGTGTTGCATATTAAAAGCACTTGAGAAGTTTTTTTTATTGTTACATTTCCAAAAGAGTACTAGAAATAATTGCCATGCTTTTGTCTTAAATATTGAGTGATAAAGAATAGGAACTTAATAACAATCAAGTAAAAATCAGTAAAATCAGTAGCCCAAACATTTAGTTATTGTATATTATACCTTGCTGAAGTGGCCTAAGCTTTCTTTGTGTGCTCTTTCCAAATATAATAAGCACAATTAATAACAAATCCAGTGTGCCTGTGTGGCTCAATTGGTTAAGCGCCCCAAACTTGATCTCAGCTCAGGTCATCATTTCAACCTGAGATCAAGCCCAACATTGGTCTCTATGCTGGGCGTGAAGCCTGCTTAAGATTCTCTCTCTCTCTTAAATCAATCAATCAATCAATCAATCAATCTAGTTTTAGCTACCATATATTGAGGTATTTTGTTTGTCAGCACTTTGGAAACATTGCCAGTAATCCTCATAGTGTTTTTTGAGAGGTGAATGCTATCACTTCCTGTTTACTGGTGAGAAAACTAAAATTCAAAGGGTTTAAAAGCACCCGTAGCAAAGTAAGGAGTAAAGAACCAAATTAGGGTGATACCAAAATCTATGTCCTTTCTGTCAACACCTGATTGATCCCAGACTGATAGGGGCCAAGAGGTCAGACATAAATCTTGCTTTTTACACCGTGACTTGATTCAGATTTGTGTCCAATCTCTGAATGAATGGACAGAATTATAACATGTCCTTTGAGATGCTCAGGATTCAGTCAGGGGATCTCACATTATGCTTCTTCAGGCCGGCCTCCACTATGCTTCTTCAGGATACTGGTGTTCCTTCTATTCGTTTGAGGTACCCAAACGAAATATTGGAAGTCTTTTCCCAGACCACAGAATTTCTCTGTCATTAACCATCAACTTCTGAACTAAGGATTACCTTTAAAATAAAAATGTAGATCTATGAATTTCATTCAAATTTAAATACCTGCCCCAGACTACTACATGTATTTTTTTTTCCTTAAATAGTTTATTGTCAAGTTGGTTTACATATAACACCCAGTGCTCATCCCAACAAGTGCCCTCCTCCATGTATTTAACTGCTAAAAATTAGAGAAATTACCACAAGCATAATGCCATTCTGATTTGATGAATACTACTAAAGCATGAGAACTCCTAAAAATGCCATTAATCCTTGTACTAGTTTTTTCTTATTTTTCACAGCTCTAGCATCTAATACAACTCAAGCACGAGGAACTCATTCAGCATGTGTTCAATGGCCTTCTAGGGTTGACTACACATCTCTCATATCACATATAAAGATTATGTGATGATAATCACATATGTATGATTCAACAATATAATGAATATTCACAATATAATGAATCAACTCTATTTTTTTTGCTGTTATGATTGATTCAAACATGGCCTTAATCATATTTACCCATCACTCCAAAAATATGCTTTAATCCTACTCTATAACACACCGTCTGGAAACTTGAAGGATTTTATTAAAGTCTGCCCTAGCTTATTTAGACTCCTAGAAATAAATCAGAAGTCATGTTATACAAGGGAAAAAGCAGAAAAAGAGCCTTGATTGATTTCCTATCTAAGGCTTCATTTTAGGCAAGTTACTTCTTCCCTTTGAGCCTTAGTTTTCTCATGTATAAAGTGAGAATAGCATCTACCTTCCAGAGTTCCAAGTACAGCAATTTATATTAAAAAGAACCAGAATATAGTAGGCACTGAATAAAAAATAGTTACTGTCATCATCTTTCATAACAATGAATGATGGTTTATAATGTTAGCATTCATAATAAAAACTATAAACGTCATGCAGTTTTGTTCCCTATTAGATGTGTTACATAAGAAAACCCATAATAAAATTATAAGCACCATGCAATTTTGTTTCCTATTAGATGTGTTACAGAAGAAAACCTAACATTCAGTGATAACACCATAACAGAATATAACTAGAATGCAAGTTCTCCCAGCCTCCTGCTGCTATCTAGCTGTTATCTAGCTCCCTACTGAATAGACACAACCCTGGGAACAGATGACCATCTATCAGAGCCCATGCCACACAAAAGCTTGGCTATCACCTTCACCTCTATTTGCACTGAATTAAGTCAATGTGCTTCCAACTTCCACAAGCATAAACAGCCAGAAAACTAATTAAGCTCTTATATTTCTCACACAGCCTTATTAAGTATTTTATCTATTTCAATTCTTGCCAGCAGGTGTGGAATATTAGAATGTGTATACCAGGAATCCACTGCTGTCTTGAATTAGCGACCTTGGCTCAGAAATGACATATTTTTATATCAAAAGAGACTGGTGTGTAACATTCTAAAAGACAGGAATGGCCGTCAGCTAATACAGATCAATTTCCATTCAACTTCAGTCACCATTTAATTACTGCTGACTTCTTTAACCTTTCTCACTTCCTTTATGGATTATATTTCTTTCCACTCTACCCCATTCACTTTATTTGGTGACATATCAAACTTAAAATGATATGATAAAGTTTCACATTTTTCTTCTATTTTTTTGTGTGTGAATTTGATTAGAAACAAATTATTTCCTGAAGGAGAACTTTTAATGAGCTGACTTTTTACTTTACCTCATATTTACTTCACCTCATATTTACTTCTTACATCTTGATTTGTTAAAAAGAGTACTCTCTGATTTCCTCCATCATATGTTTCACAATGATGGAACCCTACCATTGTCTTCAACATTCCCATAGTATTAGCCAAAGGGGGATACTGGAGTGACAGAAGGAACTGTCTTCTTTCTGGGTCCTCTTTTTTATCATCACTGATTTAGGCTGTGAACTTGAACTTTAGAGTTAGACACTTTCTGAACCAAAACCTGGCTCCACTACTCATAAACTCTATGTTCTTTGGCAAAATGCTTAACTGATATGAAACTATCTCTTTAACTGGAAAATAGAAATAATTATTCTACCTCTCAAGATTATCATGATGATTAAATAAAATGAAACATTTAAAGTGCCTGGCATATAAATTCTCTCTCAGCAATAAGTACATTTGAAAACTACCAGCAGGATGGTAGCCTGGGCTAGGGTTCTCCTGAAAGGGGAACCTAAGGCAAAGGATACTGTATTACTGTTTGCCTGGCTTGCAGGAAGTAGGAGTAGGGGGAAAGAGGAGTGAAGCAGAGAATAAGTATGCAAAATCAAAAGAGCTGCCACTAAGGTAGTCTTCCTGATACTGGACATACTCCTCCATGGCCATATTCTGAAGCAGGAGCTCTAGTCGGACTAGTTACAAGCACCTATACAATAACTCCTCTCTTTATTGCTGACTCACTGGCATGAAGAGTCCACACTGTTGTAGTTCAAGGTCAAGTTCAGTGGAACTTTTCTGTGTATCTGATAGGAGTGTCCCTCCCACTTCTTCACCCCACAGTGGAAACCAGAACCTTAAGTTTGTAGGGACAGAAAGTATACATTTCACAAAAGAGTTGCTGTCCTTACAGTATGGATGGAAGCTGCCTTTGATCTTTCCTCCTTATGGGCATTGAGAATAACACATTCACCAGATTCATTGTCTCATACCTAGTACCAGAGATCCTTTAAATCCACTTGAAAGAAAGATACCACATCTGGGGGCATCTGGGTGGCTCAGTCAGTTAAACGTCTGACTTTGGCTCAGGTCATCATCTTATGGTTTGTGGGTTCAAGCCTCATGTCAGACGCTGTGTGGTCAGCTCAGAGCCTAGAGGTTGCTTTGGATTCTGTGTGTGTCTCTCTCTGCCCCTCCCCGACTCATGTTCTCTCTCTCAAAAATTAATAAATGTTAAAAAATTAAAAAAGAGAAAGATACCACATCTGGCATAGTAGATGTGACTGGGGTCATCACCTGGTTAACTTTATGATGGTTCTATATCATTCTTCATGATTCCTTCAGGATTATTTAGGGCCACATAGGTAAATTGAACCAGGGATATGATGGTGACCATTACATTGTATTCTTCAAGTCTGAGACTGGCATCAAACTCTGCAATTCCTCCTGCAATGCAGTGCTGTTTCTGTTTTACAACCTTGGTCAGGGATAGAGGCAATTTCAGAGGCTTCGACTAGGCTCTTCCTACCATAATAAACCTTACATCACTGAGTTGGGAACTAGTGTAAGGGTTCTATCAGCTGATAAATATATTTGTCTCAAAGATATACTCAGAGTATGAGAAATAACCTCAAGATGAATACTTTGCACCCACCATGAGACAACCGTGGGTAAAAATTCCATTGTGATGATGTGGCTCCAATGAGCTTTCACTCTTACTGGAGACGCCTAACGGTACTTCAGATCCCTTGGTATCACTTCAGCCCTGATTCTTTAATGGACCTGAGTTTTCCCCTTTTAACAGCATAAGAGTTATTCTAACAAATGGCCACAGGTCATTTGGGGGAAAGAATCAGATAAATATTTCCTGTATATACTTATGGTTACATTGAAGAGTCTTTCCTCAAGGGATTCTGGGCTTTCCACTAATCACTGAACTCTGGGTCTCTGAATGGATTTAGATCTGGAAATTGGGTAGGCTTTCTACCACAACTTTCAATATTAGCATTCTCTTCACCAAGCTTTAAGACATATCTCAACAGATATAGGATACTAAATCCAAAACACGGATGGGTATCCTGTATCAGTATATTTTCCTCTCTCCTTATATTCTGACCTCTTCACTCCAGTTAAAGACCCTCAAGCTTCATTTCTACATGTGTAGTACCTATTCTTACCAGATCATATTAGCAAATTTTTGCAGTTGTTTTGGCATGTAAGCTATTCCCTCTAGAAGTAGAGCTTGGGGTGGGTTGAGACTTCACCTCATCAACAGGTTAGAGGCTGTGAAGAATGCTGGGGGGGGGGCTCCTTTATGCCTTAAGGAGAAAAATTATCATTTTATGAGGTATTTGCTTTAGGGGAAGTCCTTGAACAGTCTCTAGGCAGGTAACCACTTGTGTCCTCTGGTAAGGGTGTTTGAGGGTTCAGTAGGAGCTCAAAATTCTCAGGCTGGTTCATATTCATTCTTTCCCCGCTAAGGTCCTGACTTTGATATAGATTTGAGGCTGCATATTCACTCTCCTTTTTAGTTTTGCCACCCTTACAGTTAGATCCTGGGCTTGGTTTTCAGCATGGTTTTCCCTATGCTTCCAGGATATGACCATTTCCACTGAAGCTGCTATAGAGGATTTCTGGCTTTCACAGCTTGGTTTGAGTTGATGGGTTTCCCTGAGTGTGAGTCTTTTATTTTCTAAGTCATCCAGTGTAGTTAACAGCAGTCATCTCTATTCCACAATTTCTATCATTATCATTTTATCCATACTTTTAGCCACCATGGCCCCCTCATTTACCACCTACATCTCTGCTCAATTACCCACTGGGGAAAGTCTTAATTATTATAATGCCACTACATGCCAAAGGTTACAATCACTATACCTTCTGCTGGCATTAGGGTCTTTTTAATCCAGATCCAAAATACCCTACTGAAGGGCTGTTTTCTGGAGCCACTCTGGTATCAATGGTCTTATGCCTGGCTCCCCAGAAAGCAGAGCTTGAACAAAAGTCTTATATCATACAATTTTATTAAGGAGTATAATCCAGAATAAGGAATATGGAGTATCAAGCAGAGAAGAATGGAGGAAAATGCAAGAATGCTGATCAAACCAGCTATTGCCATATTCAACTTACTGTTTGATGTTGCAAGATCATCTCTGAGAAGCCATACAACAGCTTCTTAGGACAGTCTCTCTGGGGGAGAAAGGGGACATAAATAATTTCATGGAGTCCTGTTACCTACTGGTCAAATTTTCTTTGGGGTGCTACATGCACTGCATTTCCAGGTTGTATTTGCCTAGATGCCTAGCAGGGCCCTGTGGCATTCTAAGCTTCTGCATTAACCTTTCACAGGAGGTGCAAAGTAAGGGTACAGAGCATATCAGTGTCAGGTTGAGCCTGAAACTATGAAGAACCAGTCACTACAGTAGCAGCTAGAATTACAGACAGGAAAGACAATAAGGATTGGAAGTGGTGCATGCCAGGTGTGTAATACAAGAGGGTTTCCAGATTCCTTGGGTAAGAAGTCACTTAGCATTACAGAAGTGTACTCCCTATTTCCACATTATCTTAAATAAATAAATAAATAAATAAAATAGCTGGGGATCCTAGGCAGCTCAGTCAGACGTCTGACTCTTGTTTTAGGCTCAGGTCATGATCTCAGGGTTTTGAGATTGAGCCCCGCATCAGGCTCCATGCTGGGTGAGGAGCCTGAAGATTCTCTGTCTCTCCATCTACCTCACCCCAACCCCCGCTTGCACACATGTGAGCACACACAAATATTCTCTCTCTCTCTAAAAGAATAAAAAGGAAAAGAAAATAAAAGAAAAAGAAAAAGAAAGGAAACAGCTAGAGAGAAAGTAATTAGAAGTTAATGACCTATGAGCTCACTCAGTTTTTCCTCCAAAACTAATCTGATTATGGAGTACGATATAGCTATGGCTCCTTTTACTCTCCTATCAGGGCAAGTAGTTAGTCCCGTAAGAAGAAAACTGAAGCTCAGAGAGTCTGTGCTTTACAGAGTTAACAGAGCAAGTAAGTGGTGGATCTGCAGCCATAATCTAATTTATTTACCCAGAAAGTGTTTGTTTTGGTGAACCATATGGCCATTTCATCATTTCTCTCCTCTCTAAAAATTCTTTCTCATGACTTTTAGCTTTGTAAGTATCCCCCCATAAGACTTGTTTGGATACTAAAATGAGTCTTGAAACTAGGGCTCTAAAATAAGTTGGACTGTAAAATATTATCTGTGGTGTTCTATCTTCAATTTTATCTTCCTCAGTTTGCTAGTTGGTTTTCAATGTGGAAGAAAATTGAGTGGAGGTAACAAATGAGGATGGTTCAGACAAACTGGTAGGAACACATCAACCACATTTATATGACAACAAGTCCCATTCTGCTATTTGTATTTAGTTCATCATTTGTGATCATTGCACACATTTCTCCAGTCTTTCCTGAAAAGGACCATGCCATCTACGCCTGTATTTCCCTCAGCTTCTAGGTAGTTACCCAGACATAGCAGCTGCTTTATGCAACTTTGTTGAAAGAATACATAAAAAGGTCTCCCTAAACATATGAGGGAGTATCCTCCTTTTCCCCCCTTGGGGCTAAGGTAAGCTTTGCAGGCCATATATTTTATAAAATGCCCTTTGCTAAATGAAGTAATTTTCAAATGAGCAGAGTAACCTCAGACATTAGGAAGACAATTAGGAAGGACTTTGTACAAAAGGATTATTATCCTCTTGGGGGTTTTATGACATCTCAAGTTTCTATTTAAAATATCAAATACACATATGATTGTACAAGGCAGCTAAGAAAAAAAAATATAAAAATCCAACTGTCTTTTTCCTAACAGCCCTAATAGTTTTGTAGCGGCACTAAAAGAGTCCTTGGAAGGGAACATGTAATTTACCTCTGGTCTTGGGAATGTGAGACTGGTGTCATTAGCCAGTTCTTCCCTGGGTGACTTGTAACCGTTTCTGTGCAGTCACCTCCTTTGTGGTTAATGAGCCCCAGGAGTGGGAGCTGTTAAGCACACTTACCCAACAGTTAAACTCCACTGTGCCTCCTGACTCTACTGCAGTAGTCAGTGCCAAGCAGGGGAAAACAGGAGTCTTGACTTGTTCCTAAGGGTTGAGTCACAATGAGACACTGCTTTCACCAGAACCTTTGATGCTATTGCTGTTTCCATTTTCTTTGTAGCTATTTTTCAAGACTTCCCATCAGTAATGGGGAACTCTCAAAATCAGTGGGAACCAACTGATTTTTCCTAATTTATTCTGAGGTTTTGGAACCTTTAGCACCATTCCCAAACCAATGCAAGGTGTACTGGTATAGTGATGGGGTTACAGTGATGGGGCTTGGAGCCTGCTGCCTATGTTCAATTTTGCTTCTGCCACTTACTGGTTGTGTGGCAGTGGACTTTTTACTTACCCTTTCCATACCTTGTTTCCTTATCTATAAAATGTAGACAGAAATAGGATGCACCTAATAGGATCATTGTAAGACATACACAGATAAATACAGGTAAAACCCATAGCTCAGTACCTGACACATTAAGTGTTCAATTAACAGGAGCTATTACTATTAGACACTGTAAGTTTGAATCACTTCCCAATGCGTTCTGTGAGTGCATTTGAGAAATGGATCACAAGGAACAACCCTTCTGAAAAGACTTGGTTGTGAGAAGAGCACATTCCTAGAATTGCTTTGAATTTTTCAGGTCTCATATCTTTTCCTCTTGTGAAAAAGAAGGTGACTATTCCTTTAAGACTGGCAAGTATTGTTCATCACAAATCAGAGAGAATTTAAGTGAATATTCCTTTCTTCATATTTCCTCAAAGGATCAGTCCTTCTTTGGGATAAGTACTAGACTCCAGCTAAGAAGCCTTATTCACATGGGGCCACCCTCTCTCCACCCTGAATCGGCAGTATGTACAATGCAGTCACTCTAGGCTTTCACTACAGTGTGAATGATTTTCTCAAAGAGGAAAGCAACAAGAGAACAGGGTCAACATTGCTCAGCAGAATAGTCTTTAGTAACCGTCCTTAGTAACACTACTATTAAAGGTAATTCACCATTTGAGCCAACCAAACCATTTGTTTCCTTAGGGAGCATCTCTCTTTTAGTCCACATTTATGACCACTAAGTCAAATCCAGCATAGGCTGGTGTATCTAAAACATAAGCAAAAATACATTTATACATAAACACTCATATAAAATACTTCTAGATATGTAGGTACGTGTACAGTAGATATGCATATATAATATATATGCCTTTTTATAGAGAGAGGCTTGGTCTTTTATTTTGCTTGCAGCAAGTTCTTATCTACCCTTTGGTCTAATAATTAAACAATTAAGGGTCATTTACAATAATTAAACATTACAACAAAGCAGTAAGTAGGCATTAGCTCACTTGAAAAATATTTTCTATTTTAGAGCCAGCACAACAACGTAGTACCCAAAGTCGGGATAGCATTCGGACTTGGCTCATGGCTCAGTGTTAGCATCCTTGGAGACAGACAAGTCTCCAGTTACTGCACCAGAAATAGGAAAGGACCCACAATCAGTCTGAACCAGTAGGAATGTTATCACCACTATGCTTAGCTTCACTTCTAAGTGGTTCAGGAGACGCCAATTCTTGTGCTACTCTTAAAGATTAGGGAGAGGGTGTACATTTGCCTAGCTTTTTGACAAGCATTAAAAAGAATTCTTCATTTATCTTAAACTCTGTTGTGTGGAATATTAAGACTGCTGGGCTTAAATTAAAGGAAGGAAAACCCTGGTCTTCTTATCTGCTCATCTGACATGAGCTCAAAGATACGTTACCAATCTCATTGTTGGAACCTGAGTTTAGGGTTGCACTGCCCATATGGCTCCTGAGAGGAAAGGAAGTGAGATACTTGAAGTGACCACATTCTAGCCCAAACCACCTGGCCAGTTTTTTTTTTTTTTTTTTTGTCTGCTGTGTGCTGCTCCAGCCCTGTCTGCAGCTGTGACTGATTGGGGCCGGGTGCTTTCAGTGCAAGACAGCAGAAGGATTAGAAGGTTGAATAATATCTCAGCAAGACTATGCCTTTCCTCATTGGCCAGCTAGATGATAGAGAAAATTTCACATTTCTCACTTTTATGGGCAAAATCATTGAAGGCCTGTAGAAAAATTATAATACCTGAGGAGGGTGAAGATCATACCAGTTGTAAGCTGCTGCTGGTACTGTTGATGATAATAACAATAATAGTTCTGTTTGATTAGACCGCTACTATTTACAATATAATATTGCAGGTATTATGGTTTAACTTTAAAGCACATACTCTTAAGGGCTATACTAAATTGCCCATGTATCCTTATCATATTCCAGCGTATTAAATCTCTTGCTGGTTATCTATAAGATCTTGAGGAAAAGGAACACATAATATTAAAGTTCACTAAGATAAACAATCTGACAAAACACAAGAGTTTTAGTAACAGAACTGGGATGATCTTAGTGAGAGGAACTGTTTATAAAGGTCAAACACTAATCAGATGCTATCCTGACGGTGCTATTAGCCATTCAGCAACAAAAATGATAAGGGGGTGTCCAAGAGATAAGTCACATAGATGAAAGATAGCATAGACTGAAATTCTCCATACACTGAAATCACTTGGGTTGCATCTTTGCCTCAAAGTATTGGGGTTCAAGTTGAGGGTCCTAGTTCAAACATGCCTGGGAAGAAGACACTATTTTTCTATTAATTCTAGTAGTTTTAGTAATATTAGATAGGATTATACAACAACTTCATAAATAAATTAAGACAGATATTCTAAAGGTGAAAAGTCATTGTCAGAGCCACAATCACTAGAGAACTTGTGTTACGTCTCTTAGTTGTACAAAGAGGGTATGTGAAAGCCTGAGAGATATACTGGAAAAGCAGAATTCTCAAACATGCGTTTTGTTCTCTAAAAATCATCATGTTTTCTATACCATGATTCCTACTCAATACCAAAGAGTTTGTGTGTAATCATACTCCCATATCCAAACTTTGTCAATGATTTCCATCAATACCAGCTGACAGAAATTAGTGAGGAGTCAAATATGGCTGTACATGGACTAGTTACCAATTAAATACTGTAAAACTCTTAGTCTTTGCCCAGGTTCCCTGTTGACAATAACAGAATCCAGAGCAAGATGTCTGTCTTTCTCTGGTGTGAAACTGGAACTCCAGAGGAAAGACTTTTCTCATCTGCCCCCACTGGAAAAGATCTCAGAAACACCTGCTGTGGTGAAAGCAGGAAATAAAGTAGAGGTGTTCGGGCTTGCAGAGTGCATGAAAGTTACTACTCAACCCTTTGTCTGCAGACCGAGGAAGTTTGGTTTGAGACAACCAGGATTTTTTAAACACCTCTCTAGAGCCAAAACATACCACATAACAAATGTGAAATCATAAGATTGGAACACAGATGCACACAAACTCTCTTTTTAAAACTGGCACTATATAATGGATATATCTGAACCTTTGGTTCAGAACCTTTGGTTCTTCAACAAAGAGTTCTCACTAACATTCATAAAGAATTTAAACCTGACCAGCTGCACAAGGGAAAAGGGGAAGGGGAAATGGATGGTGATACAGAGAAGTGTGAAGAGAAACAAGCCCTACTGTAAGCTCACAGTCTAGAACCTCAGGTTAATAGACCCTCCAGAATTAAGAGAAGTCCAACATCTTTTGAATCAAGTCAGACCAAGGAACGATTCAGTCACTCCATTCACAGGTTTGAGGTCTTTAAAAATCGTTTTATTAAAGCTCTGATTTTTTTAAATTAATTTTTAATTTGCACCCAAGTTAGTTACTATATAGTGCAACAATGATTTCAGGAGTAGATTCCTTAATGCCCCTTACCCATTTAGCCCATACCCCCTTCTACAACCCCTTCAGTAACCCTCTGTTTGATCTCCATATTTAAGAGTCTCTTATGTTTTGTCCCTTCCCTGTTTTTATATTATTTTTGCTTCCTTTCCCTTATGTTCATCAGTTTTTTATCTTCAAGTCCTCATATGAGTGAAGCCATATGATATTTGTCTTTCTCTGACTAATTTTGCTTAGCATAATACCCTCTAGTTCCACCCACATAGTTGCAAATGGCAAGATTTCATTCTTTTTGATTTCTAAGTAATACTCCATTGTGTATGTGTGTGTGTGTGTGTGTGTGTGTGTGTATACCACATCTTTACACATCTTTATTATATATATCACTTTTTTTATATAGTTTTATTTTTGAGACAGAGCATGAGCAGGGGAGGGGCAGAAAGAGAGGGAGATACAGAATCTGAAACAGGTTCCAGGCTCTGAGCTGCCAGCACAGAGCCCGACGCGGGGCTCCAGCCCACGAACCATGAGATCATGACCTGAGCCGAAGTCGGACACAATCGACTGAGCCACCTAGGCACCCTTATATACCACATCTTTATTCATTCATCCATTGATGGACATTTGAGCTCTTTCCATACTATTCCATACTATTGTCGACAATGAAGTTATAAACATTGGGGTTCATATGTCCCTTCAAAACAGCACACCTGTAGCCCTTGTGTATCTAGTAGTGCAACTGCTGGGTTGTAGCGTGTTTTTATTTTTACATTTATTTTTAAGCCTCCATACTGTTTTCCAGAGTGGCTGTACCAGTTTGCATTCCCACCAGCAGTGCAAAAGGGATCCTCTTTCTCTGCATCCTTGTCAACAGCCATTGTTGCCTAAGTTGTTACTGTTAATCATTCTGACAGGTGTGAGGTGGTATCTCATTGTGGTTTTGATTTGTATTTCCCTGATGATGAGAGATGTTGAGCATTTTTTCATGTATCAGTTGGCCATCTGGATGTCTTCTTTGGAGAAGTGACTATTCATGTCTCTTGTCCATTTCTTCATTGGATTATTTGCTTTTTGGGTGATAAGTTCTTTATGGATTTTGGATGCTAACCCTTTTTCTGATATGTCATTTGCAAATATCTTCTCCTATTTCGTTGGTTGCCTTTTAATTTTGCTGATTATTTCCTTCACTGTGCAGAAGTTTTTTATTTTAATGAGGTCCCAATAGTTCATTTTTGCTTTTGTATCCTTTGCCTCTGGTGATATGTTGAGTAAGAAGTTGCTGTGCCCAAGGTCAAAGAGGCTTTTGCCTGTTAAAGCTCTGATTTTTAATGTCCAACTGACATTTTTATTGTGATTTAACATTCCATTCTCCAAAATGTTTTCGGGAAATTAACGTTTGGTCTACTTGATAAATTGCCAATATGAGGCAGGGCTGAAAGGATGGTGGCCACTGTGTTTCCCTTTAATTCTATCCAATACCAAAGATGTCATGTGGAGTCAGTTATTTACCATGATTCTAGTCCCAACCACAGTGAGAAATCTCTCTCAACAGAATCAAGTGAGAAGGGTATTTTTTTTTCCCCAAAGAGCACTCAGTTTCCTCATATGTATAAGGAAAGGAACAGCTTCCTTATGATCCCTTTCCAACTGTGATTTTATACCAGTTGACATTTTAAAAATGTGAAGTGTTTAAAAAGAGTTATAGTCGATTCCCCTGAATGTCTATGGTACCTTACTTCTTGAGGTGCTGAAAACATAGTTTCTCATTTATTTCTTCCAGGTAAAAGGTAAGACTAACCACATAACTTTAGTTTAAGGAGTTAAAAGCGAGAGCCAGATCTTGTTAAAGGTGCTCTCCATTAAGGAGCAGTTGGAAAGAAGCCACCTCTTTCCTGGGATTTGGGTTTTACTTTACACCCCACATCATCCTGGAGTTTCAAATACCAGAAGGAGGAGGACGGTGAGGCCACATATTCACATCACAAATCACAACTCTCTGGTATCCTTCGTTCTCCTACTACCTTCTTTTATTTTTCCTACCACCTTCTTTTGCCAATTTTGTACCTAATCCGTCCCAGATAGGAGTTTTTTACCTCCTCATGGGGCAGATGAAGTTGTAATCACTTTGTATCTAGTGCCTTCTCTAGTTTATGTTATTAGGAAATCCTTGTTCTGTTGGGGTGCCAGCCCCTGTTTTTGATATTTAAAGGGAAGTTTTGGGAGTTTATCTCTCTTAAATTTGTTTCATGCAAATAAAAGTCTTGTATTCACAACCAAAAAAAAAAAAAAAGTGAGAGCCAGAAAGGTTTTTTCATGTGACAATAAGAGAGAGAGAGAGAGAGAGAGAGAGAGAGAGAGGACCAAAATGCTAAGTAACTGTTAGTCTTGAGTGAAAGTGAATTCAGGAAAGTCCATCCGTAGCCTGTACTCAAATCCCACTTCTGATTGTTCCTTGCTCCCTACAGAAAGGTTACTGTTCTCTGTTTTAGTAGTGATTCTTTTAAAACCACTCTCAGGGACACTGTATTTGAATAGAGTCTAGAAAATGAAAAAAAATTGTAATGATCCTAAGGTGGAATCTTAGCAAAGATAGGTACTTTGAGCAGAGAGTGTGACCTACTAACAAATGCATAGGCTACCACACTCTGCTTTCATGTCTCCACTTGCCTTCGTGAATAAAATTCAGAGACAGTGATTGAAAGTAAACAGAATACAAAACTCTTCCCTTCCCTCCTATAATAGCCTCCTCAGGTTGGCAACTCCTTTTTCTCAGAAACCATTGCAATAAGGAAATGGGTACCATAACCCAGACCTTTCTGTCTCCTCATATGCTTCTGTCTCTATTCCTTCAAAATTCTCTCAAGGTTTTCTGATTGTCTCTTACTTGCTGCTTCTCCAAGGAGAAACTATGTCCAATAGTAACCTAAACTATATCTGATCACTGCAAACATTATTAATTTCATTAATCTACTTCTAACTGCCCTTCCTATTTATGAAGGGAAAATCAAAGCTCTGGGAAATAAACTACAAATAGCCCCACAATAGTAGCAGGATGGCATTTCAAAAGAAGGCATCAAAGAAAGCTCACCAACAGTGATACTTTTTCCTAATGGTTCTGGAAGGATAATTAAGTTGTTTATCACCTTTGATGGTTATAACCCTAACACAGGTGTTCCCTAGAAACCAATTAAAAATACTTACAGCTGATAAAGAGTGCCTCTTAGCTCAACAAATTCACTAATAATTCCAATCCCATTTGGAAAAAAATCTTGTCAGGTCCTTTGACACCAAAAGGCAACTTTCACACTCATTTACACTTCAGTGTCCATAGTGATAAGCACACACAGGGTATTTGCTCAGCCTCCCTTGATCTGAATAGTGGAATCCTCCAGAAAGCTTCCCTTGGCTATTGAATGACAACTTTAGTTTCAAAGTATGAGTTGTGCTCAGTAGCTTGCAATTTCCTTTGAAAGAAAGTAGACTAGGATCCCTCAGATGATAACTTTGCCTAACTGTCAGGAAATAATGGCGCCTTGAATCTATTGCTCTCACTTTGTAACTTTCGCGTACACCAAGTTGATTATTTTTAATTTCAAAGACTCATGGAAGAGGGAAACGGTTCCTTGTGAAAATTCCAGATGGTAATAGATGGCTTCTGTGGCCAACTCATAAAAGGCAGCTCTCAGTAGACAGCATGGTCAGGACCCATGTATTTCCTTATATGACAGCAGTTGGTTTGTCAAGCCCCCAACCCTGGTGCCATCCACATCCATTGGCTACTATGCTAGAACCTGTCAATAGCAGGCCTTTCAGACATAGCTGAAAAGTTCATTGAGAAAGTCCCTGATTCTTATCTGGGGGCTCACTAGTTTTCTTGTGGGTAGTTTTCTGGTTGACTTGTGGACTAGTTTTAGCTCCCTTCATCTGCCTCAGCCTCATTCTGATTGAGTCCTCCATGCCTTTGGAACTACAGTAATTCTCAGGTCATTTTCTTCTTCATCTCTTCTCTCTCCAGTTGAGCAAGAAGTGTGGCTCTGGATGGAGGCACTCCTTCTCACCTCTGCCATTAAACAGCTGTGTGACTTTGGTCATTTCCTTCTCTCTGAACACTCACTTCTTTATTTGGAGGGAGAGAATTAGACCAGACAATGTGCAAAGGAACTTTTAGCTCTAAATTTTTATATGATGTTTTTGGCAGATGGTAGATGGCTGATGGCAGATTTTCATATGAAACAGGATTTCTTAATAATTCACATTTTAAATTTGTTGTTTTGTTATCCATTTCTCATCTAGCCCTCCAGAATATAGAGTTGTAGTTAAGAAGCCCCTTTCTGGCCAGCATTGCTGTAGCTGAAAGTATGAGGAAGACAGCAGCATGAGGGAAGACTGAAAAGAGAAAAAGAAAAGGAGAGAAAGAAACCAAGAAACAGACTCTTAACTATAAAGAACAAACTGATGGTTACCAGAGGGAAGGTTGGAGGGAGAATATGTCAAAGAGGTGATGCGGATTAAGGAGTATACTTGTGATGAGCACAGGTGTTGTATGGAAGTGTTGCATCAGTAGATTGTACACCTGAAACTAATACAAAAGCGTATGTTAACTATACTGGAATTATTTTTTTTAAGACTGAAAAAAGAGGTTAGAGCCCCCCATGAAACCAATGAAGAATTTTCAACAGGTAGAAAAGTCACTTTAGATGTAAACGTGGAGAACAGATTAGAATGAGGCCTGAGTCAGTAAATGTAGCTCTTTTGGTTAAGAAGCCACTGAAGTACTAGAGCAAAAGGTAATATTCCTGTGTAGTAGGTGACTATGGAAACAGAAAGAAATTAATGGATTCAAGAGCTATTTGGGAGGTGAGATTTACAGGAGTCAAGAATGATGACTAGTTTTCAGGCATGTGCCATTAGATGCATGGAGGTATCATTCACCCAAGATATGAAACAACAGTAGAGGACTAGGAGTAGAGTAGCAGAGATGTGTTAAATTCAATCTTGGACAAGTGACTTTGAGATAACTTTGATACATCCTGTGGAGGTGCCTACTAGACCAACTGGATACATAGGTCTAGAACTAAGAGAGGCATTTTAGGCTGGCTGTACAAAATTGGGAGTCATCAGCAAACAGATTGTCATTGAAGCCCTAGGAATATATGAAATTACTTGGGCAAGAGAACATACAGTGAGAAAAGAAGAGGGCCCAGACTAGCTCCAAAATTTAATGGCCTGGTAGGGAAAAATCAACTGGCAATGGGATGATTATGGAGGTAGAGGAAAACCAGGAAGGTGAAGTGCCAGTGAAATGGGCTTGTTTCATGAAGCAAGGAGTGCTCAAGAACATTAAATCTTGTTGAGAGATTAGGTAGGGGTAAAAAATGTTACTGTGATTCAATGACATGAAGTAACTGGTGACCTTAGAGCTGTTTTGGTGGAATAAGACTGGAGCCAGACTGGAGTGGGAAGAGGAGGAACCAAGAGATAAAGTCACAGGGATAACAAGTTTTAAGACCTCTTACAAAATCTGGTTCTGAGAACCAGAGAGATGAAAAGAGTCAGGAAAAGAGAGGAAGGAATAGATCTAGGGTGATTGTGGGGTTGACAATTATTTTAAAAGAAGAGAGACTCAAGCATATATTTATTAAACAAACATTCATTGGATACACCTTGTGCTAAGCCCTGTTTTAGGCACTAGGGACACGGCAAAGAATTTGAAAATCCTGTTGCTATGGAATCTACATTCTAGTAAGGAGACAGAGGAACACAGACAATAAACAAACATATAAGTATATGATACACTCAGTGGTGATAATGTATGCAGAAAAAAAGGGGTGACAGAAACTATATGGAGGAGGGAGTACTATTTAATATAGTGAATGGTCAAGAAAGAACTCTGGGGTATGGCTGCCAAATTTAGCAAATACAGATACAGGATGCTCAGTTACATTAGAATTTCAGGTAAAGCTTAAATACATTTTCAGTATAAGTATATTCAATGCAATACTTGGAATATACCAATACTAAAATATTACTTATTGTTTATTCTGTATTTAATCTGGCAAGCCCACTCCAGTAAGGTGACATTTTCAGTGTTTACTGTGAGTTTGGGAACTCTCTGGTTAAAAGAATCAGTTGACTATATATATAAAAGAGAGAAAGGAGGCTTTATTCAAGAGTGGTATACAGCTCCTGAGGATCATTAAGGGATGGATCCAAAGCCCAGATCCAACTGGATCTGGAAGGGGTTACCCTAGACAAGAGTAGGAAGAAGTGATGCATATGCATGGGCAATGGTTTATGAGCATGATAGGAAGAAGAGGAAGGCTTCCTGGGTGAACACATTAGAAAGGCAGGGGCCAAGAGGGAGAGGTGTGTGGGAAAGGGAATAGATTGGAGGTTGAAGAGAACTAAGACATGAAAAGAGGAAGAACGTGAGTCGGTCTGACAGGATGAGAGCTCTAAGGCCATGAATGAAATGGATTATTGTGTCTCCATCACAATTTACTGAATACACTGAAGGCTGGATTTACTCTGAAGCTCAATCTATTCCCCTCACTGCACCCTCCACTTCGGCCTCTAAACCCCCTACCCTCAGTAACAGAACTTGCTAAATACTCACTCCCAGCATCTCTGCCTTAGGGGTTCTGCAGAGAATTAGGCCCATTAAGCATTTAAGCTATTTTCCTTTAGCTGGAAAGATTGCTGCCACTGTAGAAGCAACCTTAATAGCCCTACTTAGGAATGGAGATGAATTTGAAGATAACATCAAAAGAGCCACTTATGAAGCATTTAATTTTGACACCAACTTCATCTACACAGCCTGAAGTAAACTGAAGATTTGGCAATTAACCCACTAATTTGAACAATATTGACAGCCAGTCTGCATAGACAATACAGGGGACTTGACTTTTTGGTTTTTAGCTTTGTCTCTGTTGTGTTTAGGTTTCTGCCTTTTACATGGTCCTTCAATGTGGCATCTTTCCTTGTTTTTGTTGCGCACATTGCATTTAAGAGGCAAATCATTTTGAACAAGTTAAAACATATTTTATTCATTAACACTCTACATTTCAAAATAATATTGCATTCTTAACAAGCATAATAATTGCTTTGCATTATGTCATTTATATGCAGAACATTTTTACAACATGTGCTTTCATGTTTCATAAACATGAGGCTGAATACAGAACTCCTTTCCAGAGTGAGAGTAACGTTGAATGTAACCTTTCGTGTGAAGATTGGCTTCCATGGACCATTACAGTGCTCCCATCCGTGCAAATCAAGAGCTCAGCAGGCAGCAGCATTTAGTGACATTTCCCTCCCACCCACAAACACTAGAGTGCACCTGAGATCACTGTTCAACAGGAAACGTATAAAAGTTCACCACTCGTGAAAAGGTCTATTTGGAGTGGAGGTAGTTCAGTGCAAAGAGTTTCACTCTTCTCTTCTTTCAGGGTAAGCACAACAGGGGGAACTTCCAGAGGCATATTTTAGCACTGTGTCTGGATAAGTTTAAATAGAAGAGTTTCTCAAAAATCTTTAATCAGTGGCCTACTGCCAAAAAAGGTGGGGGAGGGGATGAGCAGGATGGGGAAAGTTGATATTCAAATATTTGATATTTGGCCTTCTCTGCTTCCTGGGGTCCTATTATCTGTGGATCTTTCCCTGGAGACACTTATACATGATGTAGAACTGGGTTTCCATATTGTTTGCAACCATCTCATATAAATGCAGCTTTAAGCAAAAGTCAGTCTTCCAGAGTTTGCGGAGGGAGTTGAGGAGGAGAGGGAATTTTTCTCCAGGCCACATGTTAAGAAATACTGTCTTGTACATGTGGGAGAGAAGGTCTGGTGCTTGACCAGCCTTCTGGATGTTTCTATACAAAATCACTGTGGCTGATCAAAATCCTATGAATAATTGCTGCCTGGTTGTGGCTGGGATCTTTGTATCTTCCACTGAGTTGAGAATTCAAATGTGAAAGAGACCTAAATAGTTCATCTTGTCCACTGGTCCCCTAATCTGATACACTGAGCCACACTGGTGGGTCAAAATCACTAGGGAAAAAAATGCAAAAGTTTTGCACATCCAAAGAGATTAAGGATCCCTAATGTCAATGTCATTTTCTCTCACTTGCATTCCCATGTGTTTGCTTGACTGGGATACGAAGTGAAGTTGCCACTCTTATAGCTTTTGTAGGTCTATGACTGTGAGCTGTGTGTGAACAATATCCACCATGAGTGATATGCAGGAATAAAAGCTGAGAATGATCATCAGTGTTAGTAGAAGGTTGTCTCATGTCCATAAGCCTACTGGTGAGGGTCTAGGTTCTGCTGCAACACTCCTTTCATTTGGGGGACATGATGTCAGAGATCTAACAGGCAGCCTATGATTTTGTACTTTTACAAGAGTGGTGGGTACTAGCAAAGGCCATCTACCCTTGAACCTCTGTTTTTAAGCCCTTGAGAAAGAAAAAAGATTGCATGTTTTTTTGGAGATTCCAAACCAGATTTCCAAACTCTATCTTCAGGAGAAGTCCCCCTTAAGAGTTACTATTTTCACTAAGACATGGGAATAAGGCAAATTCTGTTGTGTACCACCTTTTATGTTTGCCCAGACAAAATGACGGGGGAAATGGTCCAATTAATGAATGCTAATTAGCTCACGTAACTCGGAAAATTAAGGTCAAGACATACATATTCCTCTTATAAGCAGATTTATGGCCCCAACACATAGGTAAGAACTTTATTGCTCCATTTTACTTTAAATTTGTAGATAGTATATCAAAGATAGAAAATTCAGCCTTCATTTTCCTAGTAAAAATTCCAATTTGGTTCCCTAACTAAAGGCCTCCTAATATTCCACTCCTACTACAGAAGCAATTTAAAACAAATATAACAGACACATATACAAACAAAATGTTCATCTCTATTCCATTTATCAGATGGTTATCATTACATCTTTCTTTCATATACTTCATGGTTTTTAACCTTCAATTCTGTTTTAATTACAGGAGTAAGGTGTACAATTTTAAAAACTTATCTTAGAATACAAGTCAGCTAAATAAACAGATGCTACTCATTAGATAAAAATTGATTTCACCCTTTGAGAGAACCAATTAGACACTGCATTGTACATTCAATTATGAACAGAGAAAATATCACTTCTTTTTATATATACTTCAAAAAGTACAGCTAAATTTTGGGTCGCTTAACTATTTTGTGTTTTTCTGCAGTGTTCAAATGAAAAACTTTCAAAAATACTGTCTTCATTTTGAGGATTAAAAAGCAAGGCTCAGAAATTTAAAATGACTTTTGCAAAGTCATACAGCTTACTCCTAGAATCCAGGCCTCCTGATTCTTTGGCTACCATATCCTGGAATAGAGCAGGTGAACTGTATAGTAGGTTAGGGAATATCACATGCTTCAAACTTCCCCTTGATGTTAAGACTTCTTGGTCTACAGCAGTGGTGTTTTAACCTAGTTAACATATAAAAATATAAAATAAAAGTTGCTAAATGCCTGTATTTTATCCTTCTGGGAAGAAGGTAGCCTAGCTGACTGTGTCCAGGTGGAAATTCAGAAGTGTGTGTTCCTACCCAAGTTGTATGTGTTGGGTAAGCCACCAAACACTGTAACTCAGTTTCCTCACCTGTGAAAATATTGTGCTGACCTACTTTCTAGGGATAGCTGGGTGAGCTGTTTCATGATTCAAAACTTCTTTGAAAATATAAAGCTCCATTGAAATTGTTTGTCAAGAGTTCCTCCTGGCTTACACCTTCCTTCTCATGCCCTCCTCTGGCATTTAAGCCCTGCAGACTTGGTATTTTTCTATGTCTGAACTAAAAGTCTACAAAATTAACCAGTAATTCTCAAATTGGAAATATGTCATTTGGTATTTGGTTCAAATAAGAATGGAGTCATTATTTCTCCCAAATGGGAATGCAAAATGTGTGTGTGTGTGTGTGTGTGTGTGTGTGTGAGTGTGTGCATGTGTTTAACACAACTGGGTAGAAGTTCACTGGGCCTGGAGGAAGTTTCATATGGCCCCTTTCCCTGGCTTCATTTGACACTGTGAAGCTTAATATCAAATGGAAAGTAAGAATTAGTGGCACAGCTTAAAGTGAGGAGGTAGAGACCGTTCTCTCTTCTGTCTCACCTCATTCACTTACCCTGCCTCTCTGCCAGTGGGAGGGGAAGCAGAGACAAAGTATCAACACAGAACCATGGAAATAAAGAAGAAAAAGAGATCAGGGAAGGTAAGTCAAGAGTTTTCATGACCTGTTTTCATCAACTAAAATTCATTGAGTGAAAGGAAAAGCCTCCACCAAGGAAAGAGTTCCTTCTTCTTCCACCTCACTTCAAACCCTGACAGGGCTGACAGATGATGGAAAGGTGATGTGGGTGGCCATATTATAGGCCCACAACTGTAGAATGCTAAAACACTGGGATGGCATGGATTGGAGGGGTCCCAGCCTTCTAAATTACAGCTGGAATCGTCTTCAATTGCTCTCCCTTCTTTCATATTTGAATATTTTTTAAAAAATCTCTCAATGTTGATCTTGAGGTTTTGATTAGTGAAATGTTTTTCTCCATATATATCACTTTCCTTGGGCCATAAACATCTGTAACTCTAATACCTACAACAGTGCTCTGTGTTATAGCAGGCAATTGTGAACAACTAATAAAAATGGTTCTAGAATTATCCAGTGTATGTTAATTGTTCTGTGATTCTGGGATTATATCTATAGAATATACTTTTGTTTAGGTGGATTTCTTTGGTTAATAATCATCCCTAGATTACTCCTTAAGATCCTATAAAACCTGTCTTAACCAAAAGAGAATTAATCCTCCTTTTCTGACATGCTCTCATATTCTTTTAAGTTGTTCTTTCAGATTTTTGAGGAAGAAAGAAATCCCTATGGTCTTCTAGTCCAGTTGCCCACTAGGTTTCCATAGTCCCTCCTCAACTTCCCCCCAGAGATGGGCTCCCAATCTCTGTTTGAAGCTGTCCAAGGACAGGGACCACAATATCTCCTGAGGCAGTCTTCCCCTCTTTGAACAGCTCAATCTTATAGAAAGGTCTCTACTACATTGAGTGTAAATATGTCCACTCTCGGTTTCTGTCTCATGTAACTAGAAGAATAAGCCTAATGACTCTCATATGTTTCCTCCATCTCATAAACCATCCCCTAGTCTTCTCTCCTATTAGCTAAACAGTCTTGCTTCCTTCCTGCAAATAGCTGCTTGGCTCCTACAGGTGTTATGCTGTGTGGGATAGAGATGAAATCCTATGACTCCTAGAACCCTGGAACAGGCCTATTTATGGAAAAAATGTGAGCATTCCACATTTCCTCTCCTTTGCACTCGAACCCACACCAGTACTTCTGCTGAGGGCAGAAACTCCAAGTGTGTTCCCAGGCAACTTCTCTTTTTTAAAAAAAAATTATACTTATTTTTGAGAGAGACAGAGAAAGAGAGCGAGAGCAAGAGCGAGAGCGAGAGTGAGAGTGAGAGAGAGTGAGAGCGCAAGCACGCACAAGCAGAAAAAGGGAAGAGAGAGGAAGACATAGAATCAGAATCCAGAGCAGGCTCCAGGCTCTGAGCTGTCAGCATAGAACCCAACACAGGGCTTGAACTCATGAACCATGAGATCATGACCTTAGCCAAAGTCAGACACTTAACACCTAGGTGTCCCCCAGGCAACTTATTACATTACAGCCTCTACCCTAGGGGCTCATAATTCAAAGTATAAAGAGAAGCACATTTTCCTCTGATGTAAGATCTAGATTTAATTTAACTAGTAATAGTAAAAATAAGTCACCTCAATATTTTGGGGTATGGTGCACAACATGGTGAGAGACCATCAAGGTTCTTCATCACTGGAGATGACCATAAACACAGCCAGAAAAATAAACCAAGTCTGAATAAAGCCAGTCTAATAAGAGTTGTTTCTTGTTTTGTATTAAAGTTAGTCATAGAATTATGGCCTAGGGAGATTAAAGCACTTAACACATCACCAACTCCATTCTTTAATTAATGAAGGAGAAATGATTAGGTAGTATGTTCTGTTCTCTTTGGGCTCATGTTTTAAACGTTTTAACTTAAGACAGTTTGTGTAAAACGACACTAGACATATTTAAGTGTACTTTATGTGAACTATCCTGTAATCTTTGATCCTGGGGGAAACAACCATAAGAACAGTCTTCTGCCTTTGGTACATTTCCTTCCATCCTCTCTCTACCAGGCATTGGGCTAGGCACTGAGGATACAGAGTGAACAAGCTCTAGTCTCTGCCTTGACCTCACAGTTGAGACAGGATAAAGAATCAGCTGTAGAAACCCAGTGTGCTGACTGCTGGAACAGAGGGTACAGAGGCATATACAGGAGGAGAGGAGAGACAAAGGGCTAGGGTGATGAGGGTGGGATGAAAGCTTAAGACAGACCTGGTCCTTAAAATGAATTTGGAAAGATGAGTAGGAGGCAGCCCTTAAGGGTATTAAGGGCAGAAGAAAAAGCACATCGAAAAGCACTCCTGGAGAGGTAAGAGGAAAATCAGAAAGAAGGGGTGGCACAAGAAAGCTGGGAAGGAGAGAGTGTCAAATGGCACAGGGTCAAGTAATAGCAAGACTGAAACACGTTCCCTGACTACTGGCAGGTCCCAAGGCACCAGTCTCTGCAACAAGCCTATGGCAGTTGGAGCATCAAGTGCATGGAATTGCACAGGGCTGGGGAGACCTAGGAAACCCTCAAGTTCAGCCTTCCTCCCAATGTGGGAACCTTTCTATGGCCTTCTAATTGGGGGCATTCAGTGGCTTGTTCACTTCCAGAGGCAGGGAGCCATACCAAATCTCATGGTCAGGCCAATTTGTGGTTAACAAGTTTTTCTTTACAGAGAGAGAGAGAGGCTAGGGCCTGATATCTGAGAAAAGATATCCCAGATTCAATGTACCTTAACTTCAGAATGTGGCTTTTCCTACTTTTGAAATCATTCTCCATTTCATCTTGGGCCTGCAGTACCTGATAACTCTCAACAGCTACCATTTACTGAACACCTATTATGTGTCAGACACTAGGACAGTGTCAGGGGCTTCATGTATACTTCCTCAGCTAATCTTGCCAGCAACCCTTACTCAGGTAGGTATACAGACATAGTTCTTTTTTTCTGTAAACAGAAACTGATTCAGCTAAATTATCCAAAAACACAATATATTGGAAGAACACAGAGTAACTCACAGAATTCAAGAAGCTGAACAACCAGGCCCCAAGAAGGAACAGCAATCTGGTGGCTCAGGAAACCTGAGCAGCTGATGGATAGTCTCCACCATCCTCAAAAGCAATCAGCTCCAAATGTCTTCCACACTTGGGTCACCCTACTCAGGATTACAACTCCAGAAAGGCAAAATCTGACTGTCTAGGGGTAGTCAGGCTACAATGATTGACACCATGACTCTACTTTACTTGGGGGAAATGGAGGTGCTTTTACTAGAACAGTGAAAGGGAAATCTGAGTGGACACAAATGACAGCTATCCATTAGTACAGGTGATGTTTTTTCCTTTATACGATCAGAACGCCAAGCAACTCCCCCAAGATTACATACAATAAACCACATGCCCAGGATTTCAACCAAGGCCTTCCAGACTCCAAAGTTCAAATATCTCCAATTCTTCCTGGCTGCCTGTTTGCCTAAATAAGGCATACCTAGTAGACTGAGACTTTGCTATCAGTCATAGAGCTGGGGCAATCTCCTCAGTTCCTATCCCAGTTCCTAGGAGATGGCTCCAGAAACATCGTTCTGTTCTCACATAAGCTTATCCTGCTGTGAGGAAATAACCATATTCTGCTGCCCTAGTGGGAGACAAGAGAAACTATAGTGTGTCTCTCCAATGTCTATCCATTGACTGTTTGACCTGGGAGCAACATACAATACTCCCTTCTCCATATGCTGACTTTCCAAATATTGGAAAAGAGCTATCTGTCCCACCCAGATCTTCTCTTCATAAAGCTAAATACCTCTGTGCCTTTTATGATTCCTCATACTGCTGTCCCATAAAACCACATGGGGATAATTTCCATATGTTGGCTAATTCTCCAAGACTTACATCAGATGAGAATCTGGCCCTGTATGAAAAGAAACCATTTCCTCTTGCTTTCTCTTTCTGATTCATTAGATTTCATATAAACCTTTCTGATGACTACCTGCTGTTTTCAGATTCAGCTGCAACCCAATATGACTCACTAGGCAAAATTCTCATTCTGCAGTCTTCGTTTATCTTTTCCCACCAACGCTGGGCCCTAAAAAGCACCCTTCAGAAGCCACAGCCAATGGGCAATATAGCTCCATGAAAAATACCAACTTTTGATTCCTTTCCATGTTTTAGTTTATATGAAGTCATGTGACTTTTTAAAATCAAGGTTATTGTTCAATGAAAATAATTTGAAGTTTAAACAGCTGTAATCACATCCTCCAAAGAAAATACCCTGAAAGGTTGTTGAAGGTGTTGTATGACAGACCCTCACCCCAAATCTCTTTGGTCTTTCCATTAAAAAAGTAGAGATTTGATGGGGCGCCTGGGTGGCTTAGTCGGTTAAGCGTCCGACTTTCGCTTAGGTCATGTTCTCGCAGTTCGTGGGTTCAAGCCCCGCATCGGTCTCTGTGCTGATTGCCAGCTCAGAGCCTGGAGCCTGTTTCAGTCTGTGACTCCCTCTCTCTCTGACCCTCCCCTGCTCATGCTGTCTCTCTCTCTCTTTCCTAGAAATAAATAAAAATATTAAAAAAAAAGTAGAGATTTGAAAATTATTTTGAAGTGTTATTTGTAAAGCATTTCCTAACAAAGACATTAGCTGTGCTGTTTCTGAAACAAAATGTCTGATAGAAATAGTCACAGAACTTAAAAGCTTGAGCTGGAAGAAAGAGGAAAAGGAGAATTGCAAATGTAGGGAAAGAAGTTTAGGATTTTTCTGGTTAGAGCCAGGCAACTCGGAAGACTGGAGCCATCATAGTCTAGAATTAAGTAAGTACTGGAAGAGATGCACTGAATGAGACCATGTCCTAGGCTCAGTGTGTGTTCAGCCACAGTCAAATATTTCCATCCTTTTCCTCTTCAGAAGATGTTTCAAAATCCACCATTTATGATTTGCACATCATAAAAAATGAACTGAACTCAAACAGTGACATTTGTTGTCTGGGCTCTGCCATCAACCATGTATCTTTGGACAAATTACTTTACAATTTTGAAGGTCCCTTCCCCAAAACCATTGGTCAGTGACCATTTCTCTAGGGAGATGGTCTTCTTAAATGAATCTGTGGTAAGAGGAAGGGGCAGTTTGTATTTTGACACTGTGTTGTTCCATTTAGAATAAAGAGACAGAGAGTTTCTCCTAGTTTTCTTTTTGACTAGACTTATTATGTACAGAATGAAGAATTGCTAAATGGAGCTGGTTGCTTCTGTGGTCACCAGCCATCAGGTTTATGGAATGATGAACCTCAGAATTGGAAGGCTCATTAGAAGCCATCTTTGCCTGATGCAAAAATACCTTGACAAGACTTAATACAGTAGGTACTTCAACACATTGGGGTAGGACTCCTACCACATTCAAAACAGTTCATTTTATTCTAAGATGGATCTAAATGTTATAATATTTCTATATTGAACAGAAATCCAACATCTGTTGGTCTAGAACCAAGGAGAATAATAATTGCAACATCCCTAAACTTTCCAGTATATTTCAACTGCTCTTCATATCACATAATTCCCAAACTCTTCACTTCCTTGGTCACTGTTTTAGCACATAGCTTCACTTTGTTCAAATTCCTTGTGCATAATTAGAATCTAGTCCTTCCAATAGGTGAGCTTCCCAGTTCTGTACAAGTCTAGAGTGTAAGCTTTATAAGGACAACAGCTGTATTTGTTTCATCAGCAACTAATAATGTCTAAAATGTTGTAGGTACTCAAAAAATATTCTCTGGGGGTGCTTGAGTGGCTCAGTTAAGTGTCTGACTCTTTTTTTCAGCTTATGTCATGATCTCATAGTCATTAAGATCGAGCCCCACAACAGGCTCTGCACTGACCAGGGAGTCTTCTTGGGATTCTTTCTCTCCCTCTCTCTGCCCCTCCCCTACTCATGTGTGTGTGCACAAAATTAACGGTTTAAAAATTCTCCAAATGAATGACTCTTTGACCCTCTCTTTAAGTTCCTTTCCATAGAACTACAATGAATGCCAAAAGTACATTTTCCTCCTAATGGATGGGAAATCAAGCCCTTTGTGTCTTAATTTGAATACAGGAATAGCTCTAGCAAACAGAGCCAGATTACACTTGCCAGAAGGCTGATAACTTATACTTTAAAATGTTAAACTACGTGGAAACATCAATACCAGAGAATAATTCAAACATTGGACAACTTTGCCTCAACATGTGTTATACTGATGTTTTCTAGTACCTTTGTGATTCATACAACTTTCTAGGATCTTTTGATTAACAAGAGAAAAAATCATAAATCAGCAAAAAGAGGAACTTTGGAATTGTGCCTTACTTGGTATGTTAAGAAATCACCTGAATTTGCAGAAGACCATCACTGGAACCTGGTTATACAGCTGAACTGGGTAATTCACTAATTGCATTGCTGTGTGCTCTAAGTGACTTTTGGATGAGTTTATGTGTAAGTGATTCCAGGGGAGTACTATAGCTGTCAAATTTTTTATGTTCACTTGAAAAGCAAAGAACACAAAAGCACTATGAGTTCATCTCAACATTTTCAGCCTCCATGAATAGACTTTGGCTTGTCCTAGACCAACAGGAGATCCAGGTCTTGTCTCCACCACACCCAAGTGCAATACAGGACTTATCTCTCTGGGAAGTGCTGTTGGTCAGCAGGCACCTCCCACTGAGGACAAGAAAATAATCTATTAATGGGATTTACTATCCCTCCTTCCACTTTCAGTTATAGTAAAATTAAGTTAATGTGAACATATTGCTTGGTAGTACACTTACAGTGGGCTCACTCTCCCTGGGTTGGTGTGTGTGTCCCTGTGCATTTAGCTTTATTTTACACTTTCACAAATAGCAAGGAGACTGCAGAAGGCATTGCAATCAGTATTCCAGTTCTGGCAAAGAATTACAAACCAAAGGAAAGCAACTTAAAAGCTTTTTTGGCCCCTTATATTATTATTAAGCTAAGCCTAATGAGTATATAAGGAGGGAAAGGAGACACTATACAATCCAAAGCAACTAACCTGAAACCATTTAGAGACATGGTATGTAGTTTCTATTAAAAAAATGAGTTCTCAATACCTTCTTCTTTTCCTAAGGTTTGAAATAATCCTTAAAGCCAATATAATTACAGCATTTATTTCTAGTCAACATTTCTTTTGTTAGCTTTCTCCAACCTCAACCTTGTATATCTTCCAACACTAGAAACCACCTCATTTAAACTATAAAAAAATACTGTAAAACAAAAAGAAAAAACCCTTAATCATATATGGTTCTAATTTTTAGCAAAGACCAACAGTTTATTACAGAAAACAGAAACTAAGTAACTAACAACAAAATCTGTTCTGTACTTGGTGATCCTGGGCTGACCTTTTTCTAAGATGACTTCTATTGTTGCAACTGGGTAGCAATGCCTATTGAGGGACAGGATTCTGTCCATAAAGAAATTATAATAATTCACAGGAAAGATTAAATGTTCACTAACAAGCTTTTCAGTTTTCCTAAACTTCCTAGACCAAAACTTCATTAGACTCCATCTCTGCAATTTCCACAGAAGGGGTTCACTAAGAGTTCTGGTCGTCTTTCTTCCAGCTCCTATTGCTGTTGGCTGGAATTCTCCAAGGCAGTCTGACTCACTCTAGAGACGGAGTATAAGGGCCTCCACATTGTGAAGTTCAAGGCTTCTATAAAAGAAGGCCAGACAGTGTAACCACAACTGGTCAAATAAAGGCCCAGAGGAAAAGGCAAAATAATTATGGGGAAAACTCCCAGGTTTTATGGAGAACTTGTTGATTTCAGTTTTCTTTTTTTGCTTTTATTCAAATAAAAGGTTTAGTGTAAGGTGTTTACATGTGCCTTCTTGACCTTGCAAGTGATTACTGAAATGTATTCAGTGGGAAGACTTTAATCCAAAACTATCTATCTCTACAGTATCAGATTATTACAATTTTTGGTGCACAGAGGACAAGCAAAGAGCAGAACACTCCATTGTAATTGTATTTACTTGTTTACAGGTCTCTCCTACTCAGTTGGAAACTTTATCAAAGGCAAGAACTGTGCCCTTTGTTTCTTTTATCCCCAAAGCCTTGGTGAATGCCTGGTACGTAGCCAATAAATATTTGTCAAATTAATCCAGAAAGGTAAATTGAAAGTACACTATTAGCGTTAATTGTTATTACTGGCAAGACCTTCCGTAGGCGAGAAAACAGGCCCACTATGGCTCTGGTAACCACTGTGTCTTTTGAGGTCCAGCATTAAGCCCTGTTTCATTCTTCTTGCCAAGCATGGAGCCTAAGAAGGCCTCGGTTTGATTTCCATATTTGGAACATGCTGAGTGCAGACCCCAATTCTATAATCCATTTCCTTCTGAGTCTGTTGGCATCTCTGGAGTAAGGAAGTAACATCTGCTTCAGTGAGCTGATTACCAATGAGAAAAAAGAGGTAAAGGCCAGCATTAGGTGGGGTCTGGCTGAGCTTCAAAGCAGGCATATGGCTTATATCTTAATGAGAGAGTTTACATATTCAGGAAAGATACATCTGAAGGGCAAATTAACTGGTTCAAGACCAAGTGCATAAATAAAATGTTGCTGATTAGATTTCTCTAAGTCAATGACAAACTATCTTGTAAAATCCTTCATCTCTCTATTTCTCTCTCAGTTCCCACTGCATCACTTTAGTTGGGGCCCTCGTTGCCTCAAGCCTGGATTACTACAGTGGTCCCTCATGTCATTTACCTTTGCTGAATGTCTCTTAGCACCACATCTCATCCACAAACCATAATGTTAATCTCCCTAAAACACCATTTTCATCTGCTCAAAAACCATCAATGTTTTCCTTCTGGTCCTGGCATTCAGGTATTCTCAGGAGATCTGGTCTTAATCCACATTTTCATTGTAGCTTACAACAGAATTCCAATCCAGATCTCCATCCCACCAGCCTGGTTGGTCCACTCATTCATACACAGTCTCCTGATTCTTTTCTACTATCTTTGTTTGTCCTATTTGCTTACAAAGTCCTACTTACATTGCTTTTAGTTTTCTAAGTGGTGCCCACCCTTCCAGGCTCAGTTCCAACCCCATCTATTCCACAAGGCCTTTGACCATCATTCCAGCCATCAACAACAGTCCCATTTCTGAATAATTAAAGAACTACAGAACCCTGGGAAGGGACTAATGTGTATCTGTATTTCAGAAATCCCTTTTCAAACATCCTTTATTCGAACATAATTCAGTGGGGTAAAAGCATAGGTTCTGTAGAAATTTCAGTGTCAGTTCACAGAATGTCCAACATGGAGACCTCCTGTGGTACAAAGAGACTCTATCTAATAAGATAAAAACTAGTGGGATGGGATGCTCTATCCACTTCATCCTCTCTGTCCCTTTCTATTGTTGTCCCTTTTAATTATAACGCTGCATTAAATGAATGAGTAGTATCAGGCAGAGAATGGTTTTAGTCTCAAGAGAACTCTGAAATATGGAAGGTTTCGGGTGAAAAGTTTCTCCTAATTTGGATATGATTGGCAATAGCGTGAAATGGGACTAATGGTTTGGTATAGGGAGTGGTGGCAGCATGAAGCTGAGTACCCCAAAGAGAAATGGGAAGAAAAACGTGGAAGAGGGAATCCAAGGGAAAAGGTATTCCCAGGCATCCATGCAAGGCAGAGACAACACAGCAAAAAGTTGCTTGAGGAATGTAACAGCAGTGACAACAAAAATCTACCCTATCCTTTGGACTCTATATTGATTTCTAGGCAGAGGAGACTGGATTATTCCTGGTGGTAGAGGGATCAAGTACTCATTTTCAGGAGATGTAGAGAATACTACAGCCTGTAAGGGACTAGAGCTGAGGGCTTTGTCAAAGAGATGGAAACAGGAGGGGAAGGTGGTCTGGTGGCAGTAGAGATGAACATGACATGAGAGGAAAATCCAGCTGAATAGTTCATGTAGCCATAATAGAATGGAAGAATATTTATCTAATAGCAGCTACATATATTTAGTGGAAATGTCTAAAATATCCTCAAAAGTGCTAGACTGGGTACCTGGGTTCCTCAGTCAGTTGAGCATCCAACTCCTGGTTTCAGCTCAGGTCATGATCTTGGGGTTTGTGGGATCAAGCTCTACACCATGTTCTGTGTTGACAGCATGGAACCTGCTTGGGATTCTCTCTCTACCCCGGCCCCTAGCTTGTGCTCATGCCTATGCTTTCAATCTCTCTCTCTCTCAAAATAAATAAACTTTAAAAAATTTTGTAAAAAGTGCTAGACTTAAACCTAAAGTCTAACCCTTGTCACTTATTCCATGAGTATTCTTTGTTTTTTAAATATTTATCAATGTGTTTTTATTTTTCCAGTCTATAATGTTCATAACATATTAGTTAGGTTGTTTGTGTATATAATTTCTTTCTTTCTTATTTTTTTCTTAGTTTATTGTCAAGTTGGTTTACATAGAACACCTAGTGCTCATCCCAACAAGTACTCCCTCCCATGCCCCTTCCCCTCTCCCCCACTCCCATCAGCCCTCAGTTTGTTCTCAACATTCAAGAGTCTTTCGTGGTTTGTCTCCCTCCCTCTCCCCAACTATTTTTCCCCTTCTTCTCCTGCACCATCCTCCGATAACTTCCTCCTAATCCACCTATACGTGCAAACATATGGTATTTGTTCTTTTCTGCCTGACTTATTTCACTAAGCATAACATCCTCTAGTTCCATCCATGTTGCTATACATGGCGAGATTTCATTCTTTCTCATTGCCATGTAGTATTCCATTGTACACATATACCACATCTTCTTGATCCATTTGTCAGTTGATGGACACTTAGGTTCTTTCCATGATTTGGCTATTGTTGAGAGTGCCACTATGAACATTGGGGTACATGTGCCCCTATGCATCAGCACTCTTGTATCCCTTGGGTAAATTCCTAGCAATGCTATTGCTGGGTCATAGGGGAGTTCTACTGTTAATTTTTTGAGGAGCCTCCATACTGTTTTCCAGAGCGGTTGCACCAGCTTACATTCCCACCAACAGTGTAGGAGGGTGCCCATTTCTCCACATCCTTGCCAGCATCTAGAGTCCCGATTTGTTCATTTTAGCCACTCTGACCAGCATGAGGTGGTATCTCAGTGTGGTTTTGATTCGTATTTTCCTGATGATGCAGGACACTGAGCATCATTTCATGTGTCTGTTGGCCATCTAGATGTCCTCTTTGGAGAAGTGTCTGGTCATTTCTTCTGCCCATTTCTTCACTGGGTTATTTGTTTTTCAGGTGTGGAGTTTGGTGAGTTCCTTATAGATTTTGGATACTATCCCTTTATATGATATGTCATTTGCAATTGGTGTTTTGAAAAAATAAACAAAATTGACAAACCTCTAGCCAGGCTTCTCAAAAAGAAAATAGAGTATTTATTTATTTAGAGAGAGTGAGTGAGTGAGCAAGTGGAGGGAGAGGCAGAGAGGGAGAGAGTCCCAAGCAAGCTCTGTACTACTAGTGCAGAGCCTAACTTGGAGCTCAAACTCATGAACCACTAGATCATGACCTGAACTAAAACCAAAAGTTGGACATTTTAAATCAACTGAGCCACCCAGGCGTCCCTATTCCATGAGCATTCTTGGTACTTTTCCAAGGTCTTGTTTTTAAGAACATGTCTTTAAAACATTTTTGATGGCTACCCAAACTAAAAAATACCTTACACAAGCTAATGATTAATGGAAAAAAAAATACTAAGGCAAAAACAATGCATTTTGATTATTTTCTAAACTAGTAAGGTCTTTTCAATTAAAAAAATGCTGATCAAAACGTACTAAATTGGCTCCATGACTCATTAAAGAGAAAACTGTTAGAGCATTTATGAATGGCTGACTTTGAAGACCATAAGACAAGAGTTGAGAGAGACTAAGACCTAGTTCCAAGAATGTTCAAAGGAATTTCCAGGAATACCATTGATATATGGTTATAAAGTCTTCTTATAACTGAGAATTTTTTTTAATTTTTATTTTTGAGAGAGAACACATGCACTCAAGTGGGAGAGGGGCAGAGAGAGAGAATCCCAAGCAGGCTTCGTGCTGTCAGTGAGGAGCTTGATATGAGTATCGATCCAGTGACCCTTGGACTGTGACTTGAGCTGAAATCAAGAGTGGGACACTTATCCAAATGAGACACCCAGCTGCCCCTTATAACGTTTAAACTATATCCTTTACTGTTTTGTAGGTGGAGGCGAACTCCTTGAGAAACCACACAAGGGTGGAGGGACTGTTTAGAGACATGGGAGTAACCCTGAATCTGGGAGTTTGCATCTCATGCCACAGTGGTCCTTGGAGGGAGAAGAGATGTTCGGGGCGCCTGGGTGGCTTAGTCGGTTAAGCGGCCAACTTTCGCTTAGGTCATGATCTCGCGGTTCGTGGGTTCGAGCCCCACGTCGGGATCTGTGGTGACTGTCAGCTCAGAGCCTGGAGCCTGTTTCAGTCTGTGACTCCCTCTCTCTCTGACCCTCCCCTGCTCACGCTGTCTCTCTCTCTCTCTCTTAGAAATAAATAAAAAAAAAATTAAAAAAAAAAAAAAAGAAGAGATGTTCATAGCAGACCAAAGCTCACTCTCTGAAGGCAGGACCATATCTTTATATCCTCTTTAGCACCCAATATATTCCTATTCATTTTACATAGTAAAATGTTTGGCCATGCATTTTGAGATTAATACATTCTAGAATAGTGGCTTTCAAATGTAAAAGAAGTATTCCTGTAATAAAGGTGTGTTCACATTTCTGATCCTATTCCCTAGACTTTCTCTTATCTACTTTTCCACTGGTGATTACCTGATCTAGAATACTAACAGAAGAAGAAATGAGCATTTGTTAAAAATCATTAAACTTTAGGTACACAGTGGGGTGCCTGGGTGGCTCAGTCAGGTAAGCATCCGACTTTGTCTTGGGTCATGATTTCACAGCTTGTGGTTTTGAGTCCCACAGTGAGCTTTGTGCTCACAGCTCAGAGCCTGGAGACTGCTTTAGATTCTGTGTCTCCCTCTCTCTCTCTGCCCCTCCCCCACTTACACTTTGTTTCACTCTCAAAAATAAATAAACATTTAAAAAAAGATACTGGGGTGCCTGGTGACTCAATCAGTTAAGCATATGACTTCGGCTCAGGTCATGATCTCACATCTGATGGATTTGAGTTTCGTATCGGGTTCTGTGCTGACAGCTCAGAGCCTGGAGCCCACTTTGTACTCTGTGTCTCCCTCTCTTTCTCTCTCAAAAATAAATAAACATTTAATTTTTTTAAAGAAAGATACTATAAAGAGCTTCAAGCATAGAGTACAATTGAACTAATTCAAATTGTTTAGTAATTTTATGCAACAGGTACTATTTTCCCCATTTTAGATGAAAAACTGGAACTCTATGAGGGTAGGAGATATAATGATTAAGGACCCAGAGCTAGGATAATTCAGAGCCAGGATGTGAACCCACACCTGGATGATTCTGAAGCTTACATTCTCTCCATATCTTCTGAACAAGTCATACAAGGAAATCAGGACTTCATGGTCTGGTGAGATACATACTGATCTGGATACAGGGATTAGCTCTCTCAAAGTTCTCCTTGCAACCTGGGCATATTGGTTAGCTTTTTTGAGTCTTAGCTTTTCCATTTCTTTTTAAAATTTTTTTTTAACATTTATTCATTTTTGAGAGAGAGAGAGAGAGTGCAAGTGGGGGAGGGGCAGAGAGAGAGGAAGACACAGAATTCGAAGCAGGCTTCAGGCTCCGAGCTGTCAGCACAGAGCCTGACGCGGGGCTCAAACCCACAAACTGTGAGATCACGACCTGAGCTGAAGTCGGACACTCAACCGACTGAGCCACCCACATGCCCTTAGCTTTTCCACTTCTAAAATGGGGATCATTGCCTCCTCACAATAGGAACATTGTTAAGATTAAATGGGATGATTTACATGAGTTATAAACTGTGGGTATTTTATAAATGTAAGATACCACTTAATGCCATGTCTTCCTTTAAGGAATGATGATAAATGTGATAACTTTTGAAAATTATCTAGCATCCTGACTAAAAATGATATATGCTCAATAAATTTTCCTTTCCTTCTTTCTTAAGACATTATGTGAGAAATCCACAGTGAAGAAACCCAATAGGCTATTCTGGCAAGATACAGGGCAAACATGCTAAATGGTACCCACTTGGGTCAGGGAGAGGTAGATCTTGAAAGCCCAACTTTAGACGGTAAATGCTCACTGATTTACTTCTACTTTGGAATCCTGTCTAACGATTACATGAGTGGCACCCAATATTAAAGGTTTAAGTTCAGGTTGCCAAGCAGCAATTTCAGAAAAGACTTCTTTGCCTTTGGAAAATAAATGGGATCCTGGCTCAAGTAGCAATTCTATTCCTGTTCATCTTGGGAATACCTTGCATTAATTTGGGGAAAGATCAAGGGACAGGAGATAGCTTTGTTTCTATTCAAATTAAGGTCATTACAGATACTTAACTGCTTTCCAGTATTAGTAGGTGTCATCTTTAAATGGTCTCCCAGTTCTCCTGATGTCTCAACTCCTGCTCACTACCAGAGTATACCATAGTTTATTACAGATTTCACAACTAGACTCTCTTGGTCACCTGGAAATCAGAGAGCCAAGAGAACGAAGATCTGCTCTTACAAATCCTCTTTCTTGTCCAGCATTTCTGTCATCGCTGCTGGATTTCCAAGATAATCACTTACAAGTCACATTTCTTTTTCCTGTCACTTCTTCTCAAGTTCATTTCATAGGTGTCTTCCTCTATTTATGTACTCTCTTCCCCAGTTCATACAGAAACTCTGTTGGAAAGTGTTGCTGAAGAGAATTCTTAGCCCTGGCTCACATGAAACAGAATAGAAGAAATTCTGTTCAACTCCCTGCTAAGGGCCAATTTCAAGATGGGGTAGAGAGAATATTTTTATGGTTTGAGACGAAATGGATCTTCTGCCACTGAAAAGATCCCATGGGCAAGCCTGAGAAGATCTAATGTTATCTCTCAGGTTGTGAGAAACAACTGAGATACTAGAAGTAAACATACCTTGTATATCATAAAATATTTTCTAAATGTAAGAGAGATTTTGTGTCAGAAGCTAGAGAGCCCAAAACTAATTCCTCTCCTTTCCAATGCTCTGACTGGCAAAGAATAGACGTAAAGATAATAAATCAAAGAGAACCAAGTGTAGACTGAAAATGACAGAGAAAACCCCCAACATGTCTCAAAATGGAGGTATTGGTAATATCTGCATTAAAGAGCACAATGTGGACTTGAAGCCAACATGGAATTGCTCTAAATCCATTTACCCAGTCAGCTGTGGACCTGGGAGCAGAGAAGAGGACTGCATGAGCTACAATGGGGAGAGAATCTACCACAAAAAAATCCCCATAAAACAAAACAAACTAATAAAAACAACACACCCACACCCACACACAGAGCCAGTAAGTAATATGGGTTCTGACCAATCATCTTACTTTCTCCTATCAGGAGAGAACTGGGTAAGTAATAAAAGGTCCCAACTATCCCTATAATGGAAATATAGGGGGTGAAGTGTGGGATAAATGTTCTCTTTCTCAACATTCCTTGCAAGAGACAAGCACAGTAATTTATATTTCTCCATGTAAAGCAAAGAGCCTCATAATTAATTTGGGTAACTGACTTTTCTGTTGCATCCTAGTCTTTCAATTATCCTCCCTACATTTGGTTCACTATGATTAGTTTGGAACTGTACTGTAACTAAAAGTACAAGTTCAGGATCTAAAGTGATAAAGATCAAGAAGTTTCTAATGGGTGGGTAAAAGAGAAGTAAAGGAGTATTTAGGTTGTTTTAATGAGTTTTGGTTACCCAATAAACTATATCCACTTGCAGTAATGAAATACACTTGGAGCCATTAAAAAGCCTTATTATTAAAATTCTTATACAAAAAAATAATTTTGTTTTGACCTTAAATTTGATAGCCACAATCCTCTTTTCTCATTGAAACAATTGTTTCTGTAACACAGGTTATCTCAGGGAAACGATACCCATATTATGGCAGACTATATTTTGTTCACTGAGTATCTATTATGTATCTGCCATGTGCTAGGCATCACGAGGGATTCAGAACTGAACAAGATAGAGTCTATGTTCTAAATAGTCATCAAGAGAGAAAATGGAAAGCCAATAATAATGTGAGCAAAATGTACAGAGCTATAAATCAGACCAGAAAGGGTAAGTGCTCAGGTACGGTATATTAAGTAATTGGGTGATTACCAATTTAGGTAGGACTTTGGGAAGAACAGAGAGACCCAGTAAAGACTCAAAGGCAGTATTTGAGCTCTTTTTGAAAGACAGTTATTACTTAGACATATAAAGAGGAGAGGTAAGACATGATGGGGAAAAGGAGTAGTAAGAAAGGCACTGAATGGGACATAAATTATAAAGAGACAGTAGCTCTGGTTGACTAGACTGTGGGGCTCACCAAGGGAAATATGATATAAAAAGGAAAGTAGAAACAATATAGAGGAGAACCCTTCATGCCAGGACACAGATTTTGGATTACACTTTCCATTGGCAGTGGGGCTTTATAACAAACCTGGGAGCAAACTTCAGGATCTCTTGCCTGTTTGGTATGTATAAATGTTGGCTTTTCCCTCCAAAGACTGGAGGTGGAGGAAGGTTCTTTGAAAGGCTGTCATAACTGTCTAGAAGGGTTTTATGTTTGCCTGACCCAGGGTGGTAGCTATGAGGACCACAAGCTGGGAATGAATGGGATATGTACTGTTCAGAGAGAACTGATGGGATTTGATACACTTGATGGCCACCCAGCAAATACCATGACTCATTTACTTTAATAGATATTCCCTCAGCAATGTAATTTGTAAATTAGTTTTTAATGAAAATAAAAATAAAATTATTTCATAAATATAAGTTGGCTTCAACCCACTGATTTTCAAGCACTTGCTTACTGTGATGCCCCATTTTCAGAGATACATAACACTGTAGACAGCGACTTGCTAGAAGTTTGAATCCTGGCTCTCCATCTCAGCTTGCCCCCAAGTTGCCCTTGTTTCATCCTTTCACATAGAGGGCTGCTATGCCATGTCCTTTGCACAAAGGGTCTTATGGCTATAAAATAGTTTGAGAATCACTAATCCAAACTTCATAAACAAAGAAACTCGAAGGACATCACAATTTCTGGACTTTAGGTCATATCACAAAAGAAATAGATAATAAATCCCCATTCAATATGCTGAATTCTCAATTTCGCTTTCACTGTTGTAATCCCTGCTGTGTCATTATTATTCTGTTTTTAACCTTGGCACAATATTAACATAAGAGCTGGTTACAGATTCATCAGTATTCAGATGAGGAAAAATCAATCATTTACAAAAAGAATGCCAGCATCTAGATAGAGAGCTGCAAAGCCACAATTGTAAAAAAGGAGAAATCCTTGCCTGGATGTTCTCTATCTGGTTTAATTATTTGTGTGCAGTATCTTTTTACTCAAATAGCTAATATTCCATTAACAACTCACATTACTGAGTCAGGTAATTATGAATTTCTGTTTGTGGCTGGGAGGTTTTTTTTTTAACAAAATAATTACAACCCACTAATCCTCATGGGAGGTTGCTGGCATATTCAAGAGATAATTCAGAAATCCAAACATGGGTCTGATGGGTCAAAGAGAAAATATAAGTAAAATATATTATCCTTTTAACAAATTCATGCTCTCTGAAGATATCTGAAAATGTTAATGATATTACACAAATTATTAAATTTATAAAGAGGATTAATAGAATGCAGCTTTGGCAAAATTCAGCTGAGCTCTTTTGGTATGCCTCACATTTTGTGATGACGCTAACATGTGTTTTATCCTCCCGCCTCACACCATAACTAGAGTTTCTCAAACTCTAATGCACACACAGATCAGCAGGGTATCTTCTCAAACTGCAGACTGTGATTTAGTAGATGTGGATGGGACCTGGGATTCAGATGATGCAACTGGTCTGGGGACTACATTTTAAGTAGCAAGTCTGTAAAACCTTCTCCATTCTGACCCTATCGAGTCTGGCCATTTACCATTGGACATTCTGCATTCACATTGCAGACAACTTTTTCTCAAAAAAAAAAAAAAAGTGCTCCTAAAATTCTAGAAAATAGTGGCTACGGCTGAGGGGATATGCTAGGGTCAAGAAACAGACTCAATAGAGTTTTCCCCCTGAGATCAGGAAACATGACAGGGATGTCCACTCTCACCATTGTTGTTTAACATAGTGCTGGAAGTCCTAGCATCAGCCATCAGACAACAAAAGGAAATAAAGGCATCAGAATTGGCAAAGAAGTCAAACTTTCACTTTTCGCAGACGACATGATACTCTACATGGAAAACCCAACAGACTCCACCAGAAGCCTACTAGAACTGATTCAAGAATTCAGCAAAGTTGCAGGGTACAAAATCAACATAGAGAAATCGGTTGCATTTTTATACACCAATAATGAAGCAACAGAAAGAGAAATCAAGAAACTGATCTCATTCACAATTGCACAAAAAACCATAAAATACCTCGGAATAAACCTAACCAAGGATACAAGAGATCTGTATGATGAAAACTCTGGAAAACTTATGAAGGAAATTGAAGAAGACACAAAGAAATGGAAAAACATTCCATGCTCATGGATCGGAAGAATAAATATAGTTAAAATGTCATTACTATCCAAAGCAATCTACACATTCAATGCAATCCCAATCAAAATTGCACCAGCATACTTCTCAAAACTAGAACAAACTATCCTAAAATTTGTATGGAACCACAAAAGGTCCCGAATAGCCAAAGTAATATTGAAGAAGAAAACCAAAATGGGAGGTATCAACATCACAGACTTAAGCCTCTACTACAAAGCTGTCATCATCACACAGTATGGTATTGGCACAAAAACAGACACATAGGCCAATGGAATTGAATTGAGAACTCAGAATTGGACCCAAAAGTATACACCCAACTAATCTTTGACAAAGCAGGAAAGAGTATCCAACGGAAAAGAGAGCCTCTTTAACAGATGGTATTGGGGGAACTGGACAGCAACATGCAGAAGAATGAAACTAGATCATTTTCTCACACCATGCACAAAAATAAACTCAAAATGGATAAAGGACCTGAATGTGAGGAAGGAAACTATCAATACCCTAGAGGAGAAAGCAGGAAACAACCTCTTTGACCTCCACCACAGCAATTTCTTACTTGACACATCCCCAAAAGCAAAAGAATCAAGAGCAAAAATAAACTATTGGGACCTCATCAAGATTAAAATCTTCTGCATTGCAAAGGAAACAACCCATAAAACTAATAGACAACCAACGGAATGGGAAAAGATAGTTGCAAATGAAAGATCAGATAAAGGGTTAATATCCAAAATCTATAAGGAACTCACCAAACTCCACACCCGAAAAACAAACAACCCTGTGAAGAAATGGGCAGAAGATATGAACAGACACTTATCCAAAGAGGACATCTAGATGGCCAACAGACACATGAAACGATGCTCAGCATCCCTCCTCATCAGGAAAATACAAATCAAAACCACACTAAGATACCACCTCACGCAGGTCAGAGTGGCTAAAATGAGCAAATCAGAGGACTTTAGATGCTGGCGAGGATGTGGAGAAATGGGCACCCTCCTACACTGTTGGTGGGAATGTAAGCTGGTGCAACCCCTCGGGAAAACATTATGGAGGCTCCTCAAAAAATTAACAATAGAACTCCCTTATGACCCAGCAATAACACTGCTAGGACTTTACCCAAGGGATACAAGAGTGCTGATACACAGGGGCACATGTACCCCAATGTTCATAGCGGCACTCTCAACAATAGCCAAATCATGGAAAGAACCTAAGTGTCCATCAACTGACAAATGGATCAAGAAGACGTGGTATATGTATACAATGGAATACTACATGGCAATGAGAAAGAATGAAATCTCGCCATGTGTAGCAACATGGATGGAACTAGAGGATGTTATGCTTAGTGAAATAAGTCAGGCAGAGAAGGACAAATACCATATGTTTGCACGTATAGGTGGATTAGGAAGAAGGTGGAGGATGGTGCGGGAGAAGAAGGGGAAAAATAGTTGGGGAGAGGGAGGGAGACAAACCATGAGAGACTCTTGAATGTTGAGGACAAACTGAGGGCTGATGGGGGTGGGGGGAGATGAGCATGGAGGAGGGCACTTGTGGGGATGAACACTGGGTGTTATATGGAAACCAACTTGACAATAAAGTATTTGTAAAAAAAAATAAAGAAAGAAAGAAATAGACTCAATAAACATGACTAGGACATTGTACCATTCTACAGTTTCATTTCTATGGGTTTTACATATAGGCTATTGCTTGAAGAAAGACCTCCAATCCTTGAAAGGGAAAAAAATATCTGGAAATGATGGTTCTAGACTTTTTCATATTTTCTTCTCTTCAAAGAAAGCTAATATTTTCTGAGAACTTATAGTATACCAGGTCTATGCAAAGAAAATGCCCAAGGTCACATATTTGAGAAGCAGTGAAGAAGACAGGATGGGATCCTTGAGATTTCTCATTTTACCTAAGCCTACGCTATTTCACATGTACCATGCTTCCCTTCCAATATGTTTCAATGTTGTGTCCTAGCCTCAATGAGCCTAGTGCTCTGCTTTCTCTGGTAAGAGCTAAACATTATGAGAAACTATTCAATACTTGCTAGTGCATTCTGTAAAGACACAGTGGGGATGACATTCAACACACAAATATCAATGGTATTTCTATAATAAATAATGAAAAATTAGAAGCTAAAATTAAAAATATATATAATTTAAAAGAGCTCCAAAAATGGAAACATCTAATTATAAATCTAACAACTAAAAGTACCATGCTCAGTGTTCCATGTTCAGCTACAAAATGCTGACAAAAGAAATCAAGGAAGATCTGAATAAATGAAAAGACAAACTGTGTACATGGTTTGGAAGATTCAATATAGCAAATATGTCGGTTTTCTCAAAGTACACTATATGTTTAAACAATATCAATAAAAGCCCCAGAACTATCTTGTAGATATAGACAAGCTGATTCTAAAATTTATATGGAAGAGAAAAGGAATTCGAAGACTAAAATAATTTTGAAAAAGAAGAATAAAGTTGTAGCTATTTGATGTCAGATTTTTAGAATCCACTATAAAGCTATAGTAATTAAAGGGTCCCTGGGTGGCTCAGTTGGTTAAGCATCCGACTTCGGCTCAGGTAATGATCTCACGGTTTGTGGGTTTGAGCCCCACATCAGGCTCTGTGTGGCCTGTGTGACAGCTCAGAGCCTGGAGTCTGCTTTGGATTCTGTGTCTCCCTCCCTCTCTTGCTCATGCTCAATCTCAGTCTCTCAAAAATAAACGTTAAAAAAAAAAACAAAAAAAACTACAGCAATTAAGATGGTTTGGAATTGGCAAGGAGATAGATACACTTGGATCAAGTGAACAAAATAGAGTCCAGAAATAGACATATACAAATATGGCTATTTGATTTCTGACAAAATTAACTGACAAAAGCAATTCAATGGAGGAATGATAACCTTTTCAAAAGATGGTATGGGACAACTGGCCTTTCATATGTGAAAATATGAACTTGGCCCAAACCTCACACCTTTATGCAAAATGGATCATAGATTTGAATGTGAAACATAAAACTACTAAACTTTGAGAAGAATATGTAAGACAAAATCTTCATGACCTGGAAGTAAATGCTAAGTTCTTACAAATGACACCAATAATACACCACCCATATAATAAAAACGTGATAAACTAGTCTTCACCAAAATTTGTAACTTCTGCTTTGTCAAAGACACTGCCAAGAAAATAAAAAGGCGAACTGCAGGCTGGGAAAAAATATTTGCATATCACGTATCTGACAAAGGACTTGTATCCGGCATATATAAACAACCTCAAAACTCAATAAAAAGACAACAGAAACTCAAATTAAAAATGGGTAAAGAAGTTCAACAGACACTTCACTAAAGGATATAAGAATGGTAGGGGTGCTTGGATGGCTCAGTTGGTTAAGCATCTGACTTGAACTCAGCTCATGATCTCACAGTTTTTGAGTTCAAACTCCATGCTGGGCTCTGTGCTGACAACTTGGAATCCAGAGCCTGCTTCAGATTCTGTGTCTCCTTCTCTCTCTGCCCCTCCCCTGCTAGTGTGGTTTCCTTCTGTCTCTCAAAAATAAATAAACGTTGAAAAAAAATTTTTTTAAAGATATAAGGATGATAAATAAGCACATGAAAGATGTTAAATGTTATTATCCACTAAGGAAATGCATATTCAAATCACAATTCAGTACTGCTATATACCTGTCAGGATGGCTAAAATACAAATACTTCGAATAACAAGTGCTGACAAAGACACAGAGCAATTGAGATTCTCATACATTGCTTGTGGGAATGCAAAATGATACAACCACTACAGAAGGTGGTCTTGGCAGTTTCTTTTCAAGTTAACATATGACTCAGTTCTTTTACTCCTGGGTACTGAGAGAAATGAAAACATATTCATACAAAGATCTTTATTAAAAAAAAAAAAGCTCATAGCTGTTTTACTAATAACAATCACAGCCTGAAAATCACCCAAATGTTCTTTCTTTCAGCAGATGAATGCCTAAAGGAATTGTAATAACTCTGCTACTCAGCAATAAAAAGGAATAGACTATTTGATACATGCAACAAGTTGGATGAATCTCAGACAGCACACTGAGCAAAAGAAACCATTTCAAAAAGGTTATAGACTGTATGATTCTATTTACGTGACCTTTTTTTTTTAAAGTTTATTTATTTATTTTGAGAGGGGGAGAGAGAGAGCAGCATGTGGGAGAGACAGAGGAAGAGAGAATCCCAAGTAGGCTCCGAATTGTCAGCACAGAACCCAACACAGGTTCAGATCATGACCTGAGCCGAAATCAACAGATGCTTAACTGCCTGAGCCACCCGGTGTCCCTACATGACATTCTTGAAAAGACTACTATGATGGAGAACAGATCAGTGGTTAAGGGTAGGAGAAAGTGTGACTATATATGGATAGCATGGAGAGCTTTGGGGGGATGACGGAAGGAACTATTCTCTATGCTGCTTATGGTGGTGGCTACATAATCTATACATGTGTTAAAATTCATAGAAATGCATATCAAATGGAAAGAAACTCAAATTTAAGGAATGATTAAGAATGATAATTTAAAATAATAATACTAATTTTAAAAGAAATTGTGGTATGAAACTAAATTTCAAAAACTTTCTTGTTCTGGTAACAATATTTGTAGAGCTGAAACTAGTTCTGCTCAAAGTAGTTTTTCAACTATGAAATCATAAAAGAAAATGTAAATTTTATGTTCTGTGGGATTTTTTTTTGTTCTAATTATGCAATAAATGGATATAGCAAAGAAAGTCTTCCCTGAAGAGCACAATAGACAGAGACAGTAGGAGACCAAGAGGTCTCAGAAGACTCAACTTTCTTTATTTGGTTTGTGAGGGTAGATTAATATTCTAACATTCAGATTTTCAAGTGCAACGGGGCTGTAAGAATTGTGTGCATCAGTGGCTGGCCCATTAGACCAACAGAGAACAAACTATGTTACTCTTTGATGACTGGAAAGTTTGTAGATGAGCAAAAGGTAAAGGCATTCTAATTTTCAATTACTTACAGTATTTACATCTTTTCTCACTAATCATCTCTCTCAATACTATAAGTCAACATAGGCAAATAGAGATTACTATCTCTTTATGGGAATACTTTAATGAAATGTAATATATCTAAAGACAAAGCTTAGGTTGTCAATCCATTTCATCTCTCTTGTTCCAAAACAGAGGATGTGGAGGCTTGGCAATTTGATACCACTGTCCCCTACTGTGAGTTGTGAGAACTGTAGGTATAACAAACTTCCACATCTGGGATTAGCAAACTATGGTTTATGGCCTACAAGTTATTTTTTTTAATTTTAAAAGGCTTGTACAAAAAAATAAATAAAAATAATCAAGAATATATGACAGAAACAATGTATGTCTCAGAAAGCCTAAAATACCGTTTGTCCCTTTAGAAAAAGAATACTGATTCCTGCTCCATTCTTGATTTGAAACCAAACCAAGTCAACTCAGCAAGTAGGACTAGATGGGTGTTTCTTCAACCTTTTAAAGTGCATCTACAAAATATCTACAAGCAACATCATACCAAATCATGAAAATCTGACTGTTTTCCCTCTAAGATCAGAAAAAGGGCATGGATGTCCATTCTTTCTACTTCTACTCAGTATTGTACCAGAAGTTCCTGTCAGTCAAATAAGGCAAAAAAAAAAAAAAAAAAAAAAAAATTTAAGGCACACAGACTGGAAAGGAAGAAATAAATCTGTCTTTATTCACAGGTGACATTATAATCTAACTAGAAAACCCTATGGAATCTACAAAAAAACTTTAATAAGCGAGTTTAGAACAGTTATAAGACATAATATATAAAAATTAATTGTATGTCAATGTACTAGCAAAAACAGAACTTTAATTTTAAAATTTTCAGTAACATCAAAATATGAATATTTTGGGATCAACTTCACAAAACATGAAACATGGTAGAATGAGACTAAAGAAGACTTAAACACTTGGAGAGCTATAATGTGTCCATGAATCAATATTATTAAAATGTCAGTTTTACCTAAATTGATTTCTAGATTCAATGCAAACCAAGAAATTCCATCAGGCTCTTTTGGACAGCCTGTAAAGCTCATTATGATATATATGAAAATGCAATGGTGCCAAATAGCCAAGGTACTTTAAAAAAAAATTAATGTTTTTTTTTTAATTTATTTCTGAGAGAGAGAGAGAGAGACAGCATAAGCAGGGAAGGGGTCAGAGAGAGAGGGAGACAAAGAATCTGAAGCAGGCTCCAGGCTTTGAGCTAGCTGTCAGCACAGAGCCCGACATTGGGGCTCGAACCCATGAACCGTGAGATCATGACCTGAGTCAAAGTTGGATGCTTAACCCACTGAGCCACCCAGGTGCCCCTCCCCCCCTGCCCCCCAGGTACTTTTTAAAAAAGATGAAGTTGGCTGAACTATACTACCTGCTAAATATTTTTAAAACCAAACAAACAAAAACCATGAAAGCAAATCAGGAAAGGTAATGACCCTCACTTCACTTTGTAATTATGAGGGTAAATTGAAGGAGGTTTTTCAGCTCTGATATTCCATTTTAAACACAAGCTACAAACATAAAGATGGATGATGTATCTAAATATCACACCATTTTAGAAACTGTTGACATAACTGGTAGTATTTAACTTGCAAAAGAAAAATATTTATTAAGCAGACCCAATGACTATATAAACAAAACATAAAGGTCCATCACAATAGGAGAAATATTTCACCACTTCTCTGTAGCTCCAGAGGAAAGAGCCTGAAGATAAAGGAGTCACAGGTAGACTTAGGTTCAGAACAAGGTGAACTTGCTAAAATGGAATGGGCTGCTTCGTGAGGTGGTGAGCTCATCATGGCTGGGATATAAGCAGATGGTGAAAGACATTTGCCATCTATGATTTGTTGACACTAAACCAGTATTTCTCAAAGTGTAGTTGAGGTCCATGTCCATAGAAAATTTGCTAAAAGTTTAGATTCTTAGGTCCCACTGCAGAACATAAATTTGATTCTCTGGGGAACAGACCTGGACTCTGCACTTTAGCAACCTCTGCAGGTAATTTTTATGTTCATGAAATCTGGAAATTGCTGGTTGAGATGACAGTAATCCTTTTGATTTCAACAAATCTCTGATTGTCTCTTTCCTAATGGACTATTGTTCATTTTGTTGGGTTAATAGAAGAGTCTTCCTGTAATGTGCAATTAATTCTGCATCCTAAACAAGTCCATGGCAAATGAAACTTTGGGAAATGAATAGTGGGATGGCTCAATGCGTTGTCATGAGTGTAATAGTCATCATGCTGGAGCAACATGACTGCATGCTGATTACTATCTCTGCTTTTATGCCAGGATTTCAGCAATCTGTGGAACCATTTGTAGCCTAAGATTCAAAAAGAACCACCAAAGGAATGGCTTCACCACAGGGTACACTATGGCTATGACACAGACTACCTTGGGCTATTGACCGAGCTTATTTTCAAAGTCACAACTCCTGGCTAGAGAAGTCTGAAGAGAAGATTCCTAAATATAGTTCATGAACTTAGGGTTACATCCATAAAAACAGTAATGCTTTTCATTTTCAAGTTAAAAAAGAACAAACAATTACCACCTGAAATCCAAATATAGTCCCATGGTAGAAAGAAACATACCATTTAGCTACATTGCATATACAATTATACTCCCTGTAAACACTATTTAAAACATTTCTATCCTCACATCATTCCTTAGTACACAGCAGCCACAGAAAGGACAGGAGCTCTCCCACAAAAAAATAGGGGGCAACTTTGCTAATCAATTTTATATGCAGTTTTAATTACTAGATGCTTACATATTTACCATTGTTGGGTCTCTGGATGAATTGGTTATTTTTATTATTATGAAATGACCTTTACCTCTGGTAATAATCTATCTTGAAGTCAACTTTATCTGATATTAATAGAGCTACCAACTTTCTTATACTTAGGATGCACATGGTATATCTTTTTCCACCCTTTAACTTTCAACCCTGTATCTCTATATTTAAAGCATTTTTGTGGATATTGGTTGTTGTATTGCTTTGTTTTTCCCAGTCTAACAATCTCTGCCTCTTAACTGTAATTCTTAATCCATCTACAGTTCATTTAACTATTAATAACTGGGTTTAAGCCTACCATCTTTATTTCTCCCCCTTTTTTTTCTTTGTTTCTTTGGTAGTCAAGGATATTTTAGCATTTCATTCCATAATCTTCTCTATTGACTTTTTATCTATGCCTCTTCATATATTTTTCTAGGAATTACACGTGCTCAATCCATCACAGTCTATGTTGAGTTAATATTGTACTACTTTGTGGATAATATACTTTACAAGAGTACAATTCCACTTATCCCCTGGCCCTTATTTTGTGCTATTCTTTTCATATATTTTATTCCTACATATAACCTTCTGCAATAAATTATTTGCTTTAATTACCAGTTGGCTTATAAAGAGGTTTTAAAAAGAAAAAATAGTATTTTATAATTCCTCACATATTTCCCATTATTCATACCCTTTCTTCCTGTATATGTAAATTACCAACTTCTATCATTTCTCCTTTCAAGAATTTTTAGCACTTTTAGATTTAAATTTTTTTTTTTTTAATTTTAGACATTTAGAACCATTAACAGTTTTTGTAGTCAGTTTTGCTGGTGCAAATGTTCTCAACTTTTACCTGTCTAAAAATGTTTCTATTTCATTTTAATTTTTAAAGACATTTCACTAGATATAAAATTTTAGATGATAAATTTTAAATTTGTCATTCCATTGTCTTCTGGCTTCCATTGCTTTTGAAGTTGGCATTTATTGTAACCACTGTCCTCCATATTTAATGAGCCATCTTCTCTGTGTTAAGATTTTTTTCTTTATCATTGGTTTTCAGCAGCTTGTCTATGATGTGGTTATCTTTATATTTATCCTGCTGGGGTTAATATTAATCTACTGGGGCTCATTAAACATCTTTGATCCATGGGATGCTGGGCTTATTTTTTAATCAACTTTAAAAATACTTAACCATTATTTAACCATTTTTTTCTCTATTCTTTGTCTCATCTCCTTCTGGAAATCAATTAAAACCTAGATGAGGTCACCTAATACTGACCCACATATCATTGAGACTTAATTTTTCTCCCAATGTTATTTCTCTCTACATTTCATTTTGGATAATTTCTATTGATCTGCCTTCACGTTCCCTGATACTTTTTTTCTGTTTTCTTTATATACTGTTGATTGAATTTAATGATTTTTTAAAAATGTCAGATACTGTATTTTTTAGTTTTAGGATTTCAATTTGGTTCCTTTTCAGTCTTTAAACCTTTCCTAAAATTCCTACCTCCTAATTCCAATAGCTGGGTCACTAGTTCATCTGTTTCTAAATGATTTTTCTCTTGACTATGCATCACAATAAAAAAATGTTTTCATGTCTAGTAATTTTTAATTATTGAAATTATATATCATACAGATTATTCTGTGATCTTCTGATCTTGCTTGTTCAAGCAAGCAGTCAAATTAATAACAGGTCACCATTAACTTCTGGAGGCATGGTTTTATCCTTACTGGATCAAGTTTTCCTTTTTCCTTAGTTCTGGGGCAAACACATTAGTTATGTGTTCTTTACTCTTAAGGTTTCTCTGGTTATTTCAATGGGAAGTCCAAAAAGTTTACCAGGCTCTTGCAACTTTTCAAGATTCAGTCTCCAAACTGTTTCCTCTGTGGTACCAACTGCTATAATCTTCCTTCATCTCTTTCAGTCACCGAGATTTCATTTTCTCATTGGGATATCTGGAATCCCACTCATGCCTATACTGCTCATAAGTTAGTTAAGGATTTAAATGGAGTTTATATGCAGAATTTGGGCCCCTCCTCGCCATGGCTTCTTCCTTTCTGGGATTCCTATCCTCAATTTCCAGCCATTCTGTCTAGCCCACACTCTGTTCTCAGTCCCTTCAGACCAAAAACAAAACCCTGATTTTTTTTCTGCTTGAGTTCTAGCATTCCATGTAGCATGCAGCCTGGTAATCTCCTCAGGGGACAAACTCCCTTCTAAGAGCACTAGTCTCAATACAAGCTATTCTTCCCCTGAAGGAATTGGGACCCCAATACACAATTTTGATTTCATTTATCTCAATTCCTTCTTAGTCTCTTTTTCCAGGGACCATTTTCCTAGCCCTGGTTTAGGGATTACCATCTAATGATGTACAAAACTGTTCCAAACTCTTTGTAACTCTCAAATGATTATCCTGTGCTATAAACAGCCAATCCAATTAAAGGTTTATCACTTCAATCATCTTGTTTTGTTTTAAAGGAATTATATAACAAAACTCAGAGTGTATGTCTAAAACAAAGCTCCAACAAATCAGTATAAGTTATCTTTAGCACAAAATAGCTCCTTCTTCATATAATCTGCCACTGAATATTTTTCAAGAATGTTCTCTAGTTCTTATTTCCTATCTTTTAGGTCTCAGATCAGACATTTCTCCTTTAGAAACTTCCTCTGGTCTTCTTCTCCTCCACAACATCCTTGTCTAGCTTTATCATCATAGTTACCATACTGTTTTAATAAATGCAAATTTAAGGCCATGCTCGCAACCCACAAGTTTTTCTAGGTAGTGTTTTGTGGTCATTCAGTTCTAAATATTTCATAAGTTCCATTATTATTTCTTCTCTGATGTATGAATATTTATAAGATTATTTTCATGTCCAAATATACGGGCTTGAGGTACACTTTTTTGTTGTTGATGTCTAATATTATTGTGTTGTAGAAAGAGAATGTGTTTGGTATTATTGGTATCTCTTAGGGCTTCTCTTGTGGTCAATGTTTTCAATGTGTACTAAAAAAAAAAAGGTGAATTCTTTGAGGAATATAGGCTTCTACACAGGACTCCTTTAAGCTGGCCTGTTACTTATGTAGTTTAAAATATCCCTATCCTTACCAAATTTTTATTTTTTTCATCAGTTTATCAAAGAGCCTTGCCAAAGTATTTCCCTTTAAGATAAATTTGTCAAATTTATTTTTAAGTCAGGAGGTTGTCTTGTTCGCAACACACATTCAGCATTACCATTGTTTCCTTGTGAACTGCTCTTCAGTCATTAAATTGCGACCTTTTTTATTCCAAAGCATGCTTTTTTGCCTTAATACTCCTTCTCAAGCAATATCAGTCTTTATCTGTTTTATCGTTTCCCATCCCTTTCAATCTATAAGCATCCTCATGTTTTAGGTGGATCTCTTATAAACAGTACATACATGGATTGTGTTTCTTAAAAATAATCTTAGTCTACATTTAATGAGCTTACTAATACATCTAAGACTTTTTCTACTATTTTTCTCTTTATTATGTCTTTGCTTACTTTTTTCTCCTCCTTGCTTATTACTCTAGTGTTTTCTAATCCTTTCTTTTATATATACTTTTTAAAATTATACATCTTTTCTTTTTCCTATTCTTTGAGTGTTATTCTTTTTTTTTTTTTAATTTTTCTCTTTATTTTGAGAGACAGATAGAGAGTGAGCAGGGGAGGATCAGTGAGAGAGGGAGACACAGAATCTGAAGCAGGCTCCAGACTCTGAGCTTTCAGCATAGCGCCCGATGCGGGGCTCGAACCCGCCTACGGTGAGATCATGACCTGAGCTGAAGTCGGATGCTCAACCAACTGAGCCACCCAGGCGCCCCACTTTGAGTGTTACTCTTAAATTTGTTTGCTCAAAGTCTAGAATAAGTCTATATCTTCCTCCAAAATAATATCATGAATATGAAGTCTATAATTTCAGTCTCTCCCACTTTCTTTGTATATGTTGTCATCTATCATTTTAGTTTATTAATTGAACAACTCCCTAATTGACCTTTTCTTTAAAAAAGAAAAAAACAGTGCTTCTTTAAATTTACAAACATGTTTACAAATTTCTTTGCTCATCATTCCTTGTTCCTTTTTTTTACTTAGATTTCAAAATTCCTATTTTTTTGAAGGATATTCATTGATAGTTGTTTTGGCATGGGTCTAAAGTTGGTAAACTCTCCCAATTTCAGTTTCTCTGAAAATGTTTTTTATTTCACCCTACACCAAATAATAACCAAGCTTGGTATATTATTCTAAATTAACACTTATTTCCTCTCAGGATCTTGATTTTATTCTGTTTTTCTGTGATATTATTCCTAATGAGAAGCCTACTGTCAGTTTATTTTGCAGTTCTTGTATAATCACACATTATTTTACAAAGTTTCATATTCTTTTACTCCACAAATCCCCCAAAACAGTGCTCCTTCAACTTCTTTGGAAGAGGGGAGGTTTACAGAGTTCCATGAGAATCTGATAGCAGAAGTCAATGCCTACATTCCCTTCCATACAAAATCAAGAGACTCAGGGATCCCTTGAAAGTCTATCTTTGAATTCTATTATGAATCTCTGCCTAGAACTTCCCTAAAACAAGAGACTCCTCAATAAATATATGTTAAACTAATTAATTAATGGATGCAAGTCTGGATGAGTAAGTAATGAATCCTGGGGAATCCTGGAAAATGCTCTCATTTCCAACATTCTTGTCACTTATTCCTGTTAACATTGCTGGGAAGGATTTTTTTTTGCCCATTAATGTGAATGTTATCAATTGAATAGAAAAATGGAACAAATATCACTTCTTAGAGATATTTTTACTTTAAAATGACACTCTGATTATTAATAATAATACCCTATAAAAAAGATAGCCAAGGTTTGCTTTTTAAAGTTTCCAAAGCATTTCTATATACATTGTTTTAACTCGTCTGATCGTCAAAGAAACCCAGTGAATTAAGAATTGCTATCTTCATTTTTTGCAGCTGAGGCAACCAAAGCTGGGAAATAATCTGAATCACTTGCTTAAGTTACACAACCAGATAGCTGGATTGAACTCAGACTTTGACTCTGTTCTCTGATTTCTCTTTGCATGCTCTTTACTTCTCATCCCTCATTCTCCAGATACCAGTGTTAAGCATATGTATACCCTAGCACGGGCACACATATTAAGAGGGAGGGCATCCCCAAGATTCCACAGTGGGTCTTCAGACACTGAGAGGCCCTTGAGCATGTGCTACATCGACTGAAGAGGAAAGGGAGAAAGGCCTGAGATGACTGTCTAGGACCATGCTGTGTGCTACAGAACACTGGATGATAAACATCCACAGAGCCTCTTCCTACCTACAAGATGACCTTGAATATGACTGCTTCCTCTAATCCTAACTTTTCCTCCTGAGGATGTATTACTGGGGTCCTTTCCATTGGATCTATTGTTCTCTTTTCCTAACTCTGCAAGGCCCTTTGAAATTTAGCAGGCATCAGTTAACATTTTTCATTACATTCATCCATAATTTTCTTCTAGTGCTCGTAGGAGTGCAAACTGGTATAGCTGTTCAAGGAAACTATTTGGCAGTATGTACTAAAGTTAAAGATATACACACTCTACAACCCAGAACTTCCTGTGTACATACTATAGACCTAAGTGAAATGTGGAAATGTTAAAAATGGATTAGGGCCTTGAAATACATCCATAATGGACAAGCATGTAACTAGTACATACATATGTATAGTGTACCTGAGTCTTGGACGTGTATATTTAAATTGTGTAGTATGGGTAAAGGTTAATATTTTAACTTATTGGATATATAATATACATATAGAAAAGCATACATATCAAAACTGTACAGTTTACAAGCGAACTTGTGAAATGTGTGAATGCATTTACCAAGATATGTGCAAAATGTTTACTATCAGCTTTATTTATAACATCCCCAAACTAGAAACTGTTAAAACACCTATCAATGGTAGAATGATAAACAGACGGTAGTGTATTCACCCAATGGGATACCGTACAGTAATGAGAATGGACAAACTGCAATAATACAGATGAATTTTACAAACATGAAAGCAGCTCGGCACAAAAGTGTATGTCACACTATATGATTTCATTCAAATTTAGTATATAACAGGTACAATTCATCTCTGCTGATAAAAGTCAGGATAGTAGCTACCCTTGGAGGGAGAAATTGGAAGGGAGACAAATGAAGCTTCTGGGGTCCCAGAGATATTCGATCTTATTTTGCTTTGAGTGCTGCTTATATGAGATTGTTTGCTTATAAACTGTATAATTATGATATGTGTACTTTTCTATATGTATATTACATACCCAGTAAGTTAAAATATTAACCTTTACCCACACTAAACAATTTAAATACCCACATCCAAGACTTAGATACGCTGTACATATGTACATACTAGTTATATGCTTGTCCATTATTAATGGATTTCAAGGCCCTAATCCATTGCCTTAAAAAAAAAAAAAGTCACTAGCTGAAACTAGAACTGTGACTTTAACTTGTTCATTTTGTGACATATTATATTAGTGGCCTCCTACCAAACCACACCAAGATCAGTAAAGGAATTATGTAAATACAATAGCCAGCCCTGATGAAACAGCAATTATATATCTTAGCAGCTGTGTACTTCTGTTCATGTTAGATAATTAGCCAGAAAATTGTCTGCATAATTATTTTATGGAGCATTTGGTGACTTAACCATTTAACTCTGAAGACTTATCCAGAAGTCATTAAGCCATTTAAAGCGGTAGAGATAACAGTTGGTGCTATTTCAGCACATATAACAAAACCCAAATGGCTTCAGAATTCCATGGATCTCTTCTGTGTAACCAATCATTGCAGTTGGCCGGTCCAAGATGGCTTTTGCTTTTTAAATTTTATTATTTTCTTTCTAAAGGACACATGTGTCAACTCTTAAAATGATATACAACCAAAATGAGTTCTTGGGCCTGCCACTACTCTTACTGATTAGATGAAAGTGTTCATGAATCACTGCCTTGGTTATTGAATCCATGTGCTTCATTCCCTATTTGTGAAAAAGAGAAATCAAGAGAGGTTGCAAAGGGAGGCAAAAGGAGAGAAGGGAAAACTGTCTGTGGAGATAGGTTTTAAAAATACTCCTCGGGGCACATGGGTAGCTCAGTCAGTTGAGCATCTGACTCGATATGGGCTCAGGTCATGATCCCAGGGTCATAGAATTGAGCCCCACATCAGCATGGAGCCTGCCTAAGATTCTCTCCTTCTCTCTCCCTCCCCTCACCCTCTCTCCATCTGCCCTGCCCCCACTCATGCTCTCCGTCTCTAAAAAAAAATACTTCTGGTCCACTAAAAGTGTAGTCAACCTCGTAACATGTTGGTAACGGTTCTGCACACTATTAATCTCACAGGAACTAAGAGGTTAGTTCGATGATATGAAGCTTCAATGATATAAAGCTTCAACAGGGAATATTTTCTCTCCTTTCCCTACCCCATGTTTTTGGTCAAGGTGGGAGGGTGGGTTTACCTGAATAACTTGCTTCTGTGTACCTGGCAAGATATTAAACTGAGTCATTGATGGAGACATGCTGCCTTATTACAGCATAGGGCTTGGGGTCCAAATACTTGTATGCAAGTTCTAACTAGTTCCTCTCATAATATGTAACTTCTCAAAGCCTCAGTCCTTGCTTCTGAAATGGGAATACTGTAGGCAATTAAAGTCGTGCTTATTGTTCAAATTGGAATCAAATGGCATATGTTCACATCTCAGCCCTGCCCTTACTAGCTCTATAAACTTGAGCTTGTCATCATTTAAAGTCTCTACAGTTCTGGCTAATTTTAACAGAGCCCTCTCTCATATGGTGGCTAAGGATTAGATGAGTTATTGCATGTATGTGAACCACTTAGAATTGCCAGATACAAAAAAAGCACTTTATAAGTGAATTTGATTGTTATTTTTACTTTGAATTGTTGTTTGGGAGAAAGAAATAATATTGTATATATGAAAAGTGCTACTAAAACCATGAATCCTAGGGAAAAAAATGACTCCCACAATCATGTCATTTCCTAAGAATAACCCACTCGGTATTCTCCAGGGAAAAAAGAAGAAATTCAAAATTAAAATTTACCTAGCATAAGTCCAGAGTAGTACTCTCTAGGGAAGGAAACCCAACTGCATGGCTGCCATCAATTAATTAAGTCTTCTCAGAGAACCCACCACAAGCATAGCTCATCTGGAAGACAGTGACTGAACAGTTAAGCCCAGGAAAAGAATAAATGATGGGCAAGTATTGCTCAAGAGACAGAGTCTGGCGTTTTTTAAAACTACCCCTTGAGAGTTATTGTTAATGGGTACGGAGTTTCTTTTTTGGAGTAATATAAATATTCTAAAATTGAACATAATGATGGCTGCACAACTCTGAATATACTAATACTAAACTGTACACTTTAATTGGGCAAATCGAATGGCATGTAGACTATATCTCAATAAATCTATTTTATGGGGGGAAAACCCAACTCCTCCTTGTATTTCATGGATTTGTTAGAGAGAGACAGAGACAGAGACAGAGAATGAATGCATTTAGCTTCCCCGGGAATGGAGTGTGGCTGCCAATGCCACGGCTGAGCTCAGCAGTTCCAGTCTGGGCCATCTAAATGACCATGGCAGGTACCGTAGACCATGGCAGCCTAAAATCTTCCCAGTGGATCCTGGGAAGATAGAAAAGAATGTCAATTTCTTTCTTTAAAAAGATTTCCTCCATTTGTTTCTAAATAATAAGGCAAGATTTGAAAGGAAAAGGCTACCCCACAGGTGTGTTCTGTCAGACAGAATGGTGGGCTCTCCTAGGGGGTGAACCAGAGGGAGAAGGAGAAGGGTGAGCCCCTCTTGGCACAGTAGTGAGAAGACGTGCAATCAGGGTGGGGACTCCTCTTGCACAGGTATCTGCAGAGAGTAAGGGACAACTCTCAAGCTGTTTGTATTTTCACAGGGTCTTCAAAGGAATAGAGAGACTAAGCTCTCACAGGGTGGTTTCTTGCCCTTCTGACAGCCTCCTAACTGGTCACCACTTCAGTCTCCCAGTTCAGAACTCAAACTTAGGGCCCTGTCAGAGGCAAAAATTAACAATTTCTAAAGTAAACAGTAAGAAGCCATCATAAAGAGATCCACAGATATGGGAAAACAAAAGCTCTGCAAAAAGCTCCCAGAACAAAACACCAGACTGCAGTCTCAAGAATGGGAAGAAGATGGTACAAGAGGTTCTCTGGAGACTGACAGGGGAGGGGGCCAGTTTGTCCTAACGCCAGCTTGGAGGACTGTCTGAAAGAGTTATCTCCTCAGGGAAGTGGAAGGAATTGTTAAAGATGAAGTGAGCTTCAGAGACACCCAGAGAGAACAAGTCCGATCTTCAGGAATCCAGGACCTGTCATGGGGCTGCCTCATTGCCTTGAAGTGCACGCTTCTTACATGTGGCTTTGTGGGGAGAACTTTAATAGTATGCTTTTGTTATTTTTAGCCAAAAGTTACAAAAAGGAGCAGGTTCCAAACTATTTTTAAAGATGAAACTAGTGGGTAGAAGTTAGAGGAGAAACACAATATTTAAATAGTCTCAAAGTATCTCCTCAAAAGATTTGTATTATTACAAAGATAACAGTAGCATCAAAGTTAGGATGGTGGAATAGAACAAGTCTACATCAGATGCTTCCTCATATCATACATTGAGAAAAAGTGAACGTGTCTTCTATAATATTCCTCCCAATTACGCACAACCTGAAAATAGTTATGAGGAAATATTAGACAAATCCAAATCAATGCTGTATAAACTCTTCAAAAATGTCAAGGTCTTAACAGACCAAGAAAGAAAGAGGGAGAGTTCAAGATGAAAGAAAACTAGAGACCAAAAACAATGCCTGCTTCTGGATTGAATCCTTTTGTCAGAAAGGACAAATGATGGTATTTGAATAAGGTCTAAAGATCAGCTAATTGTGTAGTAACAGTGTTAACTTCATAATCACAGTAATTTTATTGTGTTTATGTAAGACAGTGCCCTTGTTTTTAAGAAAGAACACTGAAGTATGTAGGGGCAGAGAGGCATCATATCTGCAATTTGTTCTCAAATGATTTTAGATAACAGTAATGATAATAATCACATATAATTAGAGAGATAATAAAGCAACTGTACGAAGATGTTAACATTTGAGGAATTTGTGTGAAAGGTACATTAGATCCTTTGTACTATCATTGTACCCCTTGTGAGTTTGAAATATTTCAAAATAAGCAATTTTTAAAATATATTGAATTTACCAGGAGAAAAAAATGAAATAAATCCTACATGGCCCCATGAACTGAGTTTTGTTTGTAGACTCCAAAAGGAGGATGCAGATTTGGATAAAGTGGTTCTTGTGGAGGCTCCACAAGCTGCACTGTATTCCTGTTGGAGCTCTGGAAGCCCAGAAAAGTCGTTCCCAGGAGGCTGCTCTGTGGATTGCTAAACTCATCCCTTCCCCCAAAGGGTGCCAAATGGTTTAATGGTTAGGAGAATGTGAAACACTCCCTTGACACTCAACATTTGGAAATAATATCTAATGTGATAGAGAGGCCAGGGACCTTGTCCAAGGAAATTATTTCCCATCCTCCCTCTGTGTGAGGCATCGAAAGGCTGTTGTTTTGGATTATTAAGATAATGAGATGCAGATGAGAACTTAAATTACAAAGCTACAGACTCTTGAAATGTTTTCTTACTGTATCTCAGCTACCTCCTCCTCCTTCTTGTCCAATTTTCTTTTTGTCTGTTTTATGTTTATGAGTTCATTAAATGCTATCCCCAAGACATTGCAGAAAGAACCTAAGGACTTTATAATTCATCATTTGCCAAATGCTTTTAGGAACGTCAATATAACATTTTCCTTCCACCCAGCCAACCTCACCCCCTGCAAGTTGTATTTTTAACTGGTAAAAGGAATAAAGGGGAAAGGAAGGGAGGAGATTTAACAAGTGATTTACACCAGTATCTCATTTAAGCCTCACACAGTCTTGGAAGGTAGCTGAAACCATTCATCAGCTGATGGAAACTGGAGGTTCAAGAGAGGGTAAGAGGAGGCTAACACCACAAATGATAAGGAATAGAGCAGGGATTCAACAACCAGGTTTGTTTAACTGAGGTGTATGCTGTTTTCCCTTCACTGTTTAATACCAATGAAATCTGACTTGGGTCATTTCTCTTTAAAAATAGCACTTTTTTTCTAATTGTAAGGCAATCATATCCTACTATCATGGGAAATGTAGAGAACATAGAAAACCACAGTAAAAACAAAAAACAAAAAACTATTAATCTTATCACTCACAGTTAATCTGCACAGTTTGGAAGTCAAGGCTAATTAAAAACAGCATTACATTTATCAACAATTTGTATCAACAATCCAAGTCTGATACTAGGTATCTTTGCTCTTTGAAGTAAATCAAATTTCAGGGGGAAAAAATGCATTTTAAGTAATGTAGACTGAAACTTTCCTTTTTAGTTATAAGATCTCCATTTGGCGGGGATATGAAAACATCAACTTTCTGAACAAAGTTGGACTACATGATCTGAAAGAGCTCCTTTACTTCAAAAGGGACTTACAAGGGATGTGTTTGTGTATATATGTTTCACCTGTGCTGTTAACCCGGCTTTCTAATTGGAAACTCCTACCCGATGATGAAAGGAAATTTTGAATATAACACCAATCCATCAGTCCTTTCTAAATCTCTTGTCTGACAGCATACATAGTGGTTAAGAAAATGGGTTTCAGAGTCAGACATTCCTGCAATCCAGTTTGAGTTCTACTACTTTGTAGATGTAAAATGCTGAGCAAGTTATTAAATCTCTCCAGGTCTCCTTCTCTCTTCCATAAGACGGAGGTAATTATAAAGAATAATTGAAGATAATTCAATGAAACAATGTACATATAAGGCTTGGTATATAGTTCCTGACACACAGGAAGTACCTAACAAATAGTTCCTATTATCAGTAAATGCTGGGATTAATTTGAGAAGATAGCATCCCAAAGTGACATAAGTGTCATTTCTGGAGTAAGATAGCAACAGGTCAAATTCTGGCATGGTTTTCCTACTTACAAGCTATGTGATCTCAGTCAAATAACAGACTTTATGTGCTTCAGTTTCCTCATGTGTAAAATAATGATAATAGTGACTCAAATCCAGGTCAGTTTGACTCACAAGCTCATACTCGATACTACACTACAGTGGTAAAAATGACTCCTGCAGGGTTGATGTTTGTGTAGCACTCCATAGAGAAAGTGACACCTAGACGAATTCAGTATCAGTAGACATGATACTGATAGAAGTAGTAGCTGTGACTGCTGTAGTCACAATCTTATTCACCACTACCATCGGTCAGTGGTACAGGATGGTAGTGAGAAATGATTAAGGTTGAATAAACTGACAGGATCCAGATGGTCACAACCACTCCAGCTCCGATTCTCCACCCATTTACTGGAGGATAGAGTGGGGTAGAGGAGAATCATAGGGTTGTTTCTGTGTAGCCACCCCCGAAGGAGAAATGACTGAAAACCATTTGAAATCTAGTTTTCAAATTCTCAAATTGAGTATCTAATGAAATCCTTTAGCATACCCTGGTTCTGAGTCACTTAACTTCTCTGACCCTGTTTTCCCATCTGCCTGGTGATAATACAACCTATATCCCCAACTCCTGGCAGGGACCACTTCCCCTGAATACCTAGGACAGTGATTGACCCTAGAATGAAGATGTATGTCTGTGCTTGCTGAGTACTGAAGAAGCAGGGAGAGGAAAATAGGTCCCCATCAATGCATCTACCCTCTTACTATTAATCAAAAACACTGAGCAGAGGTCGCTCACCTCTGCTTGTAGCTCCTCACAGAGTAGAGAATGCCAAGGTTGTCTCTACATCATTAGGTATAGAGGAACTCACCTATAAATTTGAAAATGATGCAAAGCGTAGAACATCTGAACTCCCTATGGGAAAGCCAGCTCAGCCTCCCTACTATGCTCACAGTACTGGAAGGGGGTGTTTAGCTTGACCATGTTGGTAAAGCCTAGCCCCCTTAAATGTTTCTCCATGCTGCCCACCAGACAAACACTGGGGATATCTTCTAGCATCAATGTTCCCATGGTAGTTCCGTCCCTTCCTCCTCAATCCATATCATCATCATCATCATCATCAATATCCATTGCCTTTATTAAGGACCCATCTTTGGGCATTTGGATGTCCATGCAGTGGATTAGCCCCACTCCTACTCTAACACGATAGGAAAATGCTCCTCACACATCCCAGTCTCCAGGTGTCTTCACCACCTGTTTTACCTAGTTACACACAAACACACACACACACACACACACACACACACACACCACTCACTCACAACTCACTATTTTTAACCAAGGAGTAGACAACTAGTTAATATATAAGTATCACCAGAGTTTGTGAGCCCACTGAAGACATTTCAGCCCAGATTCTCCCGCCAATTCTTTGGGGTTGCGGGATTCAGAAGTACACACTTGGAATATGTTAGATTGGAAGGGGGAAGGCTAAGATAAAGGTCTGGAACAAGGAGCAGGCCTAGAATACACCAATGTGGGAGAACTTGGGAGGGGGGGGTGGCAGTGTCTTCAAAGTCACACTTCTTTACCCAGCCTGCTGCTGCCTTCAAGATATTTGGAATAAGATCTAGATAGTCATCTCCAAAATTGGGCTCAAATAGAAAAGACACTGAAAATAAAGTCTGAGTGTCAGTTTGTTCAGGCAAACTCTCCCACACCAGATGGAAGAATGTGCATTCTCATCAACAGAAGCCAAACTTTCTCAGAGCTACATAGAATCAATGCTGGGGTAAGGCTAAGGAAGGACAGTTCTCAAGGTCTGAACTTATAGGTCTGTCCACACTTCCCAGTGTCCTCAGAAACAGCTCCAAAGGAGGGGCAGTCCAAAAGGGCGCCCCCTGCTGGCTAACTCCATACTCCCAACACCTTGCAGTAGCACCAGAATCAGAAAGGTAGGGAAAAGTAAAATTGTTGAGGAGAAAATATCCTTATTCTTGTAAGAAAAAAGATTTTCTGTTGAACTGCTCTTAAGGTGCCAGCAATCTCATTATTGATTTCCCATGACAAAGCCTTAGGTCACACTGCTATTGTTTCTAATATAGCCTCACGGTCCTCTCAGACTACATTCATCTGGATGGATGGCAGTGCCATCTTAATCCTGATTTCCTGATGGAATATTTCCTGTCCTTGTTCTTGTGTGAAATAATAGTTTTCTTTTTGGCTGGGTTTCCAAGGAGCCGGAAATGCTGCTGTCTGACTTCTTGAACTAAAGAGTTCACTATTGGGACAGCATAACTAAAAACTGGTGCTTGGGATATCTTGGCTCACTTTGGAAGGCTGTTGTTTATGAGACTGCCTTAAACAGTGATCAGAGGAAGACAGCAGAGAGTTATAAAAAGAACTACATATAGTCATTGGGGTGGAGGGATGGAGAAAACTTTAATCTTACTGAGGAGTCCCTAAACAACATTACTAAGCTTCAAAAGTGCAAAGACATACTCAAATAAGTTGATGTTTTAAAGTCAAAGGAAAACCAAACAGACACTAATATGGGAAAGGGTTTGAATGAAGAGGTGCTGTACCTGACTTGCAGGAATGACTTTCAAGGTCCCAAAGATAGGGAGAGTGGGAATTGCTCTTTTTAAGGTTTTAGAAATTTTCATCTTGCTGTTCTTATAAAGGGAAAGCAAGTCTGTCCTTGAGAGAACTTGTAAGACAGTCTTCTCTTTAAAAGAATGCTCTGAAAACAGTTAAGTGCCACAAAACTTTGAAAGAATTGAGATCAACTTGGTACTTGACAAAGCTAACGTAAGAATAGTAATCAATCCCTTGGCAATGGAAATTTTAAATTTAAAATAAGCTTCAACAAAGCCTTTGAACCTTCAAACATTTTATCCTTAAGAAATTAATGGGTCCCTGAAGAAGTCACATTTCCTTTTCTGTTTCTGTAATATATACTTCAATTACATTAATCAACAATGCAGCAAAATAACTGACACCAACCAGCTTCCAAGTCACATTTCCAAATGCTCCTTTTCTTCAGCAGAGATTTAGCATTTGAAGATAGCTAATTGAGGTTTACATAAGGATGAATAAATATTTGGTGAAACTGGATTTTCCCATCCTTGGTCACCCTTTGCTCACCCCAGAATGGTTTCCCATCCTTTTTTCCCTTTTTCTGTCATTTCTGTTGAGTGTGATAAACTATCTTACTGAAAGAGATATTATGTTAAGATCTTCCTTCTGCAGTATCTGTGAAACACTCATCAGATGCGTCTCTTTTTTTAAATTTATTGTCAAGTTAGCTAACATGCAGTCTTGGCTTCAGGAATAGATTCCCATGATTCATCACTTATTACAACACCCAGTGCTCACCCCAACAAGTGCTCTCAGTGCCCATCATCCACCTCCCCCACACCCCCATACCCATCAACTCTGTTTGTTCTCTGTATTTAAGAGTTTCTTATGGTTTGCTTCTCTCTGTATTTATAACTTATCTTTCCTTACCTTCACCTATGATCTTCTGTTATGTTTCTCAAATTCCACATATGAGTGAAAACATATGATATCTGTCTTTGATCTATTTCACTTAGCATAATGCCCTCCAGTTCCATCCACGTTGTTGTAAATGGCAAGATTTCATTTTTTTTCATTGTCAAGTAGTATTCCATTGTATATCTGTACCACCAGATGTGTCTCCTTTTACAGCAAACTAGAATTTGTGAGACATTTTGTTTTTCCCCACTGAAAAATCAGCTGACATTTCCCCAGTTCCCTGTGCTTTCTTCTGCTTTGGACAAAACAAAACACCAAGTTTCATGACAGTCATCTTTTTAAATGTGGTATTCCTTGAAAATTGTCTTTTTTTTTTCACCTACGCTCAAATCTATTCCTAGTAGAGTTTTGATTTCACTTAACTTTCCTCAAAGAAAATGACTCTAAAGGCCCTACTTTTCCATTTTGATGTTCTCTCTCTCTCTCTCTCTCTCTCTCAAATAGAAATCTTAAAACCTTAAAAATAAAAGTCTCCAAATATTCAATCTACTAGTATAGTATTATATACATATACACACACACACAAAATAACTTTTAATTCTCCATGTGGGTATATCTTTCTATTTGGGAATAATTACTCTCTTCCATCTGCCAGGGGAAGGTCATTTCTCCTTTTTTGCTAACGACCTGTAAGAAAACAGCTCCTGACACTGGGCATGCTGCAAAGACAGTCAGCCTTGCTTTGGAGCTCTTTCAACCACTGTTGGCCGTTTCCAACCTACCAAGTCATGGATACTGAGTTCGTTTTACTAAGACCCTGGCCTTACCCATCATCTTCAAAAACAATCTGATAAATTGGCCCTTCCTAAGGTGAATTACCTCTCTCAGGGACTTTTGAATTTTAATGGGGAACCTCCTGAGGGGGGAAAAATTAGTTTCTAAGGCAGAATTAGCTGCATAGGGCAGTATAAGAGATTTTTTAATAGGTCATGGAATAAGTTAGGCCCTTGAGTCGTATCAACTCAGCAGGTTAAACTCATATATTCACAGGGTTTATCCTTTATAAAAATAATTATGGATTATCAACTGTTTCAGAAGTTCCATTATTCGCAGTTCAATATACTGTGAGAGAATTCCACATAACAAGATTTCTGATGCATGGTTGGTACTTCAATGGTTACTCACTTTGTTTTTAATCTTCTAGTCACTGAAGGTGAAATCAGAACATGTGGAACCACACAAACAAATCAACTGTGCATGTGGTTGGATTTTTCATTTTCCCCATGGGTATTTTTGTCGAACAGCTAAACAGACATGGAAATCTGCAATTTAATTGTCAATGTTGAGAGATCTCTCTATGGTCTTACCTTGCTAGTCTTTGCTTCACTGGAATCAAGAGACTTGAATCTCTTCCCTCTTGCTCCTAGGGAGGGAGAAGGACTTTTCATGTGATCTCTTATTTCAAGCCTAGAAAATCACTTTTGTTGTTGCATACCTGTGTTTTGGTTACTTTATATAGAATATATGTAGAATGGCAATCCATGTACACACACCAAGTTGGGTAAGACTATTTGCCTACAAAATTGCTCACAAAGCGAAACTGTTCTGATTCAAATCTGCACTAGAATTGGAAACTGCAATTCAATTAAAGGCCTCTATCTGCACAGGTAGGTTCAGACCATCCCTAGCATTTGCCTATCAGAAAAGGAAATGCTGCACATTCAGCTATCCCACTTGGCCACAAGCAAAGCTCAACACTTCCAGAATCTCTGGGAAAATGAGATGGTACATATTCTTAGCAGGAGCTGACAATTAAGCAGAGTGAACAATCATGCAAGGCAGGGGAGAGGGTGTTCATGCTGCTTAGCCACATGCCTCAGGTGCCGGGAGTGTGAGGCCAAGGGCCAGATGCTTTCAACCACCCAAGAAGCCAGGGATCCTGAAGTCTACAACCCTATGGCATGTTATTCTGTTTATTATCATGGAGACTGCCCTATTCCTTCCAACTATTTCCTCTGGCATGATAAGGATTTTGTGAGGTGCCAGGGGAGATAGAAGTCATTAGAATCAAGTAATGATTTGTAATATTTAAACTATTCCATTAAACCAGGAAGCAGGTCAGAAACTAACCTTTAAATACAGCCAAGGGAGAAAGTCAGCCCAGCAGCTTAAAATATATATCTTTTGCAGGAAGCATGGAGCATATAATTAGCTGTAATTTCTGCAACTGCAGTCAGGAAGCTTTATTTTTTGGCTGATAGGCAGTGTTATCTCCTGATGGCCTGGGAAACTAAATCCTAGGGTTACATTCCTGACTCCCACATGGACCCTCGTGGGTGGTTTTTAGGGTGAAACAGCAAAAGAGCAAAGGAAAGGAATGGGCAGGGTGGGGTCAGGAGCTGGAGAAATTACAGCAAAGGATCTGGGTGATAGCCTCTTTGATTCTTCTGAGAGGGGGGTCTCTGACTTCTGTGAATTATATGTAAACATATTCTGATTTCCAATGTGATCATTACTCTATGACATTTCTAAGGCTTAATATATTGGGCAAAAACTATACTCTTTGGCTCCTGCTGGTAGTTGTGGAGAAGTTAAATGTGCTACTGTTAGAGGATTACTTTTATTTTTGGTGGTATCCAGAAACATAGATTTTGTTTTTCCAATGGGCAAGTCTCATTCTAGTAGAGGCATTAAAATTTAGTAAAGGTGGAAATGCTTTGAAACATTTGATCTCTTCTCAAGGAAGCTGAGCAGAGGGGTGGGGAATCCCTCAGGAAGCCTTGCTGTGTGGAAGCATATACACCAACAAGGAGATTTTCTTCAATACCTCCTATGGCTTTGTTTCTCCCCTCTAAGTAAGGAAAAAATTCCAGCTCTCCTCTCTGACATTTGATGTAAATCTGAAGTCTCAGGAGAAGGCATGGAGGCTCAAAGAGGGGGCAACAGAGCAAAAACAGCAACATGGCAGCAAAAATATTTGACTTTTGTCCATGCTGGTCAACCCTGGTTTGGTTTGCTGGGAAGTGAGTGCCATTGCTTTTGTTTTTCTGTAAATTGTCAAATCCTGCCTTACCTTGCTCTCTGAACCAGATCAACCAAAGAATCACCCAACACACACTTGAACTAATAGTAATCTACCCTGTCCTTAACCAAAGAACCAATGACGGTAATTGGCATTAAGCGAACAAAAATCTGGATAGACAGATATCGATATCTATATCTCTTAGTTATTTATCAGGATTCTGCAGTGTATTAAACCTCTTTTCATTATTTATAAAAATAATTCTGCAGTCGATTTGGGAAAGAAGAGATATAATTTTAAATGATTTCATCTTTAAAAACAGTATATGATCAGGGTAGCACCAGAAAAGCCCTAAATACCATTTCTCTCTTCTGCTTCTTGGGATGAGCTCCCTTTGATAGCGATCACGTTCAGATGTGTATTATACTGATATTCCCCAGATAACACATCTTGAATTACAAACTCAACCATCTTCTGGGTACTGAGGAAAAAAGGATAAAGCAAGAAGGTGAACAAACACTCATTAGATGAGAAATGGAAAAACAAGTGCACATCGTTCCAGGGACCTCCATTGCCAGCATTTATCCTACAACACCCACAGTATACAAATAATTGCCTCTGAGCTCTGATATGGTCAGATAAATCTGCTCACAGCCCCACAGAAACAGCCCAAGACTGTTTCTCAGATGGCTCCCATTTCTTCCACAACAGCTGCTTGTCTGCTTGTCTAGAATGTAACAGTTCTGTGCTGTCCTCCAGAGTAGAGCGGCATTGTCTCAGCTATGAATAAATCATTAACCTTATTTTATTAATAAAGCAAAGCTAACAATACTTCCAACCTGGCCCTGCTCTCCCTTTCCAGCAGTGCCTCAGAAATGAGAGGCACACTGTTCTTCCCGTGCATGTCGGGAAGGTAAGCTTCAAGGATGCAGCTTACAGAATCTGGGGAAAAAGCATCAGCCAGCTTTGGACAGATGAGACCCAACTCTAAAGGCTCAGAGGCCTGCAAGTGAAGAGACAGTCACTTTAAAGAGAGGTAGTTACCCTGGGACATCGACTGCTTCCCTGGGACCATGGGAGGGGAGAGAGCTCTGCAGTGTCATGGGAGAGAGTTTGGGGAGCAAGGCAGAGTAGAGGAACAACTTACCTCAGTCTTGTTTTTATGAAAGAATTGAGTTTTTTAAAATTTTGCTTAATAATATTTTAATATCATAATTCTGTCTTAATACAACTTCAAAGTGTCTCTTCCACCCTGAAACAGGTGAAGCTAGACTCTAGGCTTTGTTTTAAGAAAGTCCATCAATTTATAAAACACCTTGCTATGTCATCTGTTCTGTTATACTATTTACTGAGTTTTATTTCTTATTGTACACAGGTCTCTTTGGAGACAAATGACAGGAACTTCATTTAATAAATTTAAGCAATAAAAAAGGGAGAAGTTGTTGACTTGGGTAATGAAAACTTAAAGAGATAGCATAGACATTAAGCATGGGTAAATCCAGGATTTCAAAGAATGTCATCAGATTGTTCTCTTTTTTTTAGACTCCATTTTCAGGCAGACTCTCTCCCATGGTAACTCCCATTGGGAGGCTGTTGAGGTTTCTGGACACCCAGCTGTCCTCTGGGCTAGCTGAGGAAAGGACTTTACTACTTGACATTTCCACATGAGCTCTGGTAAGGAGCTCAATCCTGGAAACCTCAGAACCCCCAAACTGTTCTTCCTCAAGTCTCCTCACTCAATAACCCACACGCTGACCTAGGGCTCCATCATGATCCTTGGAGTCATTCTTGGTTCCTCTCTTTCCTTTACTGCCATTCCAAACCACTAGCAAGTCCTGTCAGCTCTTTCTTCAAAATGTTTATGGGCCAAACTACCTGTCACCATTTCTGTCACTACCACCTTCTGAGTCAACAATATCTCTTATCTGGACCAGTGAAGAAGTCAAAAGGTAGTGACCTGTCTCTTCTGACACTCTTGACTCCCTAAAAGCCATTTTCCATGCTTAGCTATAATGATAATTTCCAAACCATGTCCTCATCTTCTTAAAATCTTCTAGACTTATTTGCTCACTGTTCTGAAGGCTACAATCCTGAAATCAAGGTGTTGATAAGGTTGCTCCCTTCTGGAAACTCTATTTCACATCTCTCTCCTGGCTTCTCAAGGATAACAGCAGTCCTTGGTGCTCCTTAGTTTGGAGTGCATTACTTCAATCTCTGCCTCACTCCATCATCTCATAGATTCCTCCCTGTGTGTCTCTGTGTCCAATATCCCCTCTATTAGAGCATCAGTCATTGAATTAAGGCCCATATTAAGCCAGTATGACCTCATCTTTACTTGATTACATCTATAAAGATCATATTGCCAAATAAGGTCACATTCACAGGCACCAGGGGCTAAGAATGGAGAAAATCTTTCAGGGAGACATAATTCAACTTAGCCTCCTCAAAACTCACATCTGTCCCATGAGCAAAATACATTTACTCCCCAAATCTAAAAATCTTAACCTATTCTAGCATTCACTCTAAGTCTAAAATCCCATCTAAATGTAATCTACTCAAAACGTCCCAATCTCATCTCCTAAATCAACTCAATCAGATAGGGGTGAGACTGGGCACAGTCCATATTGGAGCCATATTACTCTCCCTTTGTGGACCTGTGAAACTTAGAAAATAAGTTATCTGCTTCCTGCTTCCAAATTACAATGGTGGGACACTGTAGGCATTCCCATTACAAAGGATAAAAATTAAGAGAAAGGAATCACAATTTCCATATAAGCCCGAAAGCCAGCAGGGAAAATTTCAACAGGTTTCAAGGGCCAGGCTTCCTTGGAAATGAGGCCTAAGGGAGGGTAGCATGTACTGAAAGGAGAAAATGGAAAATATCTGAAAACTATTAATTTTTACATGTTGCTGAGGATGAAACCTGAGGAGGGTCCCTTGGTCTGGTTTCAGCTACACCTATAGCTACAAATACTCTGGCAGCCCCAAGCTGCCCTCAAGGCCAGCAGAAGGAAAGGAAGGAGAAAGTCCTGCAGTTGGTAAACTTTATGTTTGAGATTAGGGGTAAGAAGGGCTGACTTCATGAGTGTGCAACCTGTATCATTCACAAGGTCCCAAACGTAGAAGGGCCCCAAAACTGGTTGAAAGTTCTTTTGTAAGCATCTTGAAATTCTTAATATTAGAATGAGGAGCCCCACATTTTAATTTTACACTTGGCCCAAGTGTAAAATCATGTAGCTAGTGCTAAGTGTAATCACTGCCCCACGGTTTATTATTACATTTTTTTTATACAGAAGAGGAAAAAAAGAAATCTATCAGATTACTGTCACAATTATTTCTGAGATTAAAGTAATTTTTTGTTTTCTTCTTTTTGCTCAATGAACATGCATTACTTATATAAGAAAAACACTTTTTTAAAAATTTTGTAAGTATTGAGGGGCACCTGGTTGAGCATCTGACTCTTGATTTCGGCTCACGTCATGATCCCAGAGTCGTGGGATCCACATCAGATTTCATGCTCAGTGTGGAGCTTTCTTGGGATTCATTCTCTCTCTCTCTCTCTCTCTCTTTCTCTCTCTCCCCCCTCCCTCCCTCCATCCCTCTTCTGTCTTTCTTTTCCTCCCTTCCTCCCTCCCTCTGCCCATCTCACCTACTTGCACTTGTTTTCTCTTTCTAAAGAAAAAAATTGTAATTATTGATATGGAAATACTACAGAAATAAATTTTCTTCTAAAGTATGTTTTCCATCTTGAATTCAACTAGAATGAATCCTATAAGCCTTGTTTTCCATGCAGAGTTCATTGGGAAAAAGTCACCTGTGGGAGGAAGCTGTGCTAGGCAAGAAAACTCCCCTTGGAGACAGCAGATGCATGGAGGGTCCAAGAAAGTAATGCCTGCAAGATTCTCAAGCTGTCTCCACATAGTGTTTCCTGAAGAAAGGAAGGAGGTACATACCTCCAAAAACTCACAACCTATTTCTTTATGAAGACCTAACTACAGAATTGTCTCTGTCCCAGATTGCAAATGTGCTATAAAAGAAAACCATATACCTCTGCCAACGGGCCTTGCTACATGCTTTTAAGTCCAGTATCAGCTGGGCCCAATGCTTCTCAGCATACCAGATCCCTTTATTTGGAAACAGTTCCCATTTTCCACAGCACATGCCAAACTTAACTCTGCCCTTCTCAACCCTAAGTAAATAATCATTCTTCTAACTACCCCAAGAAAATGAAGAGCATTCGGTACAAATTCCACAGCCTCTCCTTCAAGTTTTTCTTTACTTTAAAATGTCTCCCTCTCCTCTGGCTTCTGTATCTTAAGTTATTGTCTGTTTTTGTCTAAGCACAGAGCTCACTTTACCAAACCTCCCAGTACTCACAGCAGTGTGAAGTCCTTTAAATCTTTGCTGACCCTGTGACTTGTTTTAAACAACAGAATATGATAACAGTTAACCCTGTGCCAGCTAGGCCTAAGACTTCAAGAGACCTAGCAGCTTTTGCTTTTGATCTCTTAAAATTCAGATATCAGAAGACCATTTAAAGAAGCCCAAGCTAGCAGCACAGTGAGATGAACATGGAGATAGAAAGAGGTCTCAGCCTTCCAGCCAACTTTGCCAATGTCTGTGGTGAATGGATGATCCAGTCCAAGCCACCTTCTCTCACCACATGACAGGCACTGAGAGAACTGCCCAGCTGAGCCCAGTCAACTCACAGAATTATAATAGATAATGAAATTGTTGTGTTAAGTTCCTACATTTGGATATGGTTTTGCTAAGCAGTAGAAAATAACTGCTCTCTTTAGCAATCAATCTCCTCCAGGCAGTTTCACAACACTCCCATCGTCTATTATCTAGTCTATGCCAGGTAGACATAAGCAGTCCACATACTGAATAAATGAATTCCAAGTGTAGATGGAACTCCAAAATGCATCTTTGCTTATACATCTTGAATTACTTTCGATAAGCTCCTTTTCAACGTTTTAAGGCCATCATTTGCCAATGGTCTTATAATTTTGGCAGTTGTATTCTGCCTGACACTTCTGTGGGTGTCATTTATACTTAAACTATCTCAATATGGATATAGTTGCTGTCTAAAACATAGAACATTGTTTAAAATTAATGTGTTATGATTGCTGTGAATGCCTCATCTGATACTGAGGTAATTCATAAATGACAGGATACGATCATCTCCTAGGGTTCAGGCTGTTCTATAAGCATATTATTTCTAGCAATGTGCTACAGGCTTTTGAAAGTAATAATCTACAATGCATGCCAGGGGAAAATGCCAATTTGAAGGCTTGAAAGAAAAATGTAACAAACCACCGTATTTGTTAGCATTTTGAGGTACCAAAATCTTAGTGAAATTTCAAAAACCATGCATTTCCTCAGGCCTACACATACCAATAGACTTACATTATAAATCAGAACTCATAGGCTCTTGCCTGCAGAAATATTAGGAATATCTAGGGAGTCTGCCGTAAAGGTCTCACGTCCACTCTAGCAGACATTCCTACTTCTCCACCATCTTTCCCCAGGCATCTAATGGCACTCCGCCATAATCTCCCAGAACAGATGTTTCCCCTCAGCTGAGGCACCAGAAACCTCTACATGCCAAACCATTCAGTGTTCTGTTTCATTTCACATTCTGTTAAGTAGATGCATAGCTATGCTCCTTGGGGATAAAACTTTTTAAATTTTTCCTAAAACAAATCTTTAAATTCTCCTCACTGCTTCCTTACTTACCACAGGACTCCCATTTAAACTAATTAGATCTTAGAGAAGACTCATCTTCAAGGACACAAAGTGACAGACACCACTCTGTTCTCGGGACTGCTCCTTATCCCCATAATCCTGAAATTTCATTACCAGGTCACACTTTTCAAGATTCTTCTTTCCTTCAGAATAGGCTCTCTCTCTTCTGGTAGAATCTTCTAGCAGAGCTACCCTACCAGTTTAGAAATGCCCAGCAGGCCTGAATCAAAATTATGAACCAACTTAGGTTCAGAGTAAGGCTCCCACTGCAAAAAACAGTAAATAATTGCATGAGACACTGAAGACCCGAAATGTAGGCATAATTCACCAACATTCCCCTAGGGGAAATGCAGAAGCATGGAAGAGGGAGACTAGAGGCTAGATGTGTTCCCAACTTACTCACTGACTTGTTAGATAAATCGGGCAAGTGAGTGAACTCCTCTCAGTCTCAGTTCCTTAATGATACCAGTGATATCAGCCCATAATTCAGCCTAAGGATTAAGCAGCCATAGTTTTCCTTCTCTATATGCTGAGAACACCCAGTCTAGAGAGAGATATAGACTTTGATAAACCACAGCAGGCTCCCTTCTCAGCAAAGCACATGGTATAATGATGTAGCAAGAACAGGTGGGTAGACTAGGCCTTAGAAGGCAGGCGTGGAAACAGCAAAGCAACAAAATGCAAGCACAGGACACAGAACTGTGCTCTCCTTTGTAAGACAAGGTGGAAAAAGAGACATTCCATGGAAGTTATCAAAGATAACTTTTCCTGACCTTCCTAGTGGGCTAACATAGGATTTTTTAAGGGTTAAGATTGAAAAAAATTATTCCCTTGGATGGTATGAACTGAAGGTATCCTCTCAAGACTAAAGCCCAATTTGTCTTCCTAAGACCAGAAGGGCTCTATCTAATAAAAACAGCAATTACCATATGAAGCATTTATTACATGCTAGATGCTGAGCTAAGCACTTCCCATGTATTAATGTATTATATGTAGTACATTTAGTCATGACATCAACCCCATAATATTGCTATCCTCATTCCCATTTTAATGATGAGAAAACTGAGGTATCACAGGATAAACCTCTTGCCCAAGACCCACAGCTGGTAAGTGCAGATGCAGGATTGAAATGTAAATGATCTGAGCAATCCACACACACAAACCATGAGTGCTGTTCCAATGGTGATGTTCTATCCTCACTTCTGAACTCTGATTCTATCTGCAGCATTCAGATCCCTCATTTCTTCCCCCACAGAAACTCCTATCTGACATCATCCACCTGGACTCCACCACCTGGACTCCATCTCCTTCACCAAAACAGCACGTTTACAGTCATGCGTGCAGTTTGTATTATCATCTGACTGCTGTCTGGTTCTCCTGTAGACTGTGAGCTTCTTGAAAGGAGGGACTAGGGGCGCCTGGGTGGCTCAGTCAGTTAAGCATCCGACTTCAGCTCAGGTCATGATCTCACGGTTTGTGGGTTCGAGCCCCACATCGGGCTCTGTGCTGACGGCTCAGAGCCTATTTCGGATTCCGTGTCTCCCTCTCTCTCTCTGCTCCTCCCCATTTATTCTCTGTCTCTCAAAATTGAATAAATGCTAAAAAAAAAAAAAAGAAAGGAGGGACTAAATGTTATTAGTTGTCTTAATCTCCAGTAGCCAGCACTGGACTAAAAAAATATTTCTTGAATGAATAAATAAAAGAATTGTCTAAATGAGTGAATAAATAATCTAGGCAAGGCCACTTAAATCATGTGGCTTCAAAGTTTCTCAACCCCCACACTCATGACATTTTGGGCTGGATAACTCTTTGCTGTGGGGGATTGACCTGTGCATTGTAGGATGTTTAGCCATATCCCTTGCTTCTACCCACCATATGCCAATAGCACCCTCCAGTTGAGACAATCAAAAACATTTCCAGGCATGTCAAAATCCTACCCTATTGAGAACCACTGTTTGGTATTAAGTCCCCACAGTCTGAGTGGCCCCTATCACAGCTCTGACCAGAAGTTCCTATCCCTAGATTTCTTGAGATTATAAAATATGCTGTCTGGAGACATTAAACTTAATATAGGTATGATGTTTTAGGAAAGCTTCATTCACATAATTTCTAGTTACTGGTGCTGTTTTTGTTGCTGTCCTCATAACAGAAAAGGCAGCAGAGTTGAAGGGAATGTTGTTGTGGACAACTAAATATTTAGAGTTATTCTCTGATTTTAGATAATCAAAACCGGGACTCCCTGTATAAGGTCCAGCCGTCAATAGCCAACTCCAGTAGCCCATGGGCAACAGTAGGAGCTTTGTAAGCACAGTCAAAACATGAGTCTTGTCCAGGCAGCAAATAAACTCATCAGGAAAAAATTAATTTCTCTCAGTAAGTTTTTATTAAAAAGCCATTCTGAGTATGTAATAACTTTCCTATTCTTGTAATTAATCCTTTTCACTGGAGTCTTGGATGTTTCCTGCCTTGATGCAATGGAGCCACTGGGTTTACCAAAGAACACATCTCATGTCAAACAGGCCATGGCTTGAGAAAGAAAAAGTAGGTCTGTACAGGAGCAGAAAAAGAAGATCAGGCTGATGTGCAAAAAGCCCAAACTGTGAAGAGAATCATCTATTTTATTGCCCAATTTCTCATAAGGAGTCAACAAGTAGGCAACCGTCTTTTCTGATGATGGAGTAAAAAGCAGTAAGAGAAACCGAAATGCTAACACACGTGTGAGGTAAACACTGGGACTCAGTCCAGAAACACACAAAGGGCTTTCAGGTGACATGGAGACACTTAAGATGTTAGGGTACCCCCTGAGACAGACTGTGAACTGCTAGGTAAAATCCAACCTGAGCCTTTACTGCTAAAACTAAGACTGACAGACAGTCAGGGTTCAATGGCATCAGATACTTTAAAGCAAGAAATGTTAAAAATTCAGGGAACATGAGAACACAGGGCTCATGAAGAGCTTTTGCCACTCTCATTAAAAGCATAGTGTTAGCCTGGTAATGCTTACAGACTTAGGAAGGCCACATTGGGGTTTCAAAGGTCAGGGCTGTGAAGAAATCCAACCACAGCAGTGAAAGAACTTTTTATATGCCCACTAACTTGCCTGTGTCTCAGTTTCTGAAATCACAGCTATGTTATACATGGGATTTTTGCATATAATACTTAATTTCATTTAGAGAGGTGGGTATTATTGAGGCTCTGAGATGCTAAGTTATTTGTCTCAAGTCCCATAAATAGATACAGGTACAACGGGCTATTTCAAGCCCTGTACTCTTTCTAGAATCCTGCTGAAAACCAGAGACTGGCTTTCTGAGGCCCTTTCAGCTCCAAGATTCCATGACTTTATGAGTTCTCTCTTTTTGAAAACATATCTGGTCCTTAATGTTTTCCTTCCGTCATCTTGGAAGGGGTTTAAATCATCAGAGGCAGAGAAGCTCTGTTCCTCCCTACCACTACTTGTTCCTTTTTGTTCCAACCAGTTTAGAAGATCTGGAGATGGGCCCAATGCCTATTCTAGGTGAAAGTTTAGATTGAGAAGCTTGCCTCAGGAAAGTACCACAGAGGGTAAATTAGCTGTGGGAAAGGGTAATCTAGATTGATACCAAAAGAGGCCAGAGCTGACTAGAGACAGTCTAGACCTGTGACCCTTTATGAGTGAATGAAGAACAGAACAATCTGAGTTTGCAAGTTCAATGAGATGATAGTCCCTTCATAACAGCTGGAAAGAGGCCACCCCAGTATCTTCCACATCCAGCCAGTCCTTCACACACAAGGCAGATGAGCCCTGAAAAAAACAAACCAAGTCGTTTCCTGGATGAAACATCTCCATGGGGTTTTGGCAACTTTTAGGAAAATCCAAAATCCCTAGGTCAGCCTCTAAGCTCCTCCAGAAACGTATTCCTTGTTCTTTCTCCAGCACTAACTCCTCCCATGTACCTTATATTCACATTGTATTGGAATTCTTGCTCTTCTTCCAACAAGGTATTGGCTGCTGACTGTTGGCTCCTCTCCATTATGTGAAATGCCCCTAGCCAGCAAGATCCAGACCAAAGTCATCTCCTGTGTGAGCACTTTGAGTACTTGGATCCTACTTACTGAAAGATCAACTACTTTGGATTCTCATTCTATTTATTTCTCTCCACCTTTAGTCCATATCTTGTTTGTATTATCGTGGTGCTGAGCTCAAAAGAGGTGCTCAATAAGTGTATGAGTGAATGTAAAAGTGATAGAATTGATTAAATGAAGTAAGAAGAAGAATCAGAGCATACTCTCTGATTGTACCTTGTCTTCTTTGCCTCTGTACTCAACTCTTTGTTTTATTTTGGTATTGGCTAATTTGAGTTAGAATGAATTAATAATATTGGTTGACTTATATTAGAATTTATTAATTACTTTAGGTTTCCTATGAATCGGGGACTAGCAAGTCTATCTACAAAGCCCCTTGCACATAGCAAGTAGTCAGGAAATTGCTTTTCAAAAAATTTTTTAATGTTTACTCATTTCTGAGGTGTAGGGGAATGGGCAGAGAGGGAGACAGAGAATCAGAAGCAGGCTCCAGGCTCTGAACTGTCAGCAGAGAACCCGACATGGGTCTCAAACCAACAAACTGTGAGATCATGACCTGAGCTGAAGTCAGACACTCAACTGACTGAGTTACCCAGGTACCCCTCAAGAAATTGATTTTTCTTGAAAACTCTCAACAAGGCTTCCAGAATCACAATAATTATAATGTCCAGCACCCATCTCATACCCTTCCAAGTGTCCATCAACAAAGTGCTGTCATCTGCAGTCTAACAATCTCTCCTCCTTTAACTTTCTCCCCCCAACCTAAAGTGAACATTCAGGGATGGTTTCTTAAACTGAGCAGCTCTGTGGCCAGTCTCTAGATGTTCAACCTCTAAATGATTTCCAAAGGAATCCCTAGTTGATGGGGATAAGACATAAATGGTCTTAATCCCAACCATGTCCTGGACCTTTTATTCCATTACAGGTTGCACCTTCCCATAGTAGCTTTCTGGAATTAATCCCTTGACTTTTACTTTTCTGCCCCTGATTAGACAATGCATGCTCATGGCCAGGCTAGCTGAGGAAGAACATAAACGATGAGACTTATGCATTAAATAAGAAGCAAGGAATATCCTGGCAGGCCAGAAAAGAACCATGGAGAGTGATGGGTCTAATCACCCATCCAAGTGATGGGTCCAGTGTGACACTGCACACTGCTCAGCAAGAGCCTTCATATCACATGCAGCCTATGTGCACAGTTAGGTACATTTAGGCAGACATGAAAATCAAATGTTATTTTTAAAGAGACAGTTCGCTTCTTTAAAGAAAAGTATATATGAAGTAATCAAACAGACCTGTGTTTGAGTTCACGCTCCACAATTTTCTGAGACTGTGAGAAAATCATCCAACTTTTCCAGGTCTCAATTTCCTCATACGTAAAATGGGTACACACCTCATTGGATAACTCAAGCAAAGTACTTAGCATAGAGTTTAGAGTATTCAATAAGTTCAGTCATCACTATCATTATGATGCTTAAATTTCAAATTAGGGCAAGTAACTTCAAAAGAAAGTTTTTAAACCAGGAAAACATCCCCTGCTCTATTTTTTTTCCAGGTTAGTGAAAGCATAAGATTTCTCCTGAAATATGTTGAGATCGCTTAAACATATATTTGGACTATTTCATATATGGGGTGGCACCTTTCACTAAATTGTGGCTACCATGAAGAACTGGTATCCCAATTCTCCCTGCCACTGTTCTGTGAGAAGGCAGTTAATATTTAAACAAAATCCTCTCTTTTGTGTCATCTCATCTGGCCTGGCTATGAATGTGTATTGCCTAATATTATATTTGGGGGCAATCAAGTGATACAATTTGGACTAGAAGCTCTCCTAGGGCTAAAGCCAAGATGTTATAGTTTTCTTGCACCCCTTATGATGCAGAGCACAGAACGGACACAAAGAGGTAAGAATAACAATGTATGAACGACATACTGTTACAAACACCCTGGGCCATATTTCTGCTAACAGTGACTTCTATAAAGCCAAGAATAAACAAGAAGTCCCAAGAACTCTGCTACTTTCAAAAGTAGCTCAGGGAAAAATCACATAGCTTTGGTGTCATGCTAATCTGAATATGAATCCTTCCTCACCAAGGATTAGTACAACTTCAGACAATTTAGCCCCTCTGGAGCTGGATGATACAACAGGCTATGGCATTGGATGATTTGACATGTGTAATTAGTACATTGCTTGCCACATATTACGTGCTCACCTAATTATAGGATTTTTTTAAACCCTTCCTTCTGCATAAGAAAACAAGATAGAATGAGAGAAAAGGAAAATTATCCCTAGGGGTACAGTTCAAAAAGGACCATTCAGATAGGGAGAGGAGCCAAAACTGTCTACAGGATTATTTTAGAACAGACATGCATTCTCAATTCAGAAAAAAATGAACTTTTCAAGCCATATAGTCTATCTTAAGGCACAGTTTTTTTGGTATTTGCAAACATGAAAAAAGTTTTGCTTTCACACATTAAAAGCCAAGATTAAACTATTTTGAGTATAGGACTTGTTCCCTGAGTTATGGAGGGGTCTATGCTCAGTCTATTGCTCAATAATATTAATGAAGGGCCCAGATACCAGATGATAACGGCAGCCGAGCTGGGTTAGTTCTCACACCTTATGTTTGTTTGCACCCGGAAGGGCTGGCTGTGATTCCATGTTTAAAGAACTGAGTTTGACGATACAAGGTATCAGGCTGTGTGATGTATGTCTTCCCGCTACTGAACAATGAACTCTATGCAAACTCATAACCATACAAATACACATGCACTGAAATCATTAAAAACCAACTGGCTGAATTTATACAACTGTTTGTTTTGTGTTGGAGCTGCAGTTTTGCTCGTGGGACTATACAGGTTTTTTTTGTTTTTGTTTTTTTGTTGTTTTTTTTTTTTTTGCCTTAATCTGATTATTTTGCTGATGTCTAAAAAGCCTAGATAAGGTGGTGTCTCCAAAAAGTGGCTACTGTCCCTAATTTTCCCTACCCTATGCTAATGTGTCCCATACATTTCTCTCACAAAAACTCCTTCTCCATCTCTCCTCCCATCCACACACCACATTCTCAGTTCACCACTCTGTTTATTCATAAGATATGTTTCCTTAGCAACAGGCTAAGAAACTTTTAACCTATATCTGCATGTGTCTTCACAGCATACACTTTCACACGTGCATGGCCTGAATGCATATGCTGCCTGCTGCTGGTCAGTTTTAAGATGGAATGGAGATAAGCCACTCAATGCCTCTGTCTTGCATTCACATTATATAGTCTATTATAGGAATCATCTAGTCGTTTTGCAGTTTAAACTCTGAAGCTAATCTAACATATATGCTGCCTACAACCTACCCCAAATTCACCATGCTCACATAAAATTAGATTGAAATCACAAAATTACAACTGAAAATCACAAAGAAACTTGAAGAAATGACCATCTGCAATATTACTTTTTAACAGCAAATAATAACTAAAACCCAGGAACTATAAAAGATACAAAAACTATTAATTTGACAAAGTGGTCATCCGTCTATGCTATGACCTTTAATTCCAGAAGAGTCTTACATAGTAATTAGCTATTTTTCCTGTACCATAGAAAGGCAGGAAATATATATAAGCTTTACTTTAAAAAAAGAAAAATCTACCATGGATGCATCCATGATATATACTGTTAACAAGACCTTTCTAGAAGACAACATGAGAACACATAACAAATTTCAAACATTCACAATCTTCAAATCAACAAGTCCACTTATAGCAATTTATCTTAAATATGTCATAAAATGTGCAAAGATGTACCCACCAGTACTTTGTAATAATGGGAAAGAGACCCTATAATTAACACTAAGAAGTCATTTGAGAGAATGACATAAAATACAGTCATTGACATGGGAATTTGGTCATGATATGTTTCTAAATGAAAAAACAGGATTTTTGAAAGAACATATGCATGCTTGTTTATGCTTGTGTGTACCTATAAATATACTTGCATAGAAAAATAGCTAGAAAGATACCTATGAAAGTATTACATGGGTTATCACTTGGTGGGAGGATTAGAGGTTATTTTCACTTCTTTATACCTTTTGCATTGTATACACTGCTTGGAAAGAGAATAAAACTAAAACTGTTTAAAGTTGGGAGAAACACATAACAATAGGGACTACACAAATATTATTGCCAAACTGAATATGTTAAAGTCAATCAGCAAAATCTATACCACAGAATCTCAAGGGCCTAGTAGTGTAGCAACTGGAATTCCTCTGTGCTCATCCATGCCCAGTGACACAGTGAGGATTTGAGGAAATCATGACTGTAGAAGAGACCTGGAGTTTTCCTATTTGTGTCACTCCACACACAGCCTTGTCTCATTAGTGACTCCATATGTGCCACCTCCCCCCATCTTTCCCTATACTTATGGGCAGGCTGCTGGTTATTGATGGTCTCTCTATTGCCAGAAAGATGAGCTGAGCTGTCAGGTGAATGGAGGTGAAAAGGAAGAAGAGAGTGTCCCACAAGGGAGATGGCATCCAGGGAAACATGCCCACGTACCGTACGCCTACCTCATCCAGAAAGGCATTCACTCATTAGGATGTATACAGGTAAAACATTTAAATATTAAATGCAGGTCAATTAGTTTTCTGCTGCAAAAAACAGACAAACCAAAAACAAACAAACAAACATGCACAGAAACAAAATCTAACCTTTGTTTTTTTCTCTTTTCTATTCCTTTTTTCCTCCCCTCCACCTCCATCTCTCTGTCAATCTCTCTCTCTCTCTCTTTCTGGCAAATGTCAAACATCCTGTATAACCTGCTATATGGGCCAAGCCATCCCTGGAGAGAGATGCTAAGTCTTTCCTAGTGTCAGACTGTCATATTTAAATATAAAAGTTTCTTTTTCCCCCTGCATTCTGGTGCTGGAAATGGAGTAAGTCCATTTTGCACACCCCTGGACACAGTCATGACCAGCATCCAATGTGTGCCTCCCAAACCTTCTACAAGCATCTCTAATCTAATGTGCTGCCTTATTTCCAACGTGCTTTGGTCTCAGACACTCTGCCTGGCATATGATCGGTCAGTTACAGCTGTACCCCCAACAGACACAGAGCATGTAGATTTTATTTAAAAGTAATGACTATCCATTCAAGAAGTAATGCTGTCATCCTGGCCAGGCCTGGATCCAATGTGTATTGGAGAACATTAAAGGACCCCTGCCTACAACAACGAATCATCACACACTAATATAACCCAGTCAGGTATACTGCTATTTCTTGCCATTTCTTTTTTCTCATATGAAAGTTGCCATCATTTCACACACATTTTGCAATGATAAAAGTAGTCCCTTTACTACACATCTTGTAGGGACAGAGGAGCATTTTACAACTCAGTTTAGACAACTTTGAAGTTATTTCCACAAATCTCTCTCTACCCCAACTCTATCCTCTCTTTTTTTTCCTTTAAAAATTAGTATATCTTTTTATGCGTCACACAAAGTCTGGACAAATAGCCAAGGGGTTATGGACTCTGCTTCATTTTTAATTTTGAAAATGGAATTAGGAAACTCAAACCATGACTCTTTCAAAGCATGAAGAAGGCAAGCCATCACCAGATTAGTGGGATGTAGTCAAGGCAACAACTCATTTAAAATAGAAGGAACCAGAGTTGGGTACAGACCCTGCAGCCCTAAGTCTCTGGAATTTCCACCACTCATGGATCCAGAGAAGTCCAGACCACTTGCTTTCAGACCTGGAACATGATAGCCAGTGTAAAGAGAGACCAGGGGTTCATAGTGCTGTTAAGTTTGTTGTTGTTGTTCTTGTGTAGTTTTTTTGAACAACATAGCTACTAATAAAGTTATTTTATGAAATGTTCATTTCCCTCTGTGTAATTCTCAGAAGACTCAGAGGTGAAATAGAAACAATCAAATATGTAGTAACTACACATGCTGTTGGATTTTAAAGACTTTCTCCTCTCCTTTCACCACCAACTAATCCAGCAATAGTAACTGGCAATAACATTCACAGATATTAACCCGCAGTGCTGAGCCACACAGAAATGAGTGAGATTAGTTCCATTTCAGTTACAATAACAACAGGAACCAGGCCTGTATGTTTAGATCTTAATGGAAGCAGGGTACAGTTAGCAAACCAAGTTTTGATTCAATAATCAGACAGGAATGGAGCCCTCCTCCCCAAAATAAAAATGAAATGATTGCTAGAGGTGGCTTGCTCTTGGTTCTAAGAGTTAGGAGGCAAGTATTTTCGAGAAACAGAATCAGTGGAAAGCAAAATGAAAATAAAGTGCCACAGTTCTAAGCCTTCTTTATGCCTGGACAAAGGTGCTCTTCTATGTAATCCTCAGAAGAATGGATGGTTCAAAAACAAAACAAAATAAACATGTTAGAGGGGGTCCTGGGTGCATCCAACTTCGGCTCAAGTCCATCTCCTGGTTCACGGATTCAAGCCCTATGTTGGGCTCTGTGCTGACAGCGCAGAGCCTGGAGACTGCTTCAGATTCTGTGTCTCCCTCTCTCCCTGCCCTTTCCCACTTGTGAACATGAGCACATGTGCTCTCTCTCTCCCTCCCTCTCTCTGTCAAAAATAAACAAAACATTTAAAATTCTTTTTTAAAAATGTAACATGTTATGTGTAGCAACATGGATGGACCTTGAGGGTGTTATGCTGAGTGAAATAAGTCAGGCAGAGGACAAATATCATATGTTTGCATGTATAGGAGGATTAGGAGGAACTTGACGGAGGAACAAGGGGGAGAAGAAGGGCGGAAATGGTGGGGGAAAGGGAGAGAGGCAAACCATGAGAGACTCTTGAATGCTGACAAAAACTGAGGACTGATGGATGTGGGGGGGAGGAGGGATGGGCATGGAGGAGGGCACATGTGGGGATAAGCACTGAGTGTTATGTGGAAACTACTTTGACAATAAACTATTTGTAAAAAAAAAAAATGTAACATGTTAGAGGCCATATTTGCACAGCTCTGGATGAAAGAATTTAGGTCTCCCAAACTGGTGTTTAAGGTGTAATAAAAGCTTTAGAAACTACCTTGTAATATTTCTAGTTCTTTCCTCTATAATTGAGTCAAAACACAAAAACCCAAGTTGTAATATAATTCTCTAAAATAAACTACACTGGAAAGTAGAAATCAATATTGAGAACTTAAAAGAAAATAAATGTCTATATAGCTTTTATATCACCCTGAAAACAAGCAACCCTGAAGAAATCTGTTCACATGGATTTATTTTGAGAATCTGAAATCTACTTTTTCCTATGTCTGCCAAGTTAATTCCATCCCTCCTCTCCACTCCCACTCCTTTATGACTTCCTCCTTCCTTTACACCCAAAGCAGAAGTGAAGTGTGAAAAACTGTTTAAGTACCCTTAACTTACCCAGAGAGGAAACTATCTAACCATTTTTTTATTCCATGATATTAAAGTAATTCATCTGAGTTTCTGCTAATGACAGTAAATCTCTTGTGCTGACAAGCTGTAGTCAATTATCCTTTCTACAGCCTTTTAAACCCAAAGTACTAGGAAGTGCGTCAGTGTTGGAAACTTGGGGCTTGCGAATTCAAAGGAAACAGCCAACCGCTTGGGCAGTGCTCTAGGTGTACCACCGTGGTCCTCACCTCTAAACAGCTCCCTCAGGAGCCTGCAAATGCTGAGGCACTTCCACTGGAATTTACATGGTTGGAGGAAATGGTTTAAATCAAGTGGTGTGTTATTTATCTCTATAATGAGTGGTTTAACAGTGACAATTAGGAAGGAAATTCTACAAGCCTGAACTCCAGTTACTTATTACTGCCACTGAAAGTCAATTAAAGTACCCAAGTAATTACAGGGATTGGGATCATCTGTCATCTGGTAAATCATATTAGAGGGAAGAGGTACTTGGTTTGTTTTGAAAGCGTGTGATCTAGTTTCCATCATGTTGGTTAATTTTCGGACAAGGGAATGTGTGAGGGAACTTGGCCCACATGTCTGCAGATCCCATCACCTGGAAAGCAACAGACATGTTGACTGGATTTCCATCCAGGCTCAGTGGCTGTGCAAAGGAGTGAGTCAGCAGGGAGGTGGGTGTGGAGGCGCCCGCTCTGCCAGACAAGTCACCAAGGACAATGGTCTTCAACTTAAAATCTTCATGTGGCATCTTGTTCTTTCTCATGCTCCTGCTACACCAAGACCTTAATCTCTTGCCCCCTTCAGGCCCACCTGCTCTCCCACCATCCCAAATACCTCCTTTGTCATCTCAATAAGCTCATTGTATCACAAACATTACCATCATGATTTAAACCACTCCTGTGCCTTTTCTCCACTTGCGACATTAGATGCATTCCCCTCTTCTCTTCTGTCTGTCCAAACCCTGTTCACCCTTCCAAGCTCAGAGTCTTTACTCCTCCTTCATGTGGAATACAATGCCAGACCTCTCCTTTTATGGATTGTATAAGGAATTCTTTTTTTTTTATTAAAGGGCTTATTTTTAATGTTTATTTTTGAGCGCGCGTGTGCGCGCATGTGTGTGTGTGTGTGTGTGTGTGTGTGTGAGAGAGAGAGAGAGAGAGAGAGAGAGAGGGAGGAGGGAGGGACAGAGAGAGAGAGAGAGAGAGAATGAGCAAGCACGAGCATGGGATGGGGAGAGAGAGGAGGAGACACCGGCTCCAGGCTCCACACTGTCAGCACAGAGCCCAATGCGGGGCTCAAGCTCACTGAGAGATCATGACCTGAGCCAAAGTCAGATACTTAACCGAATGAGCCACCCAAGTGCCCCTTGCCTATGGAATTCTAAGTATATCGTTCAGTGGTCCTCAGACTCACCAGGGGATACAGCTTAAGTCTCCACTTCTTGCACAGCATTTGCGATACACTTCCACTCCCAGATCCTTACCACTCCCTGATCCTTAGTTCCTGAGGTTGCTGAGTTTGTTGAAATGGCCAGGCCCGGCTGGCATTCCTTCATTTGTTCATCCTTCCTTTATTTAGCAGAGCATGCTTTGAAGGGCTGCTTAGAGTAGGACACCAGAACTATGGTTCCTAAGTTTGAATCCTGTGCTTCCTCTCCCACCACGTTGCCTCGATGGGAAACGGTGTTTGCTTACACCACCCTGCATAAATCAAGGAGTCTCTCAATGCTCATCGTTCCTTCCTTGGCCAACATTTGCAAGAAAATAGTCATAAAAGCACACATAAATCTAGAAAAATGAATTCTCTCCCCTGTGGTTCTTCTACACTGTTCTCCTCAGAGCATTCTTAGTCCAAACCAGGAGACAGAGAGAGGAAAATATTTTCAAATGATCTTCCAAATGACCTCAAGGCTTACACAGGGTTCAAGTTTGGTTCAGGGGATGGGCAAAACCCGGGCCAGCCAGCTATGTTAGGGGCAGCCAGCCTTTGAGGTCAGCTGGCCATATTTGGATTGAGTCCAGAACACTTGCTGCTCTTCACATCCCAAGACAGATACTGGAATTTTAACTTTCCTCCTTGCAGCCTCTTTATGTTTTAAAAATTCACTTCATCTCAGAATAAGACTCCCCAGAGGATCTATTTTTCTCATTCTTCCCTTTCATGGCATGTCCTTCATTAGCTCCTGTTCAGAACCTGTGATGTTTAGAGTTCATAATTCCACTAGCATTTGCTCCCAACATGTTGTCTGTGTAAAAACGAACATACTGCACATATCCAGGGAAACTGACTAGGAGGAATCAAGAAATCTGACCAATGGGAAAATCCACAGAATGTTTTCCTTAAAGCTTCTCAATATTTTCTACAAGAAATATTGCCCATAACAAAGCACTGAAAATAGAATGTTCTTGGACCTCAAACAAAGGCAGGACTGACAAACTCAATGGCATCAGATCATATCAAAGGACTGATTAAAACCTTTCAATGGCTCAAGTTCTCTGACACTTATCAGCACATTGTACTGAAACTATTGTACCTGTTTGCAACATCCACATCACCAATTATAGCATCTAAGTTCAGCACAGGCCAGGATTGTGTTGTCTCTCTTCACTGGGTAGCACGGTGTCCAGCACACAGTGGGCCCAGAGTAAATTTGCACAGTGAATATTTAGCCACTACTGGGTTATATAAACACTATGTGCTAGGTGGGGAGACTTAAAAATACCAAGATACACAATTTCCAACCTCAAGAAGTTCAAACCCTGGCATTTGACTCCCAAATCTGAGTGAGCATCAGAATTGTTCAGGAAGCTATAAAACTACAGAAACCCGGACATTGCCTTCAGAAAGTCTAATTCCATAGATCTGGGTAGGGACCCAGAAGTCCATACTTTTAATAAGCTTCCAAGACACCTTTGATAATCAGCCAAATTGGTAACCCTTAGTCTAGTGGGTAGATAATAAAACCTTTTGTTCTTACATCTCTTTTCTGACATATGAGGTGTTTTCACATCCATTATCTCACTTGATTCCTCCTCTCTGAGTGGAGTAACATACCCTGAAGTTTACCAATGAGGATATGAAGCTTAGAAAATTCAAAAAGTGGTGAAGTCATAGTCTGGATTTGAACCCAGGACTTATATCCACAAGCTCATCAGTGTTTCCTCCTCACCAACTCCCTCTTGAGAGGAATGGCCCAAGTTAGCTCTGTCAGGTAAAGAGCAGCAAACCTTAAGTCAATGCACAGCCAGTATGTTCAGATCTCTTCTGAGGCTTTTTGGAAGAAACAAAGAGAAAAAAATTGCCTTCTCCACCTACCCACCCACCTCAACCTCAGCTGAAACACCTGTTGGCCTAGATTCTGCTGTTAAGCATTAAAATCTGTGAAGGCACAAAGACCAATTATCTAACAGGGCCCTGAATATAATGAACCCTTCTACACGGTGACTCCAATGGATTAAGTATTCCTTTTAGTTGTAGACTATTTGCTTTAACTTGCTCATCTCTTTTTTTTAAAGAGGGGCAAGATACGCCTGTTAATGGCATCACTGGTATTTTGAGTGCCTTCTTTATTTTTTTATATTTTTTTAATGTTTTATTTATTTCTAGGAGACAGAGAGAAAGACAGCGTGAGCAGGGGAGGGTCAGAGAGAGAGGGAGTCACAGACTGAAACAGGCTCCAGGCTCTGAGCTGGCAGTCAGCACAGAACCCAACACGGGGCTCAAACCCACAAACCGTGAGATCATGACCTAAGCGAAAGTCGGACGCTTAACCAACTAAGCCACCCAGGCGCCCCTGAGTGCCTTCTTTAAAATTACTGTGGGGATATCATGATTGCACACCTTTAAATATATTCATTTAGTCTAGCAAGATGCCATGCCTTTCTGATAAGATGAAAAACAATGAATATAATCTAATATTCTTTTTTTCTCTAATATTCTTAATAACAATGAATAAAGTTTGACCAGGGAAAATGAACAACTAACTGGTGAAAGTATGTCCCAAAGAAATGGAAATCTGATAGGTTTTCAGAAACAAATTTAATTAAAACATTATTTGTAATTTTGATACAACATGAGTTTGAGGAATGCCTGGGTGGCTCAGCTGGTTGAGCTTCTCACTCTTGATTTAGGCTCAAGTCATGATCTCATGGTTCCTGGGGTGGAGCCCCAAGTCGGGCTCTGCCCTGACAGTAGGAAGCCTGCTTGGGATTCTCTTTCTCACCCTACCGTCTCTGCCCCTCCTCCACCTCAAATTAAATAAACATTTTTTTTTTTAAAAGCAAAAGCAAAATGAGCTTGAATTTGGGAACAGATCTGAAAGTGACATTGTTCTCTTGAATAATCTTCTCTAGACACAGTTTTTTAAGGTTTCACTAATTTGGACCAAGAAAAATTAATGTTCTTACTTTTGGATTATGGCAGTTAACTGAAATGACCTTAAAATGTGGCTAGCTTCTATTTTTATTAACATGGCATTATTGGATATATATTTTATGTCTTGATTCCTCTATGAAGAATTAATGTATTAATTTCAAATCTAAAAAATTCTTATGTCTTTATTGTCAAAAAAAAAAAGCCACATCCTTGTACTGGGGTACCAGTCAAGCAACCTACTAGGCAAATAAAAGTGGAACTTTTTTCAAAACACTGTTGCAAATTTTTGTTTGTTAGTGGGATTTTAAAAGTAGTCTGATACGATGTAGAACCAGATCTGGTAGACACAGTGTTTTAATACCTATAATAATATTTTATAATAACATTTTGGGTGACTTATAAATAGAGTGAAGAGACAAATTTTCCTTTTGGCCCAGAGATGACTCTACTGAAAAGAATTTTTTTTTAATGTTTGGAGAAAAGGTAGTACAAACAGAAGACACAAAATGTGGGTCCTTATGCATGACTGCCTTTAGGCTGCTGTTCATCTGAACTTAAAGATTATGAGATGTTTACTTATAAATAATCAGTTCAAGAAAAACATAGGAGAGGTCATGTTTAAAATCTCTAATGTTTAATATACTTGGTCATCAAGGGTGAGAAGTTTTATTTTTTAAGAAAATAAAAACACCTTCCTTCCCTTTTTGCAAACAATACCAGAGTGAAATTATTCTAAGGTCATATCTTAGACAAAGAATCTTAAGTGCTTTTTATTTTCCACGTTTAAAATAAATCTATACCCCACAACCCAACACTTCTTTCTATGCCTAAGAGATTAATTTCTCACCACTCACCAAAGTCATTCCAGGGTTTGTCAAAAATTTTAATGCAAGGGATATATGATATAGGAACCCTGGCAGATACTTGCTACAATTAACTAAGAAGTATTTTCTTTATACATAACTGAGCTGTCCATTAAAAACTATAAAAAAGCCTAAAAATTTTATAGTCTCTGATCTAAAAGAAGTTGATATTAGCAGTCTTCATTATTAGTATACTTATCTGTTAAGGTATACCAAAAGAAACTCTGAATATTTCCATTTTTATAACTTCATTGTCCATACAATGGACATAAAATAAGCTGCATATATTTAAGTGTATGATTTAATACATTTTGTCATAGCTAAACATCGATGAGACCATCACCCCCAAAAGTTACCTCATACCTATTCATAATCTCTCCCTCCTCAGACAACCCACCAACTTGCTTTCAGTCATGATAGTTCTGTTTATATAGGATTTTATTTAGCTATTTTTTTTTTTTACTTGAGATAGAAAGCATATGCACACACACACAGAGCAGAGGAGAGGGGACAGAAGAAGAGAACGGGAGGGGGGGAAAGGGGGAGGGGGAGAGGGGGGGAGGGGGAGGGAGAAGGAGAATCTTAAGCAGGCTTCACACTCATCATGGAGCCCAATGCAGGGCTCGATCCCATGACTCTAAGATCACAACCTCCGTGCCAAAATCAAGAGTCACATGATCAACTGATCCATTCAGGCACCCCTATAAAGGACTTTATATAATAGGATCTCTACTCTCCTTTGTCTGGCTTCTTTCACTTACTATAATTATTTTGAGATTCATCCATGTTATTATGTATATAAATATTTTATTCCTTTTTATTACAGATAATTCTATTTTTTAAATTTATTCCAGATATTTATTATGTTATGATATTATATTATTTTATTTAACAATAATATTCCCTCCAAACCTACTTTGTTGAGGGTTATCAAGAAATGTACTTTGTCAAATACTTTTTCTGCATCTACTGAAATGATCATATAATTTTTATCCTTTCTCTTGTTGATGTGATGTATTATGTTAATTGATTTGTGAATACTGAACTACCCTTGTATGCTGAGGATAAATCCTGCTTGATCATGGTGAATGACCCTTTTAAAGTATTGTTAGATTCAATTTGCGAATACTTTGTTGAGGACTCCTACGTCTTTGTTCATCAGAGATACTGGCTTATAGTTCTCTTTTTTTGTAGCATCTTTATCTGGTTTTGGTATTAGGGTAATGCTGGCCTCAGAGAATGCATTTGGAAGCTTTCCTTCATCTTCTATTTTTTGAAATAGTTTGAGAAGAATAGGTGTTAACCCTTCTTTAAGTGTTTGGTAGAATTTCCCTGGAAAACTGTCTGATCCTGGACTTTTGTTGGCAGTTTTTGATTACTGATTCAATTTCATTGCTGGTAACCAGTCTGTTCAAATTTTCTATTTCTTCCTAATTCAGTTTTGGGAGATTATATATTTCTAGGTATTTATACATGTCTTCTAAGTAGTCCAATTTGTTGGTATAATTTTTCATAATATTCTTTTATAACTGTTTATATTTCTGTGGTGTTATTTTCCCTCTCTCATTTGTGATTTAGTTTGAGTCCTTTCTCTTTTTTTCTTGATGAGTCAAGCTAGAGGTTTAACTATTTTGTTTACTTTTCCAAATAACCAGCTCCTGGTTTCACTGATCTATTCTATTGTACTTGTGGTCTTTCCTGATTTTTTTTCTCATGATTGATTTCTAGTTTCATAGCACTGTGGTCAGAAAAGATGCATGGTATGACTTCAATTCTTTTGAATTTGTTGAGATTTGTTTTGTGGGCTAATATGTGATATAGTCTGGAAAATATTCCATGTGCACTTTAAAAGGATATGTATTCTTAGAGTGCCTGTGTGGCTCAGTCAGTTGAGCATCTGACTCTTGATTTTGGCTCAGGTCATAATCCCAGGATTGTAGGATCGAGCCCCACACTGGGCTTTGCACTGAGCAAGGAGCCTGCTTAAGATTCCCATGCTCTCACTCTCACTCCCTCTCTCTCTCTCTCTTTCCCTCTCTCTGTGTCCTTTTCCCATGCTGTGTGATCTCTTTAACATAATTTTTTTTAAATGTTTTATTTATTTCTAGGAGAGAGAGAGAGAGAGAGACAGCGTGAGCAGGGGAGGGTCAGAGAGAGAGGGAGTCACAGACTGAAATAGGCTCCAGGCTCTGAGCTGGCAGCCAGCACAGAGCCCGACATGGGGCCCGAACCCACGAACCACGAGATCATGACCTAAGCGAAAGTTGGACGCTTAACCAAGCCACCCAGGCTCCCCCATAATTTTTTTAAAAATAAAACTTAAAATTTTTAAAAATGTGTATTCAGCCCATTTAGGATGGAATGCTATGAATACATCTGTTAGATCCATCTGGTCAAATGTGTCATTCAAGGCCACTATTTCCTTGGTGATTTTCTGTTGGATGATCTATCCATTCATGTAAGGGGAGTGTTAATGCTTCCAACTATTACTGTATTACTATAAAATATTTCCTTTATGTTTGTTATTAGCTGCTTTGTGTATTTGAGTGCTTTCATGTTGGGTGTACAAATATTTACAACTCTTACATCTTCTTGTTGGATTGTTCCATTTATGATTACATAGTGTCCTATGTCTCTCATTACATTCTGTGTTTTAAAGTCTAATTTGTCCAATATAAGTAGTGAGTCAGCTTTCTTTTCACTTTCCTTTGTCTGATAAATGCTTTTTCATTCTTTCACTTTCAATCTGCATGTGAATTTAGATCTGAAATGAGTCTATTGTAGGCAGCATAAAGATGGGTCTTGCTTTTTCCTTCATCCTATGTCTTTTGACTGGAGCATTTAGTCCACTTACATTCAAATAAATTGTTGATAGGTATGTACTTATTGTCTTTTTGTTACTTCTGGTCATTTTTGTAGTTCTTCTCTCTTTCTTCTCTTGCTCTCTTCTCTCACAGTTTGCTGGCTTGCTTTGATGATACACTTGTATTCCTTTCTCTTTGTTTTTTGTGTATCTACTATTGGTTTTTGATTTGTGCTTAACCTTAGGTTTGTATATAATATCTTATGCATATAGCAGTCTATATTAGGTTGATTATCATGTAAGTTTGAACCCATTCTTTACTTTTCTCCTCCCACGTTTTAGGTATATGATGTCATAATTTACATCATTTCGTTTTATGAATCCCTGAAATGGTTTTTATAGATACACTTAATTTACTGCTTTTGTGCTTCCTACTTTTCTTACTCCTACTTATGGTCTTTCCTTTCCATTGAAAAAATGCCTCTTAACATTTCTTCTTATGGGGGAGGGGGAGAAGAGAGAGGGAAAAAAAACATAAGAGACTCTTAACATAGAGAACTCAGGGTCGATGGACAGAGGTGGGTGGGGGATGGGCTAAATGGGTGATGGGTATTATCAATGGGTATTAAGGAGGACAGTTATGATGAGCACTGAGTATTGTATGTAACTGACAAATCACTGACTTCTACTCCTGAAACCAATATGGCACTGTATGTTAACCAACCCAAATTTAAATATAAATATATACATACATAAATAAAATGAAAAATGTTTAAAAAGAAAATATTGTTCTTGCAGGTTTGGTTTAGTGATCATAAATTCCTTTAACTTTTGTTTGTCTGGGAAATTCTCTTTCTATTCTGAATGAACCTGGTGCTTCAGGGGTATCTCCTATGTGTGTTGCACACATCCTACTAATGTGGCTAAGCTGTATTTGCCTTCAATGCAGTCATCTACAAGGACTCTCTTTGCCTGTTATGAGCACAGTTTGCACCCTGTCGTTGTCAGTGGGCCAGTCTGGGGCTGCCTTAGGCTTGAGTTGAGTCAGACCAGGCATTTTCCAGTGGTGCAACAGCACCAAACTGCAAGACACTCTCTCTGTGTTGTTCCCTGAGCAGCTTTTGATGATGGGCTGGGCCTGCAGCCAGACAGATGTCTTCCCCTAGTGTGGCAGGAGTCTTTCTGCAGTGGTGCTGGCTCCTGTTGGGGCTGCCTGCATATTGCCAGGTTTGTGGCACTGCTTTGGATGGACTCCTACCAAGGGTGTGTTGGGGGGAATGGGTCTGCAAGAGAATGGTGCCGGGCATCATTGTCAGCAAAGTTTGCAATAGTCTGCTGCAGGAGGGGACCTGCAGCCACTGGAATAGTCCTGCCCAGGCCAGGACTGAGGGGTGGGTCCACAGAAGAGCAAGATAGATGGGACAGTGGTTGCACAGCAGTGGTTCCCACCATTATCCACAGATCTAGGTTAGGGAGCAATGGAGGGAAATGGCACCCACCAGCTCTTTTGCTCCAATTCCTGGAGAATTCTCCAAAGATCTCACCCCTCCAGCACACCTCTCAGATGAGTAAACAAATCTCCTTCCCATATGCCCCAGGCATTTTTCAAACTGTTGCTTCTGTGCTGTGTCTCAGAAGAGCAGTCTATTGTGCTGTGTCTTTAAAAACATGGACTACAGTTTCGTCTTGCTCTCCAGCCCTCTCAGAGTCAAAGTTGTTGATTATTTTTTTTTAATGTTTTATTTATTTCTAGTAGAGAGAGAGACAGCATGAGCAGGGGAGGGTCAGAGAGAGAGGGAGTGACAGACTCCGAAACAGGCTCCAGGCTCTGAGCTGGCAGTCAGCACAGAGCCCGACACAGGGCTCGAACCCACTAACCGCGAGATCATGACCTGAGCAAAAGTTGGACGCTTAACCGACTAAGCCACCCGGGGGGCCCCCAAAGTTGTTGATTTTTAAAGTTCTAGGTTTTAAGCACCATGATTATAAGAACTCATGAAGTTAGGGTCTTCTGGGTTTTAAAGCCAAATGTTATGGGGATGTCTTCCCAGTGTGGTCCCCTGTGCCTGGGGTGCCTGGTTTCGGGTCTGTTCCTCTTCTTCTCTCTGCACCCACTGCATCCTTTCCTCCTCACAGACAGTCTCACAGGTCAGTACCCTCTTCAATGTGGCCTCTTCTCTAAATTTAGCTGTGTTGAGTATGTTCTGACAGTCTTCAGGTCCTTCTCTCAGTTATTTACACTGATGCAGATACTATCTAGGTGTACCCATGAGACAGGTGAGCCTAGAATCCTCCTACTCCACCATCTTCCCTGGAATTCCCAGATATTCCTATTTATTCATTAAAATTCGTCATGTGGATATACCAGAATTTTTTTTAATCCATTCACCTGTTGATGGTCATTTTAGAGAGATCTAATTTTTAATTTTTATTAATAAGATTCTTCAAACATTTATATATAAATCTTTGTATAAATACATGCTTTCTTTTATCTTGGATCATAGATAAAGTATATATTTAACTTTTTAAGAAACTGTCAAACTGCTTTCCAAAACAGCTGTACCATTTTACATTCCCACCAGACAGCACTATAAAAGATTTCTGGTTACTGCACATTCTCTACAACACTTGGTAGTCGGGTTTTTCCAATTTTAGAATTTTAGCTACTCTAAGGTGCAAAGTAATATCTGATTATGGTTTTGATTTGCATTTTCTAATGGCTAATGATGCTGGGAATCTCTTCATGGTTTTTTGCTGTTGTTGTTGGCATCTCTCCTTTAGTAAAGTGTCTGTTTAAACATACACAGATCTTATACATATACATAATCTTACATATATACATATATATATCTTCGTCAGATACATATTTTGCAAGTATTTTCTAGGGAGTGGCTTGACTTTCTTTTTCAAAACAATGTTGTTTAAAAAAGCAAAAGTTTTCAATTTATTGATCTTTATTTTGGGTTTTGGACTTTTAGTGTCATACTTAAGAAGTCTTTTACCAAATCCAACATCACTAAGATTTTCTCCTAGAAGTTTTATACCTTTAATTCTTATATTTTGGACTATGATCCATTTTGAGTTAAATTTTGTATATGATGAGTTAAGCGTCAAGGTATATTTTATTTTTGCATGAAGCTACCAAATTGTTCCAGCACTATTTACTGAAGAGATGATCATTTCTCCATTAAATTGCCTTATCTACTTTATCCAAAATCAACTGACTACATAGACCCTCTCTACTAAATAGAAAATCTCTTTTCAGTAGAGTCTATGGCACTCATCTATGTATCTATATTTATGCCAATACTATAGTAATTGCCTATGAAAAAAATCCTACAAAATCTCCAAATTAGTGTAGGAAGGATGGATGACTTAATAGATTAGTATAACTGGCCAATAAAGAAGAAATACAGTGAACTCCTTATCTCAAATTGTATGCAAAAAGCAATTACAAATGGAATAACACCTAAAATTTCTAAGCTTTCAGAAAAAAAAGGAGTATTTTTAGGACCATGGGATAAGGAATAATTTCATTAAAAAGACACAAAGTCACAAACCATAATTAAAAAAAAAAACTCTGACAAATGTGATGACATTAAAATGAAAACCTTTTGTATGACAAAAGATACTATAAAAATAAAGTATAAACCACAGATTTATACAGTTACATGCAACACACAGAACTGACCAAGTATTTATAACCAGTATAAAGAATGCTTATAAATCAATAAAAAAAGACAAATAACCAATAGAAAAATAAGGATATAAAGATGCATTCACAGAATAATGAAAATGTCAATTAATGTATTAAAAGACATTGACCTCAATTTTAACCAGACAGAAAAGCTCAGAAACAGGATCATGTATTTTTAGCCATCAGATCAGCAAAAATTCAAAAGCTTAATCAGTCTAATATTGGTTCTAACCACTCCAGGAATTTGGGTCCATATTTTACAAAGAGAAAATCTCATCATCTTCACCAGGATGGTCCAAAAACAGTATTGCAAAAATTTCCTAACTGAACAAATTTGGATATATAATAGGTGAGAGGAATAGTCCAATGTTGGTTGAGCAAAGGCTTTGGGTCCTTTTGATCTGTTGTGTTTTTGTTTTTTTAAGCTTATTTATTTGAGAGGGACAGAGACAGGGCAAGTGGATTTATATATATTTTATATATATTTTTTTTCTTTTTTCTTTTTGGAAACAGGCTATTTCCACTCCCTTTCTATCCCGATAGTCTTATATGTCTCCATCCTTCCTCCTAACTCTGGTCTTCCCTGAGCTCCATCTCTAAGATCATCACATACTACCCCAAGAATAATTCTCCCTTCATCCTTTTCTGTACTCTCATCTCTCACCAGGCCTATTCTATCCCCTCACTTGCTCCCTCAGACAAAGCTTTTGACACCTCTTCCTTTGCCCTCACTGAGAGACATAGGGCACTGAACAAGAGACAGTGTAATAGTATTATGGCACAGACTTCAGAATCTGGATTCAAATCCTGGCTCTATAAAAAAAAATATATGTATGTGCAAAGAATTCACAGACGCTTCAAAGTTTAAGGCTAAAAGATGTGCAGAGCTTATCTCACTCAACCCCCTCCTTTCAAGATGGAGAAAATGAAATCCAGATCTTAGATGATTCACTCAAAATCACTCACCAGGATGAATGCAGAGATGGGATAGAACCCAATTCCTTAACCCTCATCTCATTACTTGAGAGTGGGCTGCAAATCTGCCCAGAGTCAAAATCACTGCATGTATTGTAATAGAACAGTTTTGAAAGAAATCTAGGAATTTCCTCATAAAATTATTCCTAACCATATCTAGTAGCCTAAAAATGTTACCACACAATCTTCTCACTAATAAAATTGAATTCTTACAGGTAACCATCACAATATTTTGGAGTAAATGTTAGGAGTAGATTCATAACATTTAAAAAATCAAGTTTTTAAAACAAAAGAGGAAAATATTTATATATTTGGCTATGTGAAACTTAAAATTTTGTTCTGGCAAAAGACATTGTACATTAGAATATTTTTTAATGAGACAAATTAGGAAATGACAGACTATATGACAGGCAGTGAATTGACATGATACACTTGATATGTAACAAGCTATTACAAATTACCAGGAAAAACGAGACAACCCTGGAAGAAAATAGGAAAGGGGTTTTTACAAGCATCTTTCAGATAAAGAAACACATATAACCATTAAGCAGAAGGAAAGAATCTCAACCCACTAATATTTAAAGAACCACATCTTAGAACAATGAAATCTGTATTTACCTCAGAGACTGCTAAATGTTCGAAAAGTAACATCCCACACCTTGGTTAGGGTGTAGAAAAAGGAGCCCTTTTGTATTTGTTGTTGCTGTGAGCCCGGTATTGACACAACTTTCCTGCTGGGCAATCTGCCAATTTCTATGGAATTTCTATGAAAATTCTATGAAATTTTTGATTCAGAAATGCCACTGCCATGAACTTATTTTACAAAAACATTTACCCAAATGCCTAAACATACTGTTAAAAAGACATACACTGCAGGCTAGGTTGTGATATCAAAAATGGGGAAATTAACTGGGAAATGTTCATCTATCAATAAATAGTTTAAAAATAAACAGAACTATGCTTTGCTGTTTTAAAAAGAATGAGGTTACTCTAAATATAGTACCTGGAAAAGTACCAATGACACATTAAGTGAAAAAGCTAGGGGTAAAGCAATATGCATAGAATGATCCTATTTTGTAAAAGTGGGGAAGGGGGCAATAGGTGTTTGAATGTACAGAAGAAAGTTTTACTCACAATCTTTAGTTAAAATGACAGAACTGAGCAGAACTAGGATAAGCTAAAAAGGGTGGTTTGGCTCATATCACGATCAACATGTAAGTAGAACTGGCTCAAGAGGTAGCTGGATGTGGGGGCTCAGGCAATGTCCTCAGTTACTCCAATGATTCTGCTTCCCTCCGTATTTTGTTCTCATTCCTTTTCATCCCACACAGCCACCTCCCTCATATAGTTAAAAAATATGGACACTGGAAATCGAACTTCAGATCTTCTGAGAGAATCATCTGGAAGAACAGGAGATACGATTTCCTGCTAGCTCTAGCAAAAACCTCAGGGAGGGGTCAGACAGTTTGCTCCCAAGCCAGTGAGGGCTCAAGCCCCTTCTGGAAGCAATGACTGGAGCCAGGGCCAGGGCTCATTCTCAATGAGAGGTGAGGCTCCTGATTCCATTTCTGGGAGCAGTGGGGTTACAGAGTGTCAGCAGTTCTCCACAGGAAGAAATTCTGGTAAGCAACCTGTGTGTCTACACACAATGGACAGCTTTAATAGCAATGACTTTAGGAAGTGGGTTACTACTGAAATTGAAAAAATGCAAAGGCTGGAACTACAGAAAATAGGATTCGAAAAATCCTCAGCAAACCAGGAATCCTATCTCACCCCTGATCAGGTGGGTTTTTAAGGTTTGAAACAACAAAGAAAACATAGAGACAACACACACACACACACTTTTCCATTAGCTTTTTCATTATTTGGTTAAAATGTGCCCTATGTCATTTTTTAGCAACAAAGTAGTTAATGTCTTCTAGGAAGATACCTTATATAAGGAATTTGTATTGAAGAGGCTAATTCAACCTTTTCTGTGAGCACAGACTCTTGGGTTTTGTGAGATAAGCAGCGGGAAGGCACAGGCCTGGGGGTGAGTGCTGAGATGGCTCTGTGTGTGCTTGTCCTAGAGACCCCCTCAGGGCAGGAGGACTGAGGGCAAGACCAGCCTCACTGCTCCCCTGCAGCCCCTGGGCCTTCAGACAGCTTCTGAACCAGCTGTAAATGTCCCCAGAATAGATTTTTCTCTCCAGAAACCAGTTACTGCACTCTCTGCACACTGGCGGCCGAATGCCTTTTCCCCATCTTCTGCCCCCACATTAGGCATGGAAAGAAACACCAGGAATGCAAGACCTAAGAGTTAAACTCATTAGTCTAGATTCCACAAATCCAGCATTTGAGATCAATCAGATAGGAAATATAATGAAATTTCTGTATTATTATCTCTGAATAAAAGATTTATTTTGCAAAGTATAGTATGAATAAGACTGCAGAGGAATGGGGAAAGCCACTTTTCAAGCATCCTTCACTATTTCACAAGTATCCAACAGGTAATTAACTGATAAACCAATGACTAATAAATTATGGCTGCCTATTCAATCAAAAATTGTTTTTTAATCTTCTCCTGGACACTTTGTAGCCTGGTTCCTTGTTACTACATACCATCAAAAATAGTAAAACAAGCTATAATTCAGAATGTTTTACTAATTCAGATTACTGGAGAGTTTTTACTATAGGATGGCTAAGACTAATTTTCAGATGTGCTATCTGGCATAGTTACAGTGGTTAAGACTTTTGAGTCAAATAGGTCTGACTGAAGTTCAGTTTCTACCCTTTAAGACCACAGTGGGCAAGTTGCTTGCCTCTCTGAACCTCAGTTTGCTCATCTGTATGATGGGATAATAATACCTACATTTTGGAATTGCTGTGAGTGTTCAGTGGCAAGCTTGGCATAGTAATTCATTGATAAATATTAGCTTTTAATATTTTTAGACACATATTAGCTTTAAATATTTTAGTCAAATATTTTATTTATTAAGTATTTATTTATTTTGAGAGAGACAGAGACAGCACAAGTGGGGGAGGGGCAGAGAGAGACGGTGACAGAGACTCCCAAGCAGCCTCCACACTGTCAGCAGGGAGCCCAATGCAGGGCTCAAAGCCACAAAACCTGTGAGAGCATGACCTGAGCCAAAAATCAAGAGTCAGATGCTTAACTGACTGAGCTACCCAGGCATCCCAGTCACACATTTTATTTTATTTTAATTTTATTTATTTTTTTTACAAATAGTTTGTCAAATTAGTTTCCACATAACACCCAGGGCTCATCCCCACAAGTGTCCTCCTCCATGCCCATCCCTCCTCCCCCCACATCCATCAGTCCTCAGTTTTTGTCAGCATTCAAGAGTCTCTCATGGTTTGCCTCTCTCCCTTTCCCGCACCATTTCCTCCCTTCTTCTCCCCCTTGGTCCTCTGTTAAGTTCCTCCTAATCCTCCTATACGTGCAAACATACGATATTTGTCCTTCTCTGCCTGGCTTATTTCACTCAGCATAACACCCTCAAGGTCCATCCATGTTGCTACACATGGCCAGATTTCATTGTTTCTCATTGCCATGTAGTATTCCATGGTATAGATAAGCCACATCTTCTTGATCCATTCATCTGTTGATGGACACTTAGGCTCTTTCCATGTTTTAGCTATTGTGGAGAGTGCTGCTATGAACATGGGGGTACATGTGCTCCTATGCATCAGCATTTCTGTATCCCTTGGGTAAATTCCCAGCAGTGCTATTGCTGGATCATAGGGGAGTTCTATTGTTAGTTTCCTGAGGAACCTCCACACTGTTTTCCAGAGGGGCTGTACCAGTTTACATTTCCACCAACAGTGTAGGAGGGTGCCCGTTTCTCCACATCCTCGCCAACATCTAGAGTTCTCTGATTGGCTCATGTTAGCCACTCTGACTGGCGTGAGGTGGTATCTCAGTGTGGTTTTGATTTGTATTTCCCTGATGAGAAGCGATGCTGAGCATCGTTTCATGTGTCTGTTGGCCATCTGGATGTCCTCTTTGGAGAAGTGTCTGTTCATATCTTCGGCCCATTTCTTCACTGGGTTGTTTGTTTTTCGGGCATGTAGTCTGGTGAGTTCCTTATAGATTCTTGATATTAACCCTTTATCTGATATGTCATTTGCAACTATCTTTTCCCATTCCATTGGTTGCCTATTAATTTTCTGGGTTGTTTCCTTGGCTGTGCAGAAGCTTTTAATCTTGATGAGGTCCCAACAGTTTATTTTTGCTCTTCATTCCCTTGCTTTTGGGGATGTGTCAAGTAAGAAGTTGCTGAGGTGGAGGTCAAGGAGGTTGTTTCCTGCTTTCTCCTCTAGGGTGTTGATAGTTTTCTGTCTCACGTTCAGTTCCTTTATCCATTTTGAGTTTATTTTTGTGCATGTTGTGAGAAAATGATCTAGTTTCATTCTTCTGCATGTTGCTGTCCAATTCTCCCAACACCATCTGTTAAAAAGGCTGTCTTTTTTTCCATTGGATATTCTTTCCTGCTTTGTCAAAGATCAGTTGGCTGTATACTTTTGGGTCCACTTCTGAGTTCTCAATTCTGTTCCATTGTTCTATGTGTCTGTTTTTGTGCCAATACCATACTGTCTTGATGATGACAGCTTTGTAGTAGAGGCTAAAGTCTGGGATGGTGATACCTCCCGTTTTGGTTTTATTTTTCAGGATTACTTTGGCTATTCGGGGTCTTTTGTGGTTCCATACACATTTTTGGATAGTTTGTTCTAGTTTTGAGAAGTATGCTGGTGCAATTTTGATTGGAATTGCATTGAATGAGTAGAGTGCCTTAGGTAGTAATGACATCTTAACTATATTTATTGTTTCTATCCATGAGCATGGAATGTTTTTCCATTTCTTTGTGTCTTCTTCAATTTCCTTCATAAGTTTTCTATAGTTTTCATCATACAGATCTCTTGTATCCTTGGTTAGGTTTATTCCGAGGTATTTTATGGTTTTTGTGCAATTGTGAATGGGAGCAGTTTCTTGATTTCTCTTTCTGTTGCTTCATTGTTGGTGTATAAAAATGCAACCGATTTCTGTACGTTGATTTTGTACCCTGCAACTTGGCTGAATTCTTGAATCAGTTCTAGTAGGCTTCTGGTGGATTCTGTCGGGTTTTCGATGTAGAGTATCATGTCATCTGCGAAGAGTGAAAGTTTGACTTCCTCTTTGCCAATTCTGATGCCTTTGATTTCCTTTTGGTGTCTGATGGCTGATGCTAGGACTTCCAGCACTATGTGAAACAGCAGTGGTGAGAGTGGGCATCCCTGTCATGTTCCTGATCTCAGGGGGAAAGCTCTCAGTTTTTCCCCGTTAAGGATGATGTTAGCTGAAGGCTTCTCATAGATGGCTTTGATGATGTTTAAGTAGGTTCCTTCTATCCCAACTTTCTCGAGAGTCTTTATTAAGAAGGGATGCTGTATTTTGTCAAAATAAAAAGTATTTTGTCAAATGCTTTTTCTGCATCCATTGACAGGATCATATGGTTTTTATCTTTTCTTTTATTGATATGATGTATCACATTGATTGATTTGCGAATGTTGAACCAGCCCTGTAACCCAGGAATGAATCTCACTTGATCTTGGTGGATGATTCTTTTGATATGCTGCTGGATTCGATATGCAAGGATCTTGTTGAGAATTTTTGCATCTGTATTCATAAAGGATATTGGCCTGTAGTTCTCTTTTTTTGCTGGATCTCTGTCTGGCTTGGGAATCAGAGTGATGCCAGCTTCATAAAATGAGTCCGGGAGTTTTCCTTCAATTTCTATTTTTTGGAATAGCTTGAGAAGAATTGGGATTTATTCTGTTTTAAATGACTGGTAGAATTCTCCAGGGAAGCAATCAGGTCCAGGGCTCTTATGTGTTGGGAGATTTTTGACCACTGATTCAATTTCTTCACTCGTTATGGGTCTGTTCAGGTTTTCTATTTCTTCCCGTGTGAATTTTGGTAGTGAGTGTGTGTTTAGGAATTTGTCCATTTCTTCTAAGTTGTCCAATTTGTTGGCATATAATTTTTCATAGTATTCCCTGATAATTGCTTGTATTTCTGAGGGGTTGGTTGTAATAAGTCCGTTTTCATTCATAATTTTGTCTATTTGTGTGCTCTCTCTTTTCTTTTGGATAAGTCTGGCTAGAGGTTTGTCAATTTGGTTTACCTTTTCAAAAAACCAACTCTTGGTTTCATTGATCTGTTCAATTGTTTCTTTGGTCTCTATGTTGTTTATTTCTGCTCTGATTTTTACTATTTCTCTTCTTCTACTGGGTTTAGGGCGTTCTTGTTGCTCTGCCTCTAGTTCCTTTAGGTGAGCTGTTAGATTTTGGACTTGCCCTTTTTCTAATCTCTTGAAATAGGCCTGGAGAGCAATGTACTTTCCTCTCAGCACTGCCTTTGCCGCATCCCGTAGATTTTGAATTGTTGTGTTTTCATTTTCATTTGTTTCCATATATTTTTAAATTTCATCTAATTGCCTGATTGGCCCATTCATTCTTTAGAAGGGTGTTTTTTAACCTCCATGTTTTTGGAGGTTTTCCAGACTTCTTCCTGTAATTGATTTCAAGTTTCAAAGCATTGTGATCTGACAGTGTGCATGGTATGATCTCTATTCTTTTATATTTATTGAGGGCTGCTTTATGTCCCAGTATGTGATCTATCTTGGAGAATGTGCTATGCGCACTTGAGAAGAAAGTAAATTCCCTGGCCTCAGGATGTAAAGTTCTAAATATATCCGTCAGGTCCATCTGGTCCAATGTGTCTTTCAAGTCTGTTATTTCTTTAGTGATTTTCTGTCTGGTTGACCTATCCATTGCGTTAAGCGGAGTATTAAAGTCCCCTGCTATTAGCACATTCTTATCTATAAGCTTATTTCTGTTTGTGATTAATTGTTTTATATATTTAGGTGCTCCCATATTCGGTGCGTAGACATTTATGATTGTTAGTTCTTCCTGATGGATGGACCCTGTAATTATTATGTAGTGCCCTTCTTCATCTCTTGTGATTGTCTTTAATTTAAAGTCCAGTTTGTCTGATATAAGTATCGCTACTCCGGCTTTCTTTTGATTTCCTGTAGCATGATAGATATTTCTCCATCCCCTTACTTTTAATCTGAAGGTATCTTCCCGTCTAAAATGAGTTTCTTGTAGACAGCATATAGATGGATTTTGTTTTTAATCCATTCTGCTACCCTATGTCTTTTGATTGGAGCATTCAGCCCATTTACATTCAGTGTTATTATTGAAATATGTGGGTTTAGAGTCTTTCTATCTTTTGTAGGGTTCATGTTTGTGGTGGTGTCTCTGGAATCTTTGTTCCTTGCAACCTTTCCTTCAGAGCATCCCCCTCAGGATTTCTTGTAGGGCTGGCTTCGTGGTGACAAATTCTTTCAATTTCTGTTTATTTGGAAAGGTTTTTATCTCTCCTTCTATTTTGAATGACAGGCTTGCTGGATAGAGGATTCTTGGCTGCATATTTTTACTGTTCATCACATTGAAGATCTCCTCCCATTCCTTTCTAGCCTGCCACGTTTCAGTAGATAGGTCTGTCACCACTCTGATAGTTTTCTCTTTGTATGTGAGGGCCCTTTTCTCCCTAGCTGCTTTCAAAATTCTCTCTTTGTCCTTGTATTTTGCCATTTTTACGATGATATGTCGTTCAGAAGATCGATTCAAGTTCCGTCTGAGGGGAGTCCTCTGAGCCTCTTGTGTTTCCACATTTACTTCCTTCCCCAGGTCGGGGAAGTTCTCTGCTATAATTTGTTCCAGGACTCCTTCAGCACCTTTCCCTCTCACCTCCTCTTCTGGGATTCCTATGATATGGATATTGTTGTGTTTGACTGTATCGCTGAGCTCTCGAATTCTTCTTTCCTGTTCCTGAATCAGTTTGTCTCTTTTTTTGTCAGCTTCTTGTTTTTCTATAATGGTGTCTTCTAAATCACTTATTCTCCTTTCTACCTCTTCAATCCGTGCATTGGAGGTCTCTAATTTATTATGTATCTCATTTATCGCATTTTTTAATTCTTCATGCCTATTTTTATTTTCCATTCTGTCTGTAGCCATAGTTTCTTTGATGTCCCCTATGTTTTTCAAGTCCAGCTATTAATTTTACCATTATTCTAAAATCTTGTTCAGTTATGCTGCTGATAGCTGTTTTGAGCAGTTCATTAGCTGTCATTTCTTCTTGGAGTTTCTTTGGAGGAGAGCTCTTTCGTTTCGTCATTTTAGTTAGCTTTCCGGCTCTTGTTGGTTTTAAAGACCTGTTATGCTCTCTGTTTCTATGAGCGCTGCTATATCCAAGAAGACTCTTTGACTTTCCAGGGCCTATCCTTTCAGAGATTGTTTTTTGAATGGTATCCCTCGGTCTCTCTTGTTGGGACCTTAGTTATTTTATTTTCCTATTCGTAGTGATATTTGGGACTCTTCACCTTGTGTACTCTAGCTTGTTTCTTGAGGTAGCCCTGGAAAAGAAAACAGACAAACACACAGGGAGCAGGAGCACACAAACGCACAGGCTAATTCAACTAATATGCAAAGCAAGAGGGGAAACGAAAAAGTTAAGAGAAAAGACGGAGGAGGGAGGGCGAATAATAGGGAGTATAAAACACATAAAAGGGTCAAAAACGGGAAAAGGAAAGGAAAAAAGAAGAAAACCGATGGTCAAAGAACGGTTTAAAGCATATACCTGGGGGTGCCTGGGTGGCTTAGTTGGTTAACCGTCCGACTTTCGCTTAGGTCATGATCTCGCGGTTCGTGGGTTCGAGCCCCGCGTCGGGCTCTGTGCTGCCAGCTCAGAGCCTGGAGCCTATTCCAGAGTCTGCATCTCCCTCTCTCTCTGACCCTCCCCTGTTCACGCTGTCTCTCTCTCCGAGAAATAAATAATAAAAATATTTAAAAAATAAATAAATAAAGCATATACCTGGATTTCCCAGCTACAGTTAAATAGCCCTGTGTATGCAGTGCTGGTTGAAGAGCATAGAGAAAAAGAGAGAAGGCAGGGCGAGACGAGGCAAAATTGGAAATAGAATGAACAGGCAGAAGGGATTAGAAGCTTTTTTCAAAGAGGTAAAGGGTAGAATATGGTTGGATAGGTGAGAGAAAGATGCTGGAATTATCCAGAGAAACTATATAGTCTAATTACTCCTGAGAGAAATAGCTGAAAAAGTCGGTAGGTGTAGAATTTACATTTACAGAATGGACTTGTGATTGTTTAAGCAAGCTGGCGACCAGAGTTAATCAGGTCAGTGTTTTGGGGAAAAAAGCGAGAAAAGAGAAAGAAGAAGAAAAAAAGAAAGAGAAAAGAAAGGGGAAAAAAAGAAAGAAGAAAAAAAGGAAAAAAGAGAAAAAAAAAGGGAGGAGGGCACCTCTCAGGCAGGGATGGGCGTGGCGTGATCCGATGCCTCAGGCGGGGGTTCTGCCTTGGCGATTGTGGGGAGGAGAGTACGGTGCTCCAGTCCCTTCTTGAACCCCGCGCTGCAGCTCGCTTTTTTTTTTTTTTTGGCGTGTCAACTCCCCGTTCCGGGGACGCAGTCGAAGTTGGTTGCACTCTTCAACCCAGGCCAGTTCCAATCTCCAAATCCCAGCCCGCGCCCCGCTGAAGTTGCCTTAGACACAGCTTCCCAGACAACCCCCTCGGGCAATTCCAGGCCCCCTGCCGAGCTCTGGGGGCGGAGTCAGAATCGCTGCTTCCTTCTCTGGGTCCGGCTGGCGCGCATGCGCGGGTGCTTGCCTGTTGGGTCCGCTTAGCCCGAGCCCGCTGGAGTGAGGAAAACCGGGTCCCTCTGTGGCTCGTCACCCGAAACACGAACTCACAGGCAAATTTCCCAGTTTTTAGCTCTTTGCCTTCCCTCTGGAGTTCCAGCCAGCCAGGGGTGCGGACGCCCGGTGTCAGCGCAGCTCTTTCAGGGGCCCCAGCTGCCCTGGAGCTACAATGGCGGCAGGCGCGCCGCTGCTCTGAAACTCTGAAATCCAACCTCCAGGAGCGGCACAAAGAAGCAGTTTGTGTGTTCAGCCTCCCCCAGGACCAGTTGGCATGAGGGGGCCTGGTGTGCAGGTATTTGGCAAGTACGATCTTTCTATGCACCGAGTGGAGGTTTTTCTCCCTGTGCGGAGGTTTTTCTGTTTCGGACTCTCTCCTTTTCCCCTCTCACTCCCCGTAGAGGGTAGAGGGGGATCGCCTCCCACCCTGGAGTCTCCGATCCCGGCCCGATTTTATCTTCCCCGGTTCGCACTCACGTTAGAAGGCTTTCTCAGTGGATTCTGCGTCCTTTTTCTCCCAGTCTCTCAGGTTTTATAAGGTTTCCAATGGCTTCAGATCTTTTCTGTGTGATATATGGGTGCAAGTGCAAGTACAGAGCTCCTTACTTCTCCACCATCTTGCCCTCCTCCACATATTTTATTTTAAACGTACCTGACTCTTGGGGTGCCAGGCTGGCTCAGTCAGAGGAATGTGTGACTCTTGTCCTCAGGGTTGTGAGTCCAAGACTCACGCTGGGTGTAGAGATTACTTAATAAAACTTTAAACAAACAAACAAATCTGACTATCCTAGATCCTCAAGACATTTCCTTTTTAAAATTTTGGTTTAGTGAAAACAGAATAGGGTAAGTATAGAATAGAGCTGGCCCTAAAAACACATAGGCCAAGTGCTCAACTGAACACTTCGTTGTTTAGTATAAACTGTCATGTAACATCTGAAGGAGAAAACCTGTCCTCTGACTCATTTTCTCCATTTCTCAGTTCATTGATTTTACAGGATCTGTGGGTTCTTTTCTTAAGTGACCTTCCCTACTATCCGTGCAAATAGACAAAAGTCTTCCCCATAGAATTAAGCAGTACAGGTATCCCCAACTTTTTGAAAATTCATTACACCAATTCACTTTTACAAAGATCTACATTAGTACCTGTTTTTGCTAATTGAAAGAAATTCAAAGAGGATTTTTGCTTTTATGAGAAAAAGGAGAAAAGCAAAAATGAGCATTCAGTGTTTGTTTTCCAGTAGAGCTGTTGTAGAGGCAGCATACACCTCAAGCAACAGCGAGTGGCTCCCCCAACCTCCTTCCCTGGGAACTATACTCAGCATCTCATCCTTGAGCCACCATAGCTTTGAACTGTGTCTGTGAGCATCTGTGCTTTATCTCAATTTATTTTATGTACCAGTTAGCAAGATGTGTCCTTAGGTATTAGAAAAGCTGAAAAGAAGGTTATGTCTTAGATTTAGGAACACTCAGAACCTTTTTCACAGAAATTAATGATAACTGCTTCCTTACTTTATGCCTTCTCAGCTTAGACAAGTTTTCATAGTAAGGCTCTACTTTCAGATAATAGGGGAAACCTGTTTTCTAATCTCTTCAAAGACCATCAGCACAGACTGTTCTCATTTCAACAACATCCTAGTATGTGGCATGTGTAAGCACATGGCAACACTGAGTGATGGGTTATGAAATCATCAGGAGATCAAGCAACCCCAATACAGTGGAATAAGTGGCAAGAAAGTAAAATGACAAGTGACAAATCGAGACAAAAAATATTTGGCACACATATAACAAGGAAAGGCTATCAAGTACAAATATCAGAACATAAAAAATGTAAAAGAGACCCTACAAATCAATCAGAAATGTCAAACAATACAATGAATGAATGAACTTAGGTTATCTCCTGCCAAGTCACAAAAGAAATTCAAAGGCTCAGGAAGATATGAAAAGAAGCTAAGCCTCATCAAGAATCAGGGAAATGCAAATGAAAGTACCAGTGGCTCACCACTTTTGACTATTTGCAGAAGTTAAAACTACTGAAAAATAGTTTTGATGCTAATGTTAAGAATTTCAAGAAATGGGTATTCTGTAAATGAATATTTGTTTTCTATTACTTCAGTAACAAACTGCTATAAACTTAGTTACTTAAAACAACACAAAGTTATCATCTTACAGCTCTGTAGGCCAGAAGGCCAATACAGGTCTCACTGGGCTAACATCAAGGCGTTGAACTGGGCTGTATTCCTTCCTCAAAGAGGCTCTAGGAGGGGAGTCCATTTCCTTGTCTCTTCAGCCTCTAAAGGACACCAGCATACCTGGCCTCCTTCATCCATCTTTAAAGCCAGCAATATTATAGCTCTCTGATCATTCTTCTACAGTCACATGGACCCTTTCTGACCACAGCTGGTAAAGATTCACTGATTATTTAAGGATTCTGGTAATTAGATTGAGCCCAATAAAATAATCTAGAACAATCTCCCCATTTCAAGGTCCTTAACCTTTTTTATTTAAAGGTTTTTTTAATGTTTATTTTTGAAGGAGAGAAAGACAGAGTGTACGCAGGGGAGGGGCACAGACAGAGAGAGAGACAGAGTCTCAAGCAGGCTCCAGGCTCTGAGCTGTCACTACAGAGCTCTATGAGGGGCTCAAACTCACTGGCTGTGAGATCATGACCTGAGCTGAAGTCAGATGCTTAACCGACTGAGGCCCCAGGTGCCCTTCAAGGTCCTTAATCTTAATCACATCTACATATTTCCTTTTGCCAAGTAAGGTAACATAGTCACAGGTTCTCAGAATTAGGAAGTGACCATCTTTGAAAGGGAACATATTGTGCCTATCATACTAATAGGGATAGCATAGTCTATTTGGATGACAGTTTGGCAGTACGTGCATGCCCACTGACCCAGCAATTTGACATCTGAATATCTATCCTACAGAAATACATATACATTTGCATAAAATATATGTCCAAAGATGTTCATTACAGCATCATTTGTGAAATCAAGAGATTAAAACAAATACCATTCAAAAAAGAATATTTAAGTAAATTATCATATGTCCATATTATGCTACTAGCTAGCAGTTAAAAATACAGATAGATATGTGCTGATATGAAACAATCTCTAGAACATATGCTAAAGTGAAAAAACAGAAAAGAAAAAAACAAGTTGAAGATATACTAAGATAAAATTTTAACTTAAAAGAATTTGCAAAGTGTCTAGAAGGATCCCTACCAAACCTTTGAGAAGGAAAATGGAATTCAGGGTAGGGAATGAACTTTTTCTGAAAGAGAAAGAGACAGAGATGGATATCTATATCTCTATATATCTGTAATGTTCAAAATGTCCTAGGATTATGTTTACATGTTACTTGTATTTTAAATACAAAATACAAAAATATTTAATTGTTTAAAAAACAAAATATGCCAGACTATATAACTTGAGCTTATTCACTTTATCCCTCTAGGCTTGTATTAACTAGTCTGTAAATTTAAGGAGTTGAACACAAGGTCTTTAATTTCCAACTTTAGATTTTATAAGTAGATTCAGCAAAAAATTAAATTAATTCAAATTGGTTTATTTTGGCCATTTGTGAAAAGGAAAACAGTAATTTACTGATTTTCCAAATCACGGTCTAAATTTTCTGGAATGGTCTTGACTTTAAATATTTTAAACTTTTGATCCTATAAATATATTAGTGCTTGTGAAATTATATGACTCCATTAGGATTCAGAAAATATTATCTCCACAGGCATTCTAATGCACTGCTGGTGGTAATTTAAATTAGTACATACATTCTGAAAAGCAAATCCCAACAGATGAAAGCTTTAAAACAGTTTAATCTTTGATTTAGTAACCCCATACCTTAAACTTTATTCTAAGAATTAGAAGCAAATCTAAATGTCTAAAATAGAGAAATGGTTCAATAAATTAAGCAGTTTGTGCAGGGGATGTTATAATACAGTCACTGAATATATCTCAAAGAAATGTTAATAACAGGGAAATTTATAATCAAATTTGAGTGAAAAAAATAAAGGTGTATATATATTTCCTGTCCATTATGGAAGTTTTATGCATATGGGCTTAAAACAAAGATTGGAAGGGAATGTACCAAAATGTTAAGGATAGTTAACTCTAGCTTGTGACTTTTAAGATACTTTTAGGAAATTTTCCAGTCAGAAAGATTGGAACCGAACTGGTATTACATTTATAATAATAAAATTTTAAATGATCTCTCTACTTATAAATTACAGTAAGCTCTTCAAATGAAACTTTTCACTAAGTCTTTATAGAAGAATTCACTAGTTTTCTTAACATTTGGAAAATCATCTCTTTTGTTTCCTTTCTTTTGTTTGCTTTGGGTTTGTTTTTTTTTCTACTGTAAGGTTGAAAGGTAGTTATTGATTTGAGATCTTTTTATTTCTTTTTTATTTTTTAATATAGTTTATTGTCAAGTTGGTTTCCATGTAACATCCAGTGCTCATCCCAACAAGTACCCTCCTCCATACCCAGTAGGGGAGAGGGAAAAATGAGATCTTTCTTTTTAAATATAGGTTTTTAGAACTATAAATTTCATTCTAAGCACCAACGTAGCTGGACCCTACAGTTTTCAATATGATGGATATGTTCTCAAAGTACCTTCTAACTTTCCCTTTTGATTTCTTCTTTGACCCCTCAGTTATCTAGAAGTGTTTGCTTGTTTTGTTTTGCTTTAACCTCCACATAATTGTGAATATGCCATGTTTCCTTCTGGTATTTTTTCTAATTCAATTATACTGTGGTCTGAAAACACATTTTATATGATTTCAGTCCTCTTTAATGTATTGAAACTTGTTCTGTGTCTAACATAGCATCTATCCTGGAGGCTATTCCATGTAAATTTGAGAAAAATGTGTATGTTGCTGCTGTTGACTGAAGTGTTCTATAGATGTCTGGTAGGTCTAGTTGGTTTATCGTGTTGCTCATGTCTTCCATTTCCATATTGATCTTCTGCCTCCTCTTTCTTTTATTGAAAATAGGATACTGAACTCTCCAACTATGATCGCTGAATTGTCTATCGCTCTCAATTGTCTATTGCTTTCAATTCAGTTTTTGCTTTAGGTACTTTGGGTTGTATTGTAAGACACATGTGTTTACAATTGCTAGGTCTTGTACCTTAAATTCACTCTTTTATCATTATAAAATGATCTTTTTTAAATCTCTAGTGACAACTTTTGTCTTAAAGTCTACTTTTTCTAATATTAGTATAACACTCTAGCTTTCCATTGGTTATTGCTTGTATAGTATACTTTCCTATCCTTTTTGCTTTCAACTTATTTGATTATAAAGTGTGTCTATGGTAGGCAGAAAGTAGTTGGATCAATTTTTTTAAACCTATTTTGCCAATCTCTGGCTTTTTAAGCAGGATCATGGCAGCTCCATTTTAAATAGGAGATTCTGAAGAAGGCATCCCCATTCACTGAGCTTTCCCAGTTTTCATTTGGCAGCTCATAACGTGATCCTATGTGCAACTGAAGAAATGTAAAACTGTTTCCACAGTGCTTTAAACAAGCTATAATATTTTAAGATACAAAGGGTTATGGGGAGATTTCCTGACAAGCTTGAATAAAGGTGGAAATTTCAATTTTTTATGAGATTCTTTAAGCACTTACTTTAAGGAGGCAGCAGCAGTTTCACTATTGCTAGCTATGAGTACCTTGTAACTCCCAAGCTAGAGGGGGATAAATGAGCATTCCAGGGTCTGCAAACATGAAAAAAATAAATAAATAAATGTGTAATTTGTGTGTCACAGAAGAAATTATTCAAGTCTTATCATCGGGAAGTGAGAAAGGCAAATCACCTTGTATATACACACTTACACACGCACATTTATGTAATGTATAACACATCATCCTGGAGTACAATGATATTTGGCCATGGACTGAAATGGAAAGTATGGCTGACATGTGGTAGCTTCTATATGGTTTTCTAAACCATGTATATCAGTTTGACTCAAAATAGCTTGGTGTGGATGTTAAGCAGACCTGAACTTGAGTCACGGTGTGGCCACTTAACTCCGTATGTGACTTCGTACTTCATCTTTTAATAATTTAATCTCTCTGTGCCTCAATTTCCTCAACTGAAAAATAGATTTAAGTTTGGCACCCACCTCACAGAGCAACTGATACAATGAATCAATGTGATTAGCTATTGCTAGTAATACAGATATTTAATAAAAAATGGTAGCAGCAATTATTTTGAGCACCTGCTACTAGGGCCTACAGACAAATGGTAAATGGAATAGAGTGAACCCATTTGATTCAAATGTTCTTCAATGGAAGTTTGAGAAATGAGAAATAATGACATACAGAATTCTGATGCAGATCAAAGCAAATCTCATTGGAAATTTTAGACGAATTGGGGACAATAGGATTAAAGTAGAAATAGAACTGGAGCTGCAGTGTGTCTACTTACAGTTTTCAACATACTATAAAGAAAAAGGTGTTTTTTTTTTTTTTTTTTTTTTTGCAAATCTCCACTGTACTTGTACTCCCTTCTATACCCTAAAGAAATTCTATTAATATTAGTTGGTCTTTGAATTCAATAATAGATTACCTTCATTTTTTTACAGTGAAAGTTAAATTAACATAATCAAGTGAAAATTATATGGAAAAATATTTGTAAAATAACTTATGTTTTAAATGGTTCTGAATGAGCTTTGTGCTCTCTAGTCACCATATTTTGTTCACTTCACTCCCTACTTAAATGAAATTGGTCCTGGAGACATAAAGATGAACAAGATAGTCCTTGCCCTCCTCTTAGGGGATACAGACTCCAATGGCAGGAGACAGACATACTGAAAGAATTATTACTCCAAGGAATATTTTTATAAAATGAACGGCACATTTGCAGAGAAATACTTCAACAGAAAAAAGTTAGCAATTAATGTGTCTTTTTGATAAATCTGGGTTTTCATCTGGAGCACAGAGCTTTATTTTATTTTTTTCAGAGACAGAAAAGCAGTCATTTAGAAGTAAGTAGTTTTGGCTTTTCTGCTTCTACAGTTAGAGGGGAAAAAACCACCTTTGTATAAAAACTTCTTTTTATTTTGAGAAAGCATTTTAAAATGCATTGTGATTATGCAAAGGTAAAGTTAAAATGCTACTCTGGAATGGGGACAGAAGGGGCTAGAAGTAGTCAACTACTTTGCATAAAGATGCAAATATTTGACTTTACCCTGGAAAGAGTAACATCTTGTATAAATTAGCTTTTGCCACAATAATGGTGCATAACAAACAACCTCAAAATGCAGTGACTGAAAAAAATTATTTTCACAGATCTGTGACTCAGCTGAGCTGATTCTGCTTCACATTGCAGGTCTGCAGATCTAGGTCTTTCCCACATGTCTTTCATCCTCCTCGGTCCCAGTGGGCTATTCAGGACACATTCTTCTCATGGTGATGGCAAAGGCACATCAAGGGGCAAGCCTAACCACATAAGCACTTTTCCAGCTGAATTTTGCATCACAGCTGCTAACATACCACTAACCAAAGCAAAACATATGGCTGACACTACAGTCAAGAGGCAAGAAAGTATACTGTACGTTTAGTAGTAGGAAAGAATACTAAACCATAAGGCAAAAGGTATGGATAAGGGAAATGATGAAAAATTAGGTCCAATAATTCAATCTATCAGACATCTTCATAAAGATATTGACTGAAATGTGTTTGAAACTGAGGGAAAGAGTTGGGCTTAGAGGTCCTCTTGTTACACCAGTGAAAGGAGAGATTTGAGAGATACAGAAAAGACATGTCTATAGAAGATAAATAATCATCACAAAATAGGAGCAGGTAAGAACTAACAAGTGTTGGCTGTGGCCATTTTGTTACACCCAGGTTCCTTGGTAGAGTTCATTAAACGCTACTGTTTGTTATTAGCTGGGTTTGGGGTAGTTATGAGAGGCCCATGAACAAAGCAAAGTCAGCAACATTGTATAGACAACTTATTTTGGGAATAATTATAGTTTTCAACCACAGTGAGATGCCTGGTCAAAAAGACAAGCAACAAGAGTAGATGGTGGGAAACACAAGATTTCTTCCAGGGTTTTTATAAATATTCCAGGTGGGCAACACCAGAGAACACTAGACTTTCTGCTAATATGTGCACATAGAGTCTGCCTCTGCGTTATCACATTTGAGTAATAACTATGAAGTAGGACACAATTAGGGTTAGCCTACTTCAAGCAGCTTGATCAGTGATATTATTAATTAAAACTTGTCTGTTTTAGACTACACTAAGTTTTAGTCAATTCCTGAACCTCTTAGCCAAAACTCATTTATTTGGATACAGAAGTAACATTTCCCTCTAGGCTTATATCACATGTCACATAATCACTTGTATCTCTTATCATTTATTCAGCCCATAAATATGAAATTCAAGCTATACACAAGATAAACAGCTATGTTAAGACAAAGTCTCAAATTTTAAATTATCAGTCCAAATAAGGTGGTAACACTAAGACAGAAGATGCAAAATGTGTAAGCGTTTTGAAAGCAGAGGCATACGACACAAAAATATTGATCTATAAAAGTCAAAAACAAACCTGCATAGTAACAAATATCTTAATGTTTTTAAATGGAGGATGACAATCAGTAAATATCTGGCTTAGTATTCAGAAACGTATAAGCCAAGCACAATTCATCTAAATGTTGGAATCTATCATAAAACTCCCAATGAAGAATACACCAAAGAAACCCAAAGCAATTAAATATTATTCATTTGCATATATTTGTTCAAAAGCCAATCAGAGAGTTCTTACTATGTGGCAGACACACACAAAGGAAGCAGCCTGGGTAAAATACACAAGAGCTCTGACTTCCAGTTGGTTGAGGGAGGAGACCAAAAAAAAAAAAAAAAAAAAAAATTAGCATGCAAACAAATAAAATGAAGAAATACATTTTAGAAAAACTTAATTGCTACAAAGAAATTTTTAAAAGGGTGCTATGATGGAGCGCAATGGGAAGAGCTACTTTCTACCAGGTTGTCAGAGAAGGCCTCTCTGAAAAGGTACACACACGCTGACTGAATTGTGACCTAAATGAGGCTAATTGTGCAAAGACGATCTGGGACAAAAGCACTACAAGCAGAGGGAACAGCAACTGCAAAGAGTTTTAAATGGGTATCACATTGGCAATTGCAAACATTAGCTTTTAATATTTCCTTTTACTTTTTGCTTAGTTTAATAAAATCAGTTGTTCCTCACTCTTAATAATGGAGAAAGCCAATGACTCTCTTAGCCCACGACTCATTTTTATTTATTACTATTTTTTAGATTTGTAGATTTTGTAGACACTAGTAAAAGACTGACATTTTGTAAATTTAATACATTCTTAAAGTACAAAATATATAAAGAACTCATACAACACACAGCAAAAAGACCCAACGGTCTGATTTTAAATGGGCAGAAGAGAGGCACCTGGGTGGCTCAGTCAGCGAAGCACTGGACTTCGGCTCAGGCCATGATCTCACGGTTTGTGAGCTGGAGCCCTACATCAGGCTGTCTGCTGTCAGCGCAGAGCCCACTTCTGATCCTCTCTTTCTCTCACTCCTGCCCTGCTCACGCTCTCTTTTTCCCAAAAATAAACAAACATTAAAAAAAATGAAAGTAAAAGGGGCAGAAGATCTGAATAGACATTTTTCCAAAGAAAACATACAGATGGCCAACAAGTACATATAAAGGTACTCAACATCACTAACCTCAGGGAAATTCAAATCAAAACCACAATTAGATAATGTTTCACACGTGTCAGCATGCCTAACATCAAAAAGAGATAACAATCGGGCGCCTGGGTGGCTTAGCCGGTTAAGCGTCGGACTTTTGCTTAGGTCATGATCTCGTGGTTCGTGGGTTCGAGCCCCGCGTCGGGCTCTGTGCTGACTGCCAGCTCAGAGCCCGGAGCCTGTTTCAGAGTCTGTGTCTCCCCCTCTCTCTGACCCTCCCCTGCTCACGCTGTCTCTCTCTCTCCTAGAAATAAATAAAAATATTAAAAAAAAAAAGAGATAACAAGCGTTGGGGAGGATGTGGAGAAAAAGGAACCCGTGTACACTGTTGGTGGGAATGTAAATTGATGCAGACACTACGGAAAACAGTGCGGAGGTTCCTCAAAAAATTAAAAAGAGAAATACCATAAGGTCGAGCAGTTCCACTTCTGGGTATTTATCCAAAAGGGGGAAAAACACTAATTCAACAAGATATAGGAGTCCCATGTTCATTCCTGCATTATTTACAATAGGAGAGATAATGGAAGTGACTAAAGTGTTCATGGTAAGCGAAGTCGGACAGAGAACAGCAAATGCTGTGTAATCGCATCTGTAGAATCTTAAAAAAACAAAACAAAAACCCCAAACAAACAAAAACAAAAAACTGAACCCATAGGTGTAAAGAATCGATTATTGATGGTTGCTAGAGACAGGGGGTGGGTGTGGGGGGTTCAAAATGGATGATGGGGTCAAAAGGCACAAACTTCCAGTTACAAAATAGGTTGTCAGCATGTAATGTAAAGCATGGTTAAATATGCTTTAAATGTAAAGCAAAGTTAATAACACTGCATTGTATACCTGAAAGTTGCTAAGAGCGCAAATCCTAAAAGACCTTATCACAAGCATAAGAAAAAAAAATGTTTGTAACTATGCATGAGGGTGGATGCTAAATAGACTTACTGTGATCATTTTGCAATATATACAAGTACTGAATCATTATGCTCTACGCCTGAAACCAATACGTTTGTCCTTTATACCTCAATACAAATATATTTCTTTTAAGTGTAACACTGTAGCATGAAACGCTAACTCTGAGAAAATAGGGAAGCTGTCCAACTACCCCACCTGGTTTTACCCTTTTGCTTTAAGGTTTTTCACTTCACACTCGAGGGAGACAAAATCGCCTCTTCATCCATGAAAACTAGCCCGGCAGAACCTTCCGTCCTTCACTTTCTTTCTCTAAACTTGCTCCTCAGAGCGCCTTCCTGAAGTGAAGACTTCTCAGTGGTAGCAGAAGGAGGTAAAAAAAAATTCTTTGGAAATGTTCACTTACCCCGGTGGTAGGATGGACGCCCAATCTCCCCGTCTAGTTTCCACAGGACTGTGGGCTGCTGAGAGAGCTTCCATCAGGTGCCGGGCAGCTCGTCTCCCTCACAAGGTGGAAAATGGCCCACAGCTGACTAGTTTTTGTTTGTTTGCTCTCGCCCTGTGGGTGAGAGCTAAATGCTCTGCACTTATAAAGCCGCAGGCAGTCACCAGATTTCTAGTGTGAAAGGATTTCAACCTAAAATGGAACGGGAGACTACGAAACGGAGACTCTCACCTACGCTTCTTCGACTATGCTAAAGAACTGCGGGCTGATTCTAGTTAACACCTAATTTACGAAAAGCCGGAACTTGTCTCCTGACCAATGAGCATCGCCAAGCGCCTCTTCCCGCATCCTCAAGCCAATGAGCTTTTCGCTTGCATCGGGCTAACTTCCCCACCTTTTGCCCTCTTTGCCCATAAAGACAGCCTGCACCAAATTTCAAGGGGCTTGTCCTGTAGCTTGTTACAGTTCGTGTTTTGTGAATTGCAATTTTTCTGCTAGTCCGAAGGAACTCCACTCCTGGTAATTTGAGCTTGCCTCAGTTTACCTCTTTATTTAGGTTGACACTCCATAACTGATTGTAAACTGCCTTTGTATCTATAGCAAATATTTGTTAAAGTGATGAATGAATAAGTGACTACATAATTAATGCAGATGAGTGAAGAAAAGTTCAAATAAAACATGGGACAGTAATAAATAACCCCAGTGTTTTTATTGTTCAAGATTTATTTTTGCAATCGATGAATATGGCCAAGCTAGTTTATGACATACTAAATTTTCTGGCTCCATCCCACTCTATTTGGGATCAACTCCATTAAGCTGAAGCAGGAGGTTTAAAGTACAGCATGTCAGAAGAAAATCCATAGCACTTTAAAGAAAAATTCTTCCTCCAGCAGGCAAACATTTTAAGAATGTTAATTGGAGCAAATTTTAGATTGTAATCTTTTGTCATGTTGTAAAAATAATACTTAACTGCAGAGATTTTATTGTTGAGAAGGCAATGTTGTTGGCAAAATTTAGGTGAAAAGAGAATAGTGTTTGTGTTCTTTTTTTTAAGGGAATTGAATTGAATCTTGCTATGTAAAAAGATGATAGATATTAAAAATTGTTATGCAGCGTTTAAAATTTAGATATTTCCAAACTAAAGTTGGCAAAACGGTAGTCTAAAAGATCATGCCATTCTCCTTGATAGATCCATTACTATGTGAAAAAAGAAAATGCATAATCTTAATGTGTTAGATCCTAGTAAGTTTTGGAGACTTGATTTCATACCAGACCCTCTGATTATAACTGAAATAAATTACAAATCTATACCAGTTAGTTCCCCATCTCAAGAGCCAATTGTTCAAATTTCAGGAATTTTGTGAACCAGTTGTAGAAACACCCATAATTTTAAATAAAATTATATAAACTTACTATAAATTAAAAATAAAACAAAGGTGATATTCAAAACTCGCTTCCTAGTAATTTACTACACTTAAGAATTATTTGTACTCTCAAGATTATATGCATCCATTATTTCTGTATGGAGAAAATATATATAACAGCACGTTCAATAGACTGTCACATTAAAATTAGCCATGGTGAGGGGTGCTTGGGTGGCTTAGTCAGTTAAGCATCTGACTCTTGATCTCAGTTCAGGTCTTGATCTCAGGGTTGTGAGTTCAAGCCCCTTATTGGGCTCCATGCTGGATACTGGATGTGGAGCCTACTTAAAATTTTAAAAGTATGCCCATGGTGGGAGTACTACCTCATCCTCATGTAAATTAGAGAACACTTTATTTTTTTTAATTTTTTAATGTTTTTATTTATTTCTAGGAGAGAGAGACAGTGTGAGCAGGGAGGGTCAGAGAGAGAGGGAGTCACAGACTGAAACAGGCTCCAGGCTCTGAGCTGGCAGTCAGCCCAGAGCCAGACGTGGGGCTCGAACCCACAAACTGAGAGATCATGACCTAAGCGAAAGTCGGACGCTCAACCGACTAAGCCACCCAGACACCCCGAGAACACTTTAAATCAGGGTTTAATTTATTGTCTTCTTGATTATCCAGACTCCCACGCCCCCAAAAAAGTAATGGATAAAATAATAACAGTGTGGAATGAACCTAAAAGTCTGTCTGATGAATACATTGAAGAGTCAGTTGTTAGACAGTTACCAGAATGCACTGTAGGGATTCAAGATATTCAGGTTCTTTGCTGTTCCCTCTGCTTAGAATGTACTTCCTTCCTGTGATTTAAGGCCTCACTCCCTTTAGATCTTGTCTCATAAGTTTCCTTCTCTATAGAGCATTGTTTGAGCATGCTATTGAAAATTGCAGTGCTCTCCCCAATATACACATATCCTAGCAGTCTCTACCTCTCTTTCCTCACCTGTCACTTTTCTCTGTTCTGAAAAATCCACGCTCTGTGCCCCCTGGCTACCTATCGCCTCTCTGAGGCAACCTTGTTGTAGCACTGGTAAAACACTTCTTTTACTTTATTTCCCCCAACAAGTATATTCCCACAGCAATAGTATGGAATGAGGGTGGTTACTGCTCAGTCCATCCCTCACTCCCATCCATCCAACCCCTTTGCCCTTGCCACTAAATGATAAAGCAGTTTTTCTCAAAACTGGAAAGCAACTGGGGAAAAAACTAATAGGCAACTCTGATTAAAGCACATGAGGAGAAAATGATTTTAAGCGGTTGAATCCATGTGCTTACTACAAACGACTGGCTTCCAATTTGGCAGCTTTGCTTCCCTCTTCTTCAAGAACCAACTTTCTTTAGCAGAATCCTCCCCGGGTAGGTCGAGCCCTATTTCTGAGGGCTCCTTGACTAATGCAGGTGTTTGTTTCCTGGTTGTAACGCCTGTCTCCCTGGCTGGATTCACATGCCTTCATACTTGAAAAGGGTCTCTTTAAATCCTTTTCAATCTGTTTTTCCCAGCAGATTAGTAGTAGCATGAGCTCAGGCTCTGGAACGTGGGGTAGGGGAGAAGTTTAAGCAAACTTCTTACAGTTCGGCTCTCCATGTAAGTTAAAAACCAACACAATATTTCAGATCTGCGGAAAAGAGAAATGTCATCTTTTCTATGCTGTGCAGTAAGTGCACATCACAGTTTTCTCAGTCAGAGAAACACAGGTGTTTCCAACATGTAACTATAGGCATGGCCATTTACAAGGGTTGGATACTTGACCCCTTTTCTGGCGCATCTATTTTCCTTCCACTTTACTTTCCACTTCCTTTTCACAGCCAACCCCCACCATGCTCATTCCAACCCACTGTCCTCCATGCTTCAGTTGACAAATTAAAGTGTTTCTGCTGGGAGCTATATATTCTACTGGATGACAGGGGTTCACCATTGGAGTTCATGCAGCTGAAATATCCAGATGGTTATCATAATTCTTCACTTTACTTTTCAGTACCTTGCTATTCTTCCTCATTTTATCTATCATCAAGATGGTTTTAAAAGCCATCTTCTCCAAAGAATGGAAAAGTGTAGCTTCAAGTAAGGCATTATAAATCAAAATTGAAAATTGTACTTGACTTTAGAAAGCAAGTTCTTTAAAACAAATATTGACTAAAGAAAGGAGATTAAGTTGTCTCTTAAAACGTTTGCCTTTTCTATACAAATGGGCTTATTTATTAAAGGTTTTGAATAAATATTTATGAAACACCTACTATGTATCAGACATTTTTCTAGGCACCTGGTATATCTAAGTGAGCAAAATGAAGACCCTGACACAGAGCATACATTTTGAACAGGAATGCTGATAATAAACACAAATGTAATAAAATAAGTGAATTGCATAGATTATTAGAAGCTTCCCGCGTGATATGGGAAGCTTTCCCAAATGATGGGGGGAAAGAAGATTGAGAAGACACAATAAGGAGGATCAGGAGAACAGGAGATGTTGGGGTGCATTATAAAATAGGGTAACTAGAGCAGGCTTTATTGAGAAGGTAACATTAATAAAATGAGTAGAAAAACCTTTCAGGCTAAAGTAACAGCCAGTGCAAAGGCCCTGAGGTGGGAATTTGCTGGCATGTTTGAGGAACATCAAGGACACCACTGTGGCTGGAGTGGAGTGAATTCAGGGTGAGGAAAAGGAGAAGGCTCAGATAGGAAATTGAGGTCAGGACACATAGGCCTACTAGACTATTGTAAGGACTTTGGCTTTCCCTCTGAGTGAACAGGAGAGCCTTTTGAAGATTCTGAGCAGAGATATAATCTGATCATACTTAGATTTAAAAGTTACACTCCGGTTTCTGTGCTGAGAGTAGATGGTGGGAGGGACAAGGATGGAAACATCAAGATAGGTTAAGAAACTGGTAATGGTGGTTCAGACCAAAGCGTATATGAGAAGTGAGAACTCACCGTTGGATTTAGCAGTGGGTAAGTCATTAATGAGCTTGACAAGGGTATGTTTCAGTGAAGTAGTGGAAAGAGGCAAAAATTTGATTGAAGAGGATTCAGGAGAGAATAGAAGGAGAAGAATCAGAAATGGCAAGTAAGAGACAGCTCTTTCAACAAGTTATGCTGTAAAGAACTCAGGGGAATGGGTGATGGCTTAACAGCATGTTTGGTTGCTATTGGAAATGAACCTTTTGATAATATAAGAGAGAGAAGGATAACTACTAAAGTAAGTGGGTGAGAAGGGATGGGGTTGGGTACAGAGCTGGAAGGGCTGGCTTTAGTTAGGAGCATGGATACTCATCTTTAAATTTTTTTTTAATGTTTTATTTATTTCTAGGAGAGAGAGAGAGAGAGAGAGAGAGAGAGACAGCGTGAGCAGGAGAGGGTCAGAGAGAGAGGGAGTCACAGACTCTGAAACAGGCTCCAGGCTCTGAGCTGGCAGTCAGCACAGAGCCCGACGCAGGGCTCGAACCCACAAACAGCGAGATCATGACCTGAGTGAAAGTCGGACGCTTAACCGACTAAGCCACCCGGGAGCCCCATGGATACTCATCTTTGAGAGCAGGTAGGGCAATGGCTTATGAGGGACAGATGTGAGTGTGGAGAGGTGACCGTAAGGGTCAGTGGAAGTTCTATTCTAATTGCTTCAATTCTTTAGGGAAAGCAGGATACAATATCATTATCCAAGATGATAAAGATTTGGGAAACAGATATGGGAGGTTTGAGGGGAGAGAAGGTAACAAATAGTCAACAAAGTAGGGGAGTAAATGGGCTAGAGAGGTATAGAACAGTTACTATGAGCACTAAGGATTCACTGGGTTTGTGCTTATGAATTTAAAGTGAGGGGCACCTGGATAGCTCAGTTGGTTGAGCACCCATCTCTTGATTTTGGCCCAGCTCCTGATCCCACATGCTGAGCATGGAGCCTGCTTGATATCCTCTCTTTCCCCCTTCCCTTCCCCCACTTACATGTACTCTCACTCTCTCTCTAAAATAAAATAAAAATAAAAATAAAAACAAAGTGACAACAATCAGCTTTGTTGTGTTCTCCAGCCATGTTAGTTACCCAGGTGTAGGTACAGAGTAGGCAAAGAGTTGGATTTAAGCAGCATTGTGGTTCTGCCAAACAAACATGACAAAGCAGGAATGGAGAACAGAATTGAAGGTATGTACATGGTTGATGTTGTAGATGAAATGCAGCTGGTCGAAGAGGTGTCAGGACAGGAAGGAAACAAGAGGGAGTGAAAAGATGGTAGAACTGGAGGTCCTGGTAGGGTCAAAGAATTATAGTCAGAATACTAGAGGGGGCAATCTGGAAAGTCAGGAGATGTTGGTCAAAGTGGGATATGTGACACTGAGAGAGTGAGAGTGACATGCTGTCGCAGGGGTTGCCTATGGGAATGATTGGTTGCAGAAGGGTAGGGCAACACCCCTAGGGATAAAGAGATCAGAGGTTTGAGAACCCAAGACATTGGAAGTATCATTCACTATGTATTGAAATCACTAAGAATGTAACAGCCCTGATGGAAAATTAAGGTAAACAAAATTATGGGACAAGTGTGCAATGAAATATTATGCAGTGTTAAAACAGAATTTTGGAAAAATATTTATTTTTTTAATCTTTATTTCTTTTCAATGAGAGAAAGAGAAAGCAGGGGAAGGGTGGGGGGGTGGGGAGAGAATCCCAAGCAGGCTCTGTACCATCAGCACAGAGCCCAAGGTGGGGTCAATCCTATGAGTCGTTAGATCATAACCTGAGTCAAAATCAAGAGTCAGACACTTAACCAACTGAACTACCCAGGAACCCCAGAAAAATATTTAAAGATATGAGGAAATGATGGAATGATGCTAAGGGGTGAAATGCAAGATACATAATTCTATATTCAGTATAATCCCGTTACTTTAATAGATATCTTTGTGCACAAAGAAAAGATAGAGATAAAGCCAAAATCAAGGTTTATGTCAATGTGAAATTCATTTTTTTCTTATTTTTTAAGTTTATTTATTTATTTTGAGAGAGACAGAGACAGTGCAGGTGGGGGAGAGGCAGAGAGAGAGAGAGAGAGAATCCCAAGCAGGCTCCAAACCGCCAGCACAGAGCCCAATGTGGGGCTCGAACCCATGAAGCTGTGAGACCATGACCTGAGCTGAAGCCAAGATGTTTAACCGACTGAGCCACCCGGGTGCCCCTCATTTTTTCTTTATATTTCTTGTGATTTTCTAAATTTCCTACTAAAAAAGGCAAGAAAAAAGTATAGTAACAAAAAGCTAAAAGAAACAAAATGGAATATACATTACAGTTCGAATGCATTGAATTTCCTACGAGCATTTTCCAAAATTAAAAAAAAAATTAGCATGATTCCCACATTTCCCACTGTCTTTCTCAATGGTAGTTTACATAGGTTATGTGGAATATGACACAATTTTGTGACTAAAGTTTGAATTTTTTTTCATCCTCAGAGGAAGTTTTTTTATATATAGAATTTTTTTTCAGTCAGTTGGGACTCTGGGAATTTGCTTTTTTGTCCAAAAGTTCTATAAATGGATGTTCAAATTTGAAATGATCTTTCCTTCTAGATAGAACATGGCTTTTACAGAAGATATGGGAACACAGTAGCTTTGTTTTGAAAGCTTTGAGCATCTAGCTCTGGCATGGATAGCCAGAATGGCTGTAATTTAGGTTATTTCTGCTGCCATTCAAGGCTAAGTTGGGAGAACAAGGTTTTTAATGGAGGAATGGAGGGGTCTTTGTCCCTTGCTAAGTCACATTCTGGCTGGACATTTGTAAAGAGAATGCAGTTAATTTTAAATTTGTAACAAAGTCTGGCTTAAAGTACAAGCAAACACATGCACACTCGCATGCACACGCGCACGCACCTTCCCACAAGAATGAATAACTGTCTGTTTGTAAGCCTAGTGGTTGTCTTAATACGGCTTCACTTTTACTTCCAACTTCTTCCAAAGACTTCGTTTCCTGACCTATTAAGAGAAACTACAGGGGAAAAGAAAAAGACTTCCTTTTGACTCTCAGTTGAATAGATTTCTACCAGTCCTTATCTCTAACACCCTCTGTGGTCTCATGTGGACAACAGGGGAATAGGTTAGGGAAGATATTATAAGAAAAGATTTAGGGTTGAACTAAATGACATTTTGGAAAACATTACTCTCATACTGACTCGGCCTGAAAAACAAATCCTGTTTACTATTTTAAAGATTTATTTTTAATACATAAGGTTAAAGAGGAAAACCTTTATTTTTACTTTACAGCAATTTACGATACAGCTGACAAGAAAAAACTATAAAGCAAAGATGACTGAACTTTACCACTAAAAGTTTGTGTGTCTAATCTTTTCTGCAGGAAAGTCTCTGAGGGTAATTTTAAGAGGGAAAACAGCATTTTCTAAAATCTGAACAAATATCAGTTTTAAACATGAAATTTTATAAATCCTAAAGGTCTAGAATCATGCTGCTGTTTCCCTATTTCCTTTAAATCTTTCGCATCCTGTCCAATAACCTAATGCCTAGAGCCTGGTCAGGGAGAAAGATGGGGAGGATAATCTATAAAAGATTGCCCAAATCTCATTTTGTCATTGCCTCTACCCCTAACCACAAACCAAGGCAAGTGAAAGTGAAAACCCCTATTTCTACATCATTCATATTAGACCTTCCGTTCAAAAATTCAAGTTTCAAGTATCTAGGCAACTAATAGCCCTTTTCATATTAATTGCATGTTTTCTCATTACATTCTTATGGTATTTCTCATTACATTTTTATGTAATAAAATAAAACAGTATAAAAGGAGGGGAGATCTGAGAATCTAGAGCCCAATCTTGCAGGGTAGGAAGGCACATAACTTACCACGGTCATGAGACTGAATAGGAACACTTAAATGAAACCCGAAAATTAAGTTCTCTTCTGTGCAAGTATCTACAATATACATTCACCTTTCAGACACACACACACACACACACACACACACACACACACATGCATGCACGCACACACATGCACTCCTCTGCAAAGTCTTCAAGTAGTTCTACATTAAGAATTGAAAGAAGCAAAAACTAAAATCTTAGTCATAATTTTTTTTAATTTATAAGTTTTTTTTTTTTACAAATAGTTTATTGTCCAATTAGTTTCCACATAACACCCAGTGCTCATCCCCACAAGTGTCCTCCTCCATGCCCATCCCTCCTCCCCCCCACATCCATCAGTCCTCAGTTTTTGTCAGCATTCAAGAGTCTCTCATGGTTTGCCTCTCTCCCTTTCCTCCACCATTTCCGCCCTTCTTCTCCCCTTGTTCCTCCGTCAAGTTCCTCCTAATCCTCCTATACGTGCAAACATATGATATTTGTCATTCTCTGCCAATCTTAGTCATAATTATAGTTACTGACCCAACCATTTGCCCTATATAAACTGCAATTCTTTCTTATTTAAATGTAACATTTCAATTGCATGAGTTCATACACTTTGTATTCTGAGCCATCCTAAATGAACAAATATTTAAAAATTATATCTTAAGTAAAAAATTCTTGTCCTCAGTGTATTAATATTGAATTTTTCTATGTCTTCCCATGCCCATTCCTAATATTTCTGTTGATTCTAAATAAGAGTAAGAACTTGGTTGTAAAATCCCAAAAGACCAAGAACCTCTGGCCTGTATGATCTAAGATAAATGGAAGTTTGTGCAACAAACATGATTTTCGTAAAAACTTAATGTTTTAACTAACAGAGCCATATAATTATAAAAAAAAAAAGCTGTTTAGACTAGAACTAAAATCGACAACAATAGTAATAACAATGTTTACTAAGTAATATTATGTGCCAGACACAGTGCCTTAGTATTTACATACATTATCTCATTTAATATTTCCAACAATCCCTTGGGGAAGCTACTATTACTATGCTCATTTTATTTTTTATTTATTGTTATTATTTTTAATGTTGTATTTATTTTTTAAATAGTTTTTTGTCAAGTTGATTTCCATATAACACCCAGTGCTCATTCCCACTAGTGCCCTCCTCCATGCCCAATACCTCCCTTCCCGTCTCCCCCACCTCTATCAGACCTCAATTTGTTCTCAGCATTCAAGAGTCTCTCATGGTTTGCCTCCCACCCTCTCCCCAACTATTTTTCCCCTTCTTCTCCCCCATGGTCCTCTGTGAAGTTCCTCCTAATCCTTCTATATGTGCAAACATATGGTATCTGTCCTTCTCTGCCTGACTTATTTCGCTCAGCATAACACCCTCAAGTTCTATCCATGTTGCTACACATGGTCAGATTTCATTCTTTCTCCTTGCCATGTAGTATTCCATCGTATAGATAAATCGCATCTTCTTGAGCCATTTGTCCACTGATGGACATTTAGGCTCTTTGCATGATTTGGCTATTGTTGAGAGTGCCGCTATGAACATTGGGGTACATGTGCTCCTATGCATCAGCACTCCTGTATCCCTTGGGTAAATTCCTAGCAGTGCTATTGTTGGGTCCTAGGGGAGTTCTATTGTTAACTTTCTGAGGACCCTCCACACTGTTTTCCAGAGGGGCAGTACATGTTTACATTCCCACCAACAGTGTAGAAGGGTGCCCGTTTCTCCACATCCTCGCCAGCATCTAGAGTTCTCTGATTTGCTCATTTTAGCCACTCTGACTGGCATGAGGTGGTATCTCAGTGCGGTTTGAATCTGTATTTCCCTGATGAGGAGGGACACTGAGCATCATTTCATGTGTCTGTTGGCCATCTGGATGTCCTCTTTGGAGAATTGTCTGTTCATGTTTTCTGCCCATTTCTTCACTGGGTTGTTTGTTTTTCGGGTGTGGAGTTTGGTGAGTTCCTTATAGATTTTGGATACTAGCCCTTTATCTGATATGTCATTTGCAACTATCTTTTCCCATTCCTTCAGTTGCCTATTAGTTTTATGGATTGTTTCCTTTGCTGTGCAGACACTTTTTGTCTTGATGAGGTCCCAATAGTTCATTTTTGCTCTTGATTCCCTTGCCTTTGGGGATGTGTCAAGTAAGAAATTGCTGCGGTTGAGGTCAAGGAGGTTGTTTCCTCCTTTTCCTCTAAGGTTTTGACAGTTTTCTGTCTCACATTCAGGTCCTTTATCCATTTTCAGTTTATTTTTGTGTATAGTGTGAAAAATGATCTAGTTTCATTCTTCTGCATGTTGCTGTCCAGTTCCCTCCACATCATCTGTTAAACAGGCTGTCTTTTTTCCATTGGATACTCTTTCATGCTTTGTCAAAGATTAGTTGACCATACATGTGTGGGTCCAATGCTGAGTTCTCAATTCTATTCCATTGGTCTATGTGTCTGTTTTTGTGCCAATACCATACCGTCTTGATGATGACAGCTTTGTAGTAGAGGCTAAAGTCTGGGATGGTGATGCCTGCCGTTTTGGCTTTCTTCTTCAATATTACTTTGGCTATTCGGGGTCTTTTGTGGTTCCACACAAATTTTAGGATAGTTTGTTCTAGCTTGGAGAAGAGTGCTGGTGCGATTTTGATTGCGATTGCATTGAATGTATAGATTGTTTTGGGTAGTAATGACATTTTAACTACATTTATTCTTCCGACCCATGAGCATGGAATGCTTTTCCATTTTTTTGTGTGTCTTCTTCAATTTCTATCGTAAGTTTTCTATAGTTTTCATCATACATATCTCCTATATCTTTGGTTAGGTTTATTCCTAGGTATTTTATGGTTTTTTGTGCAATTGTGAATGGGATCAGTTTCTTGATTTCTCTTTCTGTTGCTTCATTGTTGGTGTATAAAAATGTAACCAATTTCTGTATGTTGATTTTGTACCCTGAGACCTTGCTGAATTACTGGATACTGATCCAGGCTTCTAGGCTACTAGGCTTCTGGTGGAGTCTGTCAGGTTTTCTATGTAGAGTATCATGCCATCTGTGAAAAGGGAAGCTTGACTTCTTTGCCAATTCTGATGCCTCTTATGTCCTTTTGTTGTCTGATGGCTGATGCTAGGACTTCCAGCACGATGTTGAACAACAGTGGTGAGAGTGGACATGCCTATCGTGTTCCTGATCTCAGGGGGAAGGCTCTCAGTTTTTCCCCATTGAGGATGATGTTAGCTGAGGGCTTCTCATAGATGGCTTTTATGATGTTTAAGTAAGTTCCTTCTATCCCGACTTTCTCGAGGGTCTTTATTAAGAAGAGATGCTGTATTTTGTCAAATGCTTTTTCTGCATCTATCGACAGGATCATATGGTTTTTATCTTTTCTTTTGTTAATGTGATGTATCACATTGATTGGCTTGAGAGTATGGAACCAGCCCTGTAACCCAGGATTGAATCCCACTTGATCATGGTGGATAGTACTTTTTTATGTGCTGTTGGATTCGATTTGCAAGTATCTTGTTGAGAATTTTTGCACCCGTATTCATCAAGGATATTGGCCTGTAGTTCTCCTTTTTTGGTGGGTTTCCCTCCATCTGGCTTGGGAATCGAAGTGATGCTGGCTTCATAGAATGGCTACAGAAATTTTCCTTCAATTTCTATTTTTTGGAATAGCTTGAGAAGAATGGGTATTAACTCTGATTTAAATATTTGATAGGATTCCCCAGGGAAGCCATGTGGCCCAGGGCTCTTATTTGTTGGGAGATTTTTGATAACTGATTCAATTTCTTTACTAGTTATGGGTCTGTTCAGATTTTCAATCTCTTTCCGGGTGAATTTTGGTAGTGAGTGTGTGTTTAGGAGTTTGTCCATTTCTTCTAAGTTGTCCAGTTTGGTCACATATAATTTTTCATAGTCTTCCCTGAAAATTTCTTGTATTTCTGAGAGGTTGTTGGTAATAAGTCCATTTTCATTCATGATTTTGGCTATTTGAGTGCTCTCTCTTTTCTTTTTGAGAAGCCTGGCTAGAGGTTTGTCAATTTTGTTTATTTTTTCAAAAAACCAACTCTTGGTTTCACTGATCTGTTCAACTGGTTTTTTTGGTTTCTATATTGTTTATTTCTGCCCTGATTTTTATTATTTCTCTTCTCCTATTGGGTTTGGGGTGCTCTTGTTGCTCTCCCTCTGGTTCCTTTAGGTGCAATGTTGGATTTTGAAATTGCACTTTTTCTAATTTCTTGAAAGAGGCCTACAGTGTAGTGTACTTTCCTCTTAGGACTGCCTTTGCCACGTCCCGTAGAGTTTGGATTGTTGTATTTTCATTTTCATTTGATCCCATATATTTTAAAATTTCTTCTCTAATTGCCTGATTGGCCCATTCATTCTTTAGTAGGCTGTTCTTTAACCTCCATGTTTTAGGAGGTTTTTCAGACTTTTTCCTGTGGTTGATTTCAAGTTTCATAGCATTGTGATCTGAAAGTGTGGATGGTATGATCCCAATTCTTTTATATTTATTGAGGGATGCTTTATGTCCCAGTATTGATCTATCTTGGAGTATGTGCCATGTGCATTTGAGAAGAAAGTGAATTCCATGGCCCCAGGATGTAGAGTTCTAAATATATCTGTCCAATCCATCTGGTTCAATGTGCCATTCAAGTTCATTGTTCCTTTAGTGATTTTCTGCCTAGTTGATCTAGCCATTGCTGTAAATGGAATATTAAAGTCCCCTACTATTAGCACATTATTATGCATAACATTGTTTCTGTTTGAGATTAATTGTTTTATGTATTTGGATGCTCCCATATTCAGTGTGTAGACATTTATAATTGTTAGCTCTTCCTTATGGATAGACTCTGTAATTATTATATAATGCCCTTCTTCATCTCTTGTTACTGTCTTTACTTTAAAGTCCAGTTTGTCTGATATAAGTATAGCTACTCCAGCTTTCTTTTGGCTTCCAGTGGCATGATAGATATTTCTCCATCCCCTCACTTTCAATCTGAAGGTGTCCTCAGGTCTACAATGAGTTTCTTATAGACAGCAAATAGATGGATTTTGGGTTTTTTATCCATTCTGCTACCCTATGTCTTTTGGTTGGAGCATTTAGTCCATTTACATTCACTGTTATTATTGAAAAATATGGGTTTAGAGTCATTGTGTTCTCTGTAGGATTCATGCTTGTGGTGGTGTCTCTGGTACCTTGTGTTCCTTGAGACATTTCCCTCAGAGTCCCCCTCAGGATTTCTTGTAGGGCCAGTTTAGTGGTGATGGATTCTTTCAATTTTTCTTTATTTGGAAAGACTTTTATCTCTCCTTCTATTCTGAATGACAGGCTTGCTGGATAGAGGATTCTTGGCTGTATATTTTTTCTGTTCATCACACTGAAGATTTCCTGTCATTCCTTTCTGGCCTGCCAAGTTTCAGTAGATAGGTCGGTAACCACTCTGATAGGTTTCCCTTTGTATGTTAGGGCCCTTTTATCCCTAGCTTTCTTTAAAATTCTCTCTTTGTCCGTATATTTTGCCAGCTGCACTATGATATGTCATGCAGAAGATTGATTAAATTATGTCTAGGGGAGTTTTCTGTGCCTCTTGGATTTCAATGTCTGTTTCCTTCCCTGATTTTGGGGAAGTTCTCAGCTATAATTTGTTCAAGGACTCCTTCAGCGCCTTTCCCTCTCTCTTCCTCTTCTGGAATTCCTATGATACGGATATTGTTCTATTTGATTGTATCATTCAGCTCTCAAAGTCTCCTTTCATGTTCCTGATTCAGTTTAGTTCTCTTTTTCTTGGCTTCCTCTTTTTCTATAATTGTGTCTTCTAATTCACCTATTCTCCTCTCTGCCTCTTCAATCCATGCATTGGATGCCTCCATTTTACTATACATCTCATTTATAGCATTTTTTAATTCATCACAACTATTTTTAAGCTCCAGAGTCTTTGTAGCAATACTTTCTCTGATGTCTTCCATGCCTTTTTCAAGCCCAGTGATTAATTTTATGACTATTGTTCTAAATTCTAGTTCAGTTATATTACTTTTATCTGTTTTGAGCAGTTCTTTAGCTGTCATTTCTTCCTGGATTTCTTTAGAGGAGCGTTCTTCTGTTTCATCATTTTAGCTAGCTTCCTGTCTCTTGTTAGTTTTAAAAGCTTGTTATGCATTCTGCACCTGCGAGTACTGCTGTATTAATGAAGGCTTTTTGACTGTCCAGAGCTTGTCCATTCAGGAAGTGTTCTTTGAATGGTGTCTCTTCATCTCTCTTGTGGAGACTTTGGTTATTCTATTTCCCTACTCATAGTGGTATTTGGGAATTTTCCACTATGTGTACTTTGGCTTGTTTCTTGAGGTAGCCCAGTTTCCATGGAGTACAACTGGGGTTAATAGAGGCAGAACTCTGCAGGTTGTGTATCACTCAGGGTCCATTTAGGATTCAGAAACCATATACCTCTGAAGTGAAGCACAATATATTCTAAAAGAAATGTTTCAAATTAACAGTGTAAGCTTCCACCAACCAACAGACAAACTTCATCTCAGAGTCAGGGCTCAACTTCAGCACTGGAAGTGCCTAGAGATTCCTATTCAGATTTCTGACTTCATTTTTGATGGTGGATGGGACCTGACAATCCCATCTAGGTGTTTTCTTGCGTTGCTTGTCTGATGAGGTTTGGAGGTGATGGTGGAGCATTCATGGGGTCCGGAGCTGAGGACGAAGAAATAATTCTTGAAGATGTCTTTGGTGCAAAAAGGTGACTTTATTAAAGCACGGGACAGGACCAGTGGGCAGAAGAGCTTCTCTCTATTTTTTTTAATGTTTTTTATTTTTGAGATAAAGAGGCAGATCATGAACAGGGGAGGGACAAAGAGAAAGAGGAAGACACAGAATCTGAACCAGGCTCAAAGGCTCTGAGCTGCCAGCACAGAGCCCAAACCGGGGCTTGAACCCACAGACCATGAGATCATGACCTGAGCCAAAGTCATAAGCTCATCCTATTGAGCCAACCAGGCACCGCATTGTATGCTCTTTTTATAGATGAAGGAAATGGAAAAATTATGGAATTTGCCAAGATAACAAATTAGTAAGTAGCAGAGTTGAGATTGAAACCAGGCAGTCATAACTACTCTTTCAACCAGATAGTAGAGAACAGTTATTAGCAAATTAGAAAAGTATGCTTTTGTGGGAGTTCAGTTCTCAGTTATATGGTCTGCATACTTAACTTATGGCTGATACTGTGGCTAACACCATATCCCCTTTGGAAATGTTGCTTGACAAGCATTGGAAAGTACAGTTATTTGTGCTTGCTCTTCTGTTCCCACAACTATTTTTTTTTAATTCTACTAATATATTAAGATAGCAATAGTGATAAAAATTAATTATATAATCAAACTATTAGGTTAAGAGTCTACACAAACATGACCTACCAACTTTCCAAACTGATGGTAGAAATTAACAGGTTGATGGACTTTAACCATTGCATACAAACAACTCAACATGTCCCTGTAAATCATTATTGAACTCATTACTCATTACAGATTGTATTTCTCATTATCATGCTACATGTAAAATCTCAACAAGATTTGCCTGACATCCAAACCAACACTTATAACTCAAGCAGCATGTTTCTCTGGTATGTCAGCCCACTGCAGGTGTTTCTCTATCACAATGAATAATTATATCAAACAAAGACAAGAAATATTCTAAAGCTGACAAAACCACACATCTGAAATCTGTATTTTCCACCTCTAGGGAAATTAAAATCTACAAGTATAGGGGCTTCAGTGCCCATGTCTTGGGGCCATTCCAGGTTTATAAAGAAAGATCTTTTCTTTGCAAGCCCAAAGATTGCAATAATACAGGAAATTAAACATATTTATAGACTGGACACCAGCATGCCAGCATGCTTTCTTAGTTCTCTGAATCTCCCAGCAAAAACAAAAACACTAGCAATCAAACGGGTGAGCAAGAAATGACAAGTGTTTTGACACCTCTAGAATACTTTGAGGTATTTTTAGCATATTTCTGAGTCGTATTAGCTTAACCTGTAATAGAATATAAATGAGCCCATATGGCACAGATGTAATTATGTTCCATGCGAGAAATCCCTGTGGTAGGTTGGGGAGGGGAGCCAGGGGAGAAGAATACACCAGCCCCACCTCCCTCCCCATCCTCTCCCCCTCACCACATGTGCCTTCTGGAGGGCATGATTTACACATCATTTGCATTGAGAAGAATATGAAGAAACACAATGCTAACAACACAGTACTGAAAAGGGTAAAAGAAAGATTGGGGATCCCTAGGGGTGCTGCTCTCTGTGACTGACATCCAGTTAGGAGCAGAGGCAGCTTCCCCTCGGGATCACATTTGATGAAGCGATCTTTGATTATGTGGGCACAGCAATCATAAGGCATAATTATTATTACTGCAAGAGAATGGGCAACAAATCTCCAGGGAAAGCCTCTGTCACAGACACTTTGCTGGCGCACACTGGAAGCAAATGTTCTCCCAAGGATCATTTTCATTCCAACCTGATATTTAGCTGAAGCTTCTTTGACTACCAGTCATGAAACATTAAATATAGATTAGAGCCAGAGAGATGTTGAAAGTTGAAATTCACCGGAGGTGCACGCTTGTGTCCTTGAGAAACAACCCTGAATGCTGTCCAGATGTTGCATCAGCAAGGCAGAAAGGTCCCAAGCTGCAAGGAAGCCACAACAGAAGAGAGAGGGGGCTGTTTAGCATTCTACTGGCCTTCTGTTTGGTTTATTTGTACTACATTAATTTGGCAGAGAATCTTAACAGGCTTTTAGTGGTAGATGTTGCAAAGTGTTCACTATCCCGAAAGAATGGAGAAATGCTTTTGTGCCAAGGAAGGGAGTAATTCAAAGCACGTAATTGATTTTCTACCCTTTCAAACTGTGATAAGACTAAGGCCTAGCAACAGAAACATATGTTAGCAGTTTTGTCTGTGTTTCTCAATGAGTCCACACAAAAAAGAGCCCCCCCCCCCATAACTTGTAGATGGTTAACTTGCTTTGAACATCTCACAAGACATTAACAGACACTTGTGGTGGAATTTGGAATAAATTGGTCTGCTTTAGAAGAATTTGCAGAAGGGCAGCTGCACTGGGAAGCTAAAAACATCCCCCAGGTGTGTGTTGGGAACACCTCTTCTGTTTCCTTGTTGAATTGTGGGTGTTGTGTGCTGCTTATCTGGGAGGCTCTCCAGCTCCCCACCTGCCCCCTCTGCTTTTGCAGAACATGAATCAGAGGGAGGCTCTCCTGGTATAAGTTAGAAGCATGTAACTCATGCTGTTCAGGGAAGATGCTTGCTCTCTAGCAGTTCCAGTGAATCAGAGATATTAAATGAGTCACCCTAGAGGAGGGAAATAGAGTTAGAGGAGACAGATAAGGAGATGGGGAGGGGGGCAGGGAGGATTGGAAGTGACACCCAGAAATTCCTTGCTGATGAGGGCTGACAAGCGCTGGCTTGGATGAACAAAGGATTTTTCATTCCCACAGACCTTCAGAAACAGGAGGTACTGGTTTGTTCCTCTTGTCTTTCTAGAAGCAAAGAATTGAATTGAATTGAATGACATGCTAACCCCCTACACCTCACTTCCAGCCCTAAGATTTTAACTTTCTATCAAACTAGCTCACAGGATTTCTGGATCTCTCCCCTACCAAAAAAGAAGGGAAAAACCAAAAGCTTTGTCTGAAGTTGCAAATCACCAGAGGTCTCTCATCACTGCTTCACGGCCTAAGGTGATCAATAACAGTCTGCAAGGCAAGTGCCCGAGGCACAAGGAAGCAGGGAGGCACAGAGTGACTCTTCAAAGCATCCTTACCCTGTCTCACTCAGAGGTCACTTTTGCAGTGTTGATTCTTCTTTTTTTTTTTTTTTTAAATATTTTTATTTAGAGAGAGAGAGAGAGAGAGAGAGACAGCGTGAGCAGGGGAGGGTCAGAGAGAGAGGGAGTCACAGACTGAAACAGGCTCCAGGCTCTGAGCTGGCAGTCAGCACAGAGCCCGACGCGGGGCTCGAACCCACGAACAGCGAGATCATGACCTAAGCGAAAGTCGGACGCTTAACCGACTAAGCCACCCAGGCGCCCCTGATTCTTGTGTTTACACTGCTGGTGGAAATAATAGATTTGTATTGAATAAACTTGAAGTCACATTCAACAAATATAATTCACCAAAAAGGGGAGGGGGGAGCCAGTCTCTACCAATTTTTATCAATCTTTGTTTCACTTATATAAGAACCTCAGTAGCTGGGCACAAGAGTAACCTCAAGAAATACTGCCATAGTCTATCAATGGAATGTCCTTCCTATAATAGTTCTGGGTGGGGGGAGGTGAAGAATGGAATGGGAAATGTTTCACCAGTAGGAGCCCTTTGAGTGAGATCTTAAAAGATAAATAGGATTTTTCTGGGTCAATGGGGTTGGGAGAGTGTGGTGCTATGGACGACATTCCTCGAGTTGGAATGGCTCACGCAAACACGGAGGGTTGGAATTCTAAGTTGTCAGGGAACTGCAAATACTCTGGTATGGCTCGAAGGCAGTATGTAAGTGAGAGTTTAAAAGGAGAAACTGAACGGGTAGATGGTGACCATCCTCAGGAGTTTTCTGCCATTGAAGGCTTTTGAGTAGAGGTGGAGCAAGGATTCTGCAAGAGCAGTCAGCTCAGTCGAATGGGATAACAGCAATTCCCATGGAAGAGGATGAGCTACTGAACTAGTCCAGTAACAGTGAGGATGGAGAACATAGAAGGAAAGACGTTAAGGTGGCAGAATCTACTGCATTCAGAATGTGAGGAGGGAAAAGGGGAGTCTAGGATGATTTGCAGGTACAGTAAGCAAATAATTTCTGAATCATTGAAATGTCATCTCCAAATTGATTCTTGGGTTACTCAAGTTGAAATTTCAAAAAATTAATGTCTTTATTATTGAGAGACAGAGCATGAGCATGGAAGGGGCAGAGAAAGGGGGAGGCACAGAATCTGAAGGGGGCTCCAGACTCTGAGCTCTCAGCACAGAGTCCAATGTGGGGCTCGAACTCACAAATCATGAGATATGACCTGAGCCTAAGTTGGACGCTTAATTGACTGAGCCACCCAGACGCCCCTCAAGTTGAAATTTTTATGTTCTTGTGTTGGATTCTTATTTGATTTGGGGAGGCTTGATTTGAAATCTGCAGGTGGCTCCTGAGTAGTCAGCAAAGGGAAGGCACACAAAAGAAGGCCTGGGAAGGGGACATCTGTGCCAGGAGCCCCTGGATTATGGACAGTGGAAGAAGGTGAGTATAATCACTGAGAGCCATTTAGGTAGGAAATATGACAAAATGTATTAAAAATCTTTAAAACTATTATACCTTTTGACCAAAAAATTACAGTTGTAGGAATCTATCCTAAGGAAATGACCCAAGCTACTTAAATTCTGTGCAAATGTTCACTGCAGCATTATTGTAATGAGAAAAACTTCTTAATGATCAATAATTGAAGCACAGTTATATAATTACTACAGTAGTAGCTGATACGGTTACATGAGAACAAAATGCACAAAAATTGAAAAAGAGGAGGTAAAATAGTCATAATTCACATAAGAGATGGACAGCTATATGGAAAACCTCAAGAGAATCAACTAAAAAACTACTATAAAGTAATTAGAATATTAAATAAAATGACAGATTACAAAATTTGTAAAAACTGTTCACAATGATTAGGTATAATACACAGTTAGAAAATACAACATAATGCAAAAAATGATCATTTGCTAAGAGGACATAATAATGTCTAAATAATGACTAAATAAATAAAAAGAAATATCCTAATTGAAAAAAATTAAATAGCCTGTTTGATGAAAAAATGATTCAGCAGTATAAGGAAGTTCAGTTCTCCTTAAACCAAACTGTAAATTTCATAAGCTTTTGAAAAAAGATACAGAGTGGTGATGGTAATTTTGGGGTGTTTGGTTTTGCTTTTATTTTAAAATTTTAAAATGTTTTTTATTTATTTCTGAGAGGGAGAGAGACAGCATGAGCAGGGGAGGGTCAGAGAGAGAGGGAGATACAGAATCTGAAAGAGGCTCCAGGCTCTGAGCTGGTAGTCAGCACAGAGCCTGACGTGGGGCTTGAGCCCACGAACCGTGAGATCATGACCTGAGCCGAAGTCAGACGCTTAACTGACTGAGCCACCCAGGTGCTCCTTGTTTTGCTTTTCAAAGGGGCAAAATTATTTTAAAGTTCATAAGATGGGGGAAGTCATTCAATCATGGTCTGGACATTTTTATAAAATCAAAAAGTAACAAAGACTAATCTTATCTGTAATATTTCAAAAAATAAAACCCATATGCACTGATAATTAAATATATGGCCAGATCAATGGGAGAAAATTGTGAGTTTGGAGTAGAAATGAATACACACTGGAATTTAGCCTATAATAAAGTCCAGCACTATTCTGGTCTTAAATTCCAATGAGATGGTGGTCCCTTCAGAAGCAGCCTTAGAGTATATTCCAAAATTCAGTGGATTTTGAGCAAGTAATTACTTACTGGGGAATATTGTAATTTGATTCTGTCCTTTACAATGAGTATATCTGTGTCAATACAAGTGTTTTTACCAATTATTGTATATAATTAAATCACTATTCATATATTTATTTAACCAGATACTTGGTGAACAGTATATGTGTGACATTTTTGCTTAATACAGACATTCTTGAGTGCCCAAAGAAACAAAGCCATTACATTATCATCTTTAGCAAAAGGTTTGATAGGTGAGGCATTTAAAACTTCTGGCTAAAATAAGGTTTGGGGATTATTAATGGATTTAATTTCTGCAAGCCAGGCCCATGACACATTACCATGGCTAGCTAAGCATTAACTGGATTTTCCATCCGTGTCCCATATTGTTGGGCTCAACCTTAACTTGTCAGTTTGGGCAAATCCCTTAACCCCTGTAAGCCTAAATTTCTTCCTCTGTCAAATGCAGGGGTTAGGCGAATTGATCCCTCTAGGCCCTTCTTACTCAAAGCTTCTGTTATTCTGGGTACTGCAGCCAGTTTCCATCCTCCGTTGCACTAAGCGTAAGGTGAAACAAAAGAAGTATGCTTAGCTAAAAACAGTACAGACATTTTACAGAAAGTGGTTACCAGTTAAGAATCATGATTTCCAAGCTTTTTTGAGACTGCAATTCAATGTTTAAAATAAAAACAGAACAAGATCAAGAAAAAAGAGCAGGCATCTCAATATTTATACACTTATAAATTGTACACATTTATTGTTATAGATGTGTGTATATGTTTATGTTCATATTTATTAAGGTATATTGTAGTGACATGTTCATTTAAACATATCCAAAACTATGAAACTAAAAATCCTAATATTTTTTTCCCCATACCCTGATGGATCATGTATATCCTCTAGAACTGCTGCTTTAGAGAAGAGAACTAGTTTATTCTTCAATTGGTATATTTAATGGAAAGCTAACTGGTAGGGCCCAGAGGTTTTTCTATCTAATGGAAAAAAGACAAAATACTGAAAATAAGCTTGTTTTTCAGCTAGACAGATGTCACCAATTAATTTGTGGTTGAGAGGCAGCCAAATGATTAAAAATAATTCCTGAATGTGATCAGAAAATCATGGGTTGAGGCCTGGGTGGCTTAGTCAGTTAAGCGTCCGACTTTCACTTAGGTCATGATCTCGCGGTTCGTGGGTTCGTTCCCCGCGTCGGGCTCTGTGCTGACTGCCAGCTCAGAGCCTGGAGCCTCTTTCAGTCTGTGACTCCCTCTCTCTGACCCTCCCCTGCTCACGCTGTCTCTCTCTCTCCCTAGAAATAAAAAAAAAAAAAAAAAAAAAAAAAAAAGAAAATCATGGGTTGAATCCCCGTCCCCAAGGGCTTCCACCACTATTCTTGCATCTTAATTATTTGTGCCTTGATTTCTTCATGTATTAAATTGAGTTAATATGATATACCTCACAGAGCTCATAGCAATATATATGTGTATATATGTGCATATAGTATATATATATATAGTGACTAGCTATATTTATACATTATTGTGACTAGATTATACATATATGTATATTTATATTTATATATGGCATCATACAAATGTGAAGTGTAAGAATTACTATTACCAAGTACACATATAACATGAATTCCAACCCACCTTCACCTTCTACAAATGTCTTCATTCTTACATACATGAAACCTCATCAAAGAGTACCATGTACTGTATCCTAAATTGATAAATCTTCTATTAGGGAAAAAGCCAGAGCATTTGAGCTGAAAACTTTCTGTAATAATGCTGAGTTTCTCATCTTTGTGACAAGATTTACTCTCAGGTAAACAATGGCTATTTTGGTAACAGGGCCCTCCTACATGTCTGTTCACACGCCTTACTGACCCTAACCACCCAGCAGCTATCCACTTAGCATGTTCCTCCCTGGCAGGATGGGGCTACCATTCCAGGGCACTGCCCCATACTCAGATGATTTCTGTGCCGTGTTACCAAATGTATCTGCCCTATGGCCCATTCTCTCAAAATTCTGCCATCTCCTCCCTGAAATAACAGTATCCCTGGGCAGATGATACAAATCCCATTTATTGGTGGTAGATATGACCTCCAGTCAGTTCCCAAGGGCACTTGCATTTTAGCAGAGAATAGAGAGCTGAATATGTCATGTATGAAGTCAAAAAATAACAAGCTGATGATTGGGTTGTAAATAAAGTCTTGGCGCGTGGGGGTGGGGTATGCATTTGACTTCAGGTCTCAGCTCGTCTCCAGTTCCCTCAGAACTCATCCTGCTTCCCGCAATCCCCAATCCCGGCAGTCAAGGGCAAGCCTGGGCCCAGGAAGCAAGGACTACAGTACCTGTGGTAACTGTTTTTTCCCACAATCAGGTGGGACTCAGAACGAACTGTTGTTATATTTTATCCAACTCAGGGGTGCCCACTACCGGGCTCCTTCATTGCTCCATAATCTCCCTGGATGCCAACCTCCCTACCTTCGAACTGATGACAGCCAAGATTTATAAACCACTTGCTATGTGTCTAGGTTCTATTGTAAGTGCTATACACATTCGAACTCATGCAATCCTTAGATCCCTGTGACACTGAAATTATACATCGGAATCAAATATCCAGCTGAATATCAATCCGGGATACAGGTACTATTAATATCCTCATTTTAGGGGATATTAAGCCACATGAGTGGCTTAGTTGATTTCTGTTCAGGTCATGATCTCACCGTTAGTGAGCTTGAGCCTGGGCCCAGTCTTTGCACTGACAGCTAGGATTCTCTCCCCCTTTCTCTCTCTGCCCTTCCCCCACTTGCTTGAGTGTGCACATGCACACACACACTCTCCCTGTCTTTCAAAAGTAAATAAATAAGCATTAAAAAATCGCCATTTTAAAAATGAAGAAATATCCTTTTATGAAACAACTATTTTTATATAGCATATAGCTTCTACTCTATGCCAGGCACTATTACAGGCTCTACAGATACTCCTGTGAACACAACACAAAAATCCAACCCTCAGAGACCTTCAGTTATTAGGAAGATTAATAAAGATAATTTTTACTAAGACTTTTGGCAGAGATCTTAAATCAGACAAGACAGTTAGCTACCTCCCCTGCCAGGTTTTGCTTTTTGCAATTGATAGCTGCTTAACAACTTTTGTAGAGTAATCAGACTTCAGTGGACTGGAGACCCACTTCCTCTCATTTGCAGCATCACCTCCAGCTTTATTTGTACCTCTGTGGGCTCTGAGGAGCCAACTGCTGAATCTCCTCTCTCTCACAAAGGTAGCTGGTCAAGGAAGTGGGCTGGGACAATGGTAGTAGACTGTGTAGCTCTATCTGAACCAGTCCTACGGACAGAGGAGAGGTCAATTTCCAACACAGAAACATTTTAGAAGTTATAAAGTCACTTTGACAGAGCCTAAAATAAAAAAAAAAAAGTACACTTTGCACTGGAAACTCCTAGCTACATGTTAGAATTCACTAAACACAAAATCTCAACTTGGTTTAAAAAAAAAAAGAAGTCAACTTCTCTTTGTGAATATGGAACAAAGTAAATTAGGATCTTAATCTCAAGGGTACTCTATAAAGAAATTTTCTACCATTAGCATTTTGATAGGACTTACGTGGCCAGTCATGATGAAAAGCATTGTGTTTCTAAACTTGACCCCAGGGGCTTTTAACATAGAAATGTCCCTTTGGACCTTGACAGCCTACTATCCCAGAAAGAAGACACCAAAGAAAGTACAACTGAATAACTAAAGTGGGGCATACCATAACTGCTGGGACAGTGTGACAATGCTGAGCAAGGTAGGGTGCTTTGAGGTAGCCAGTGATTGATGAACAATTTGCAGATAACTTCCTAGACTATAATGCAGAACTGGGGGAGGTACTAAGGTCACCATAACAATGGGAATATTATGCTTCCATCTTTGCCTGTCACTCTCCTGAGATCTTATTTTCCTTTTTTTCATTGAGATATATAAGTTTCATATATTTTTTCTGATCTAAAAATATATGCTCAGGATAAACTACAAACATTACAAAACTAACAAGAGTTGAAAATGACAGTTCCTCCTAGTGTGACTTATACTTTCTAATTTGTCCAGGACACTCTTATTTTACATCTGTTGTCTTATTAGTAGTAGCACACCCTTCATTCTCAAAGTCATTCCTGTGTGGATGACAAATTGCATGTCACCCTATTCATAACCTGCACTCTAGACCTCATGATGTTTACCTCTTTTAGTTCATTTCTAAAATACACCTTCACCCACTAATTTCAAGAGCTCTGAAGGGTAACTTACACATGCTTAGAACATGGTCCTCAGAATTATTAAATGATGCCCACCATTTTCCTCTTTCTGAGATGCACTTCTGAGATGCAGCATCCCATGGAGCTTTGCCTGCAATCCTTCTGCTGCCCCATTGGCACTGGGTCACTTCTTTTTAATGTCAAAAGCAGTCATTTCTCCCTGCACTGATGATGCTGCAACATGTTAGCTCTGGTGAAGCAAAAGCACCCAAACTGCCAAAGCTGCCAGTGAGCCAACACTTTCAGCAACACAGTCACAATGAACTTCATTAAAGCAAGGTGCCTCCTTCATGGTGCGCTTTGTCAATACAGTGCGGAAGCATGCTATGTGTGTCTTTATAGACTTTAATGAAAACAACACTTTTGGTTTTCATTGTCGGGCTGTCTTCTTGGTAGCCTTTAGGTACAATTCCATGGGGATCCATTCAAGGGCAGTGTCCCACTCCCGATGCTCTGGCACCAGTCTTCCACCATGCTGGGGGGATCTGACTCTCAGCCTAAGGAGACTTGTTTTCCAGGAGGTGACTTGGTCCTCATTAAGACAGAAATCTGCCTATGCTCTAGTTATACAGGCATGTATGAGTCACAGTGTGATCTCATTTGCTACATGCAATAATTCCTTTATTTATTTTCTCTTTACCTTCTGCCTCATTTTCCCCTTCTCTCTTTAACTTCTGCCTCATTTTCCCCTTCCTCTTCCACATTTTCTTTTGACAGTTTTCCATTCCCTAGGTATTTTATTAGTGGAGTATTTGTTCATTTTCTTAATTCTTATACATTTTATTTACAGTAGTGGAAGAAAGTAGGGAGGAAATCTTTCTTGTGTGGAATGAATTTCCAGAGAACAAGACCATGTGATAGCGCAAGCTCAATGTCTTGTGCATGTGAGACCTTAATAACTACTGTTCTGATTCAGAAAATAAAGCTCAGGATTTATAATAAATCCTTCATATTATTAACTTTTTGACAGAACATAAATATAGATGTCAAGATATTAAAAACATTGGGTAGGTTCAGGAATTGTAGATGTGGTGCTTTTTTTCATGGCATCTAATAGCTAAACTTTCCCCAAAAGGAAGAAAACAGATAGGAGCAAGATTTTTGTCTCTTCAGCATCTGCTAACAGAAAACCTACTTTTCATTAGGGCTGCTTATGTGAGCTTATGTTAAGAAGCAAACCATATTTGAATAACTTCAGTTTGGGTAGTTTTCCACTTCTTACAGTTTTCTGCCCTTGTGTTCCAGAAGTTTCTCTTGTCAGTTAGCCAGTAGCTGGCTGTTGCATCGTGATGATACATTCAAACATAAGGATTCAGTGTAAGGTCAACAAAAAGGCTCTCTCAGATCCGGAGGGAGTTCTTACAGCTTGCCCACATTCCTACACACTACAGCTCCGTGTTTCCTAAGACTCTGGCTTAGTTTGCCAAATGGGACAAGTTAAGATAATTTTAAGCAGTCTTAAATTGTGCTGCAGCGTTTTGTATGAAGGAGCTGAAATCCTGTGCTAATTAGGAATATTTATATCATGGGGATGTCTTGTAGAGTGGAATTTTTAAAAACCAAATTATACTGAGTTCTCACCATAATGCTTTCCTTAGACTTCCCACTGAGGGACCTCCTTTGGGGTGCGAGTAGCTTCTATAAAGATCCCTTTAATGCTCCAGGAATAAAAAACCTTGAATAGTGTTTGAGATGCCCCAATTGATTCAGCATTGCATCCCAGAGTTTCGTAGAGGGCTCAAGACAACAAATAAAAATAAACCTTGGAATGATTACATTGCAAACTAACATTGTATTTATTGATTACTAGATCCCTTATTTTAAGAGGTTTTAAATTTTGCTGAATGTAAGTCATTATTTGATTAGTTTGTAGTAAACCTGAAATGGTCCTATTGGAGAAATAATTTGATCTGCTGACTGCCTTAGCCTTCCCTAAAATAATGCCTCTTGCTACTATGAGATTATCACAGCCCCTCTTTTTAACTAAACAGATCCAGTGGTAGAACCACATGAAAGAATATAGTATTTATAGAGATCACATAATTGATCCAAAGTAGATTTGACCCAAATAAAACTTTAGCCAGGCAATGTGTTAAGCTGTTGGGATACTGTATAGCAGCAACTGTTGGGATACTGTATAGCAGCAACTGTCGATTGGTAAGGAAAAGAGGTAACTATACAAATTATTACACAAAATGTGTAAGCTCTAAGGTAATGAATGTACAGGATGCTACAGGAGTGCATAATAGGGACACATAACTGCTAATTATGTGTCTTTGGGGGTCCAGGAGACATATCAGGTAGAGAACACATATACTAAATGATGGCAAACTTTACCAAAGCTCTTAAAAGCTTCGGTGGGGGGTGGGGGAGAGGAATGTGATATTTTTAGAATCTTGAATTAGAAGAACAACACAAATTTCCCAATAAATAATTAGACGTACGGGGTAATTTTTTCTTTGGCACTCAATACATAATTACATTAAAAAGACAAATGCACATGTTTCACATTATCCTCCCATACACAGCTGACATCAAACTGGTTGATAAGAATGATATGACAGATGACAGAATTAAAACTGAAATTTATCATTTTAGTCTGGCAAGATGAAGTATTTTCCCTGCAGGAAATAAAATTACGTTGATCCCGAATACAAATAAAGGCTTACATTTAGATTAGAAAATGGAAGCTGAGGAAAACCTGGTTTGGAGAGCAGATGGGCATTTTGCACCCTGATAGACTAAAATCTGAAAAACATATTTTCTTTCTGGGAGTCACTTATGAAGAGGAACAGCAACAACTGACCTGTATTCATGGGAGGGTAGGAAGTCAGGAGTGATTGATGAAATCTATTTGACACAACCACCCTTTCTTGAGTACCTGCTTTGTGCCAGGCCTGAGGATATGAAAATGAAGACACTTCCCTCCTGTGAAACCAATCACTGTCCACTGGGGAAGGCTGACACATAAATGAAGCACAGATATAAATTCTATACAATGCTTGCTTAAAAAGTGCTCTGGGAACACAGAGAGAGGAAAATTAATTCTGTCTGGAGGTATTAAGGGCCCACCAAGAAAAAAAAGAACATGAGTTTGGCCTGGAAGACTGGAATTTGAATTTTCTCAGTGGTAACTGAGGGCAGGGGAATGGGGGAATAAATAAAGACTTGGCAGGCAGAAGGAAGTAAGAGGCTAATTTTAGCTCTTCTGTCATCTGGAATAGTCAGCAATGAAAAGGACTGCATCAAGATTCAGGATCTTCTTGAGACTGGAGGGATCATGCGGAGAATAGATAGTGACTCTACAATAGTCAGTAAAAGATTCTAAATTGTTTGTAGTCTTAGGAGCATTATGAATTTTACAGTTTGTACTGTAACTTTATACTGTGGCTCCTAGGAAGCTCAAAGAAATTTTAACCTACTTCTGGTGGGTATACAAGCCTAATGATACACCTGTTGCATATTACCAGTTACCTGTTTCTACTTGCTGAAAACAGTAAGTTCTATTACTAATAGTAATATTTTATATTTTTCTACATTTATGTTACACTACACATTTTGATAAGCCATATGCATTCTTTTTGTTAATAGACTGATATATAAATAGAGAGGTGAACTATGAACTAATTGTAGTGTCACTTTGCCTTTTCAGTTTATTTAGAGGCATGAAAACCATCATGACTTTCCTTTATCACCATTGAATTTTTTCAAAACAATGAAGAATGCAAAATGCAAGTCAAAACCACATTGAGATACCATTTCACCCTTGTTAAAATGGCTACCAAAAGAAACAGTAACAAGTATTGGCAAGGACGTGGAGTATTTAGAATACAATGTTGGTGGGATGGTGAACCCACTTTGGAAAACTGTTTAGTAGCTCCTCAAAAACGTAAACATAGAGTTACCATGTGACCCAGCACCACTCTTTAAGTGTTTTTACACAAGAGAATTGAAAACCTATGCCCACACAACTGATGAGGATGTGGAGAAAGGGGAACCCTCTTAAACTGTTGGAAATGCAAACTGGTGCAGCCACTCTAGAGAACAATGGAGGTTCCTCAAAAAGTTAAAAATAAAACTACCCTATGATCCAGCAATCACACTACTAGGTATTTACCCAAAGATACAAAAATACCAATTCAAAGGGATATTTGCATCTCAATGTTTATTGCAGCATTATCTATAATAAGCAAATTATGGAAACAGCTCAAATGTTCATCGACTGATGAATGGATAAAGAAGGCATATGCACGCACATGTCACACACACGCGCGCGAGCACACATACACAATGGAATGTTACTAAGCCATAAAAAAGAATGAAATCTTGCTATTTGCAACATTATGTATGGAGCAATAGAGTATTATGCTAAGTAAGTCAGTCAGAGAAAGACAAACAACATATGATTTCACTCATATGTGGGATTTAAGAAACAAAACAAATGAGTAAAGGAAAAAAAAAACAGAGGCAAATCAAGAAATAAAATTTAACTATGGAGAACAAACAGATGTTTACCAGAGGGGAGGTGGGTGGGTGATGGGTGAAATAGGTGATGGGGATTAAGTAGTGTACTTGTGATGAACACCAGATGACGTATGGAAATGCTGAATCACTATATTGTACACCTAAAACCAATATTATACTGCATGTTACCTAACTGGAATCTAAATAAAAACTTAAAAGAGAAGAAAACATATGCCCACACAAAAAAAATTGTACACAAATGTTCATAGCAGCATTATTCGCACTAGGCCAAAGTATCCATTAACTGATGAATAGATAGGCAAAGGGTGGTATAGCCATTGAGGAGACTATTATTTAGCCATAAGAAAGAATGAAGTACTGATACATTCTAAAACATGGATGAATCTAGAAATCATTATGCTAGGTGAAAGAAGTCAGACACAAAAGCCACATGTATGATTCCACTTATGCGAAATAGCCAAGACAAGCAAATCTATACTGACAGAAGGTAGATTAGTAGTTGCTAAGGGAGTGAGAGTTGGGTGGTGAGGATTGAGGTGTGTCTACTAATAGGTCTGGGTTTCTTTTTAGAAACCTGGAAAAATTCTGGAATTTGGTAGTTGTGAGATTGTGTAACTTTGTGAAATATCAAACTCACTGAACTTTAGACTTAAAAATTTTTTTTGATCTTTACACTTTTTAAAAAGGAGAATTTTATAGTATGGAAATTATACCTCAATATAAATAATTGAAAGAATTAGTTGGGTGGGGGGGCGCCTGGGTGGCTTAGTCGGTTAAGCATCCGACTTTCGCTTAGGTCATGATCTCGCGGTTCGTGGGTTCCAGCCCCACATCGGGCTCTGTGCTGACTGCCAGCTCAGAGCCTGGAGCCTGTTTCAGTCTGTGACTCCCTCTCCCTCTGACCCTCCTCTGCTCACGCTGTCTCTCTCTCTCTCTCTCCTAGAAATAAATAAAAATATTAAAAAAAAAAAAAGAATTAGTTGGGTGGGTATAAGTTGTAGGAAATAAATCAGTTTTATTTTCCTGCAAAAGACATCATTTGATTATTGCTTCAACCCTGTCTAGTTACTTCAGATACTTTCTGTTGTAACTTTCTTTCAGAACTTCATTAAAAAAATATTTTCCTTAGTGTTGAAATTTATACAATTTGATATTCAGAAGAAATGGCTGCTGAATGACCTTTTTTTCCCTTATGAACCATGAACTGTCTTTTGAATTAAGTATTAAGACTATTAATAGGTAATTAATTCGATCTAATAAATATTTTGAAATTTAATATACATCTTTATTTAGATGATAAAACATTTTAATAATAAAATTATCAAAAATTATTTTTCATATTCCTTAGCTAGGCATTTAACATGATATTTATCATACCTGGAGGAGGTATTTCTTCCAAGCATGTTCCCAGCACAAAGGAAAAGGCTACTTGAAATTTTCCAAGCTCCAGTAAGTTCTGTGAAATAAAATTACTTCATTCTAAGATGTGACTGTCCTCTCCCCTATACTGTAATTATTCTTTCCTATTAAGCAAGTTGTTAATGTGTTTAAGACAACACGAGTTTAGATATCTTAGTCTTGGGTTTTTTTTTTTAAATCTTGTAAAATCAGTTGGGATATGGTTTAGCCCCGTCTTACTTACATTTCCCAGTTACCTAGATTAATTGATGTGAACAACAACAATGGTGCTTTGAAGCACTCAGGTACAGCAGTGGAAATGATCACATCTCTTAGGCAATGAATGAATTTCTCTTTCATAAAAATTTGTTTATGCGAATAAATAAAGTATTACCTTGATTAGTGAATTCTCTGGGAAGTAAGGGCCTTCTAAGAAGTCATTTGTATTAAAAACCTCAACAAACAAAATCGAAAAGGGTGGGAAGGTGAGCTGCCTGAGAAGCAGCCAAGCTCAGCTTCTGCCAAAGGCTGCTCCACTGAAAGCGAATAGGCCCCACCTGTGGGAAACTGGTACCTTTTCAAGTCCCACCTCTGCCTGACAATCAAGCCCCACACGCTGTACTGTCTCCCTCTCTATGTTGTTTCCGAAAGCAGTCTCTAAGAAAGAGACAATATACATCCTTCTCCTTCCCTACCTAGTGTTTGGTGAACTAATTAGATTCTGAAAGTCTTTTTTTTTTTTTTAAGTTTATTTATTTATTTTGAGAGAGAGAGAGCACATAAGCACGGCCAGAGACAGAGGAAGAGAGACAATCCCAAACAGGATCCATACTGCCAGTGCAGAGCCCTATGCAAGGGCTTGTACCCATCAACTGTGAGATCGTGACCACCAAAAACAAGAGATAGATGCTCAACTGGCTCAGCCACTGAGGTGCCCCTAGATTCTGAAAGTCTAACTAAAGGGACAACTCTCAGTTAAGCTTTAACCTCTAGTTATGAAATCAAGGCCCCATCTTTTCACAGATAAAATAAAACCAAATTAAATTAAAAGAATTTGCAACCTGGGCAAATCACTCCATGACTTTGAAGAGGGGCCTACCAGGCATACCAGCCTGGCCAGACTCTTCCTGATTTAGCTCTTTGGGGACAAAGACAGGTATGACAGCTCTGCTCTCTACTGACAGTCCAAAAAAACTAGTTCTCATAGTTTTGAGATTCTGAATCCAGTGAAGTTTCCACAACAACTTTATAAGAGGAAGTTCTGCAAGCAGAAGGAATGGGTAGGGGCTTGCCTTGAAGTTGTGTTTGCTAAACACTTCATAAAACTTGAGAAATATGGGGAGAGGCTGGTGGAGCAGAGGATCCTACTGCCACTGTCACTCCTGTGTATCTTGTCACCAATTTCACCCGAGATCATCTTGCCCCTACTGGGGTCTGCTAGTGTGTTTCTTCTCTAAGTCATCTTTCTTCTTCAATTGAGCACTATCAGTTCCTTACTCATTTCTTTAGCTTTACTTAGCCCAGTGTTTCAAAAAGCACAAGAACCTCTAGTATGCAAACTGCCAGAATGGAGGTTCCTGAACCCCTCCCTGGGCAATAAAATCAGTCTCTAAAGAGACCAGAAATCTTCATATTTAATAAGCTCCTCAGTGATTCTGAAGTATACTTAATTTTAAGGATTCTCAGCAACCATTGCCACCTGCGATAAATAGCATTTGGAAGATCATCCAATTTTATTTACATTGAACTAGGTTTCATTATAACTTGCCTTAGCCGAGATCTTCAAACACACCCTACACCTCCTATGTTAATTCAACTTGGCTGTAATGAAACAAATACTTAAACACATTTTCTCTATTTAGACAGCCATCATTGCATTCAGGTGACCCTTTTCTGTTACTGAATTATCCCTACTTGGGGGGGGAAAGGCTATAGAGAGGATGAATGGTGTAAAATTTTTAAATAAAATAAATGATAGTAGTAAAATTACTTTGTAGATGTTAACTCATTACTGATTTCTAGAAATTCTGTTATATCTTTATATAATCCCTGAAAATTTTGGTGCTTGCAAATAATGCATATTTGGGGATTCCATGAATATTTGAAATCCATTTTCTATAGCTGCTGAAAAAGGCATATTTTTTTCAGACAGATTTATATGTATATGGGAGGAAAATGCACATTTTTAGCCATAACACTCTAGACTGAAAAAAAAAATCATGCAGTTGGTTTCTAGTGTAGACTAAAAATTACATTTTAGAGAACATTTTTAAAAATGCATTTGTAATGTCAGAAAATTTTCTTCTCTAAAAGTGTCAACATAACATTTTAAACTAGGGCAGGCGTATTCATTACCTGAATTTGTATAAAATGCAACCCAGGCAATTGAGGTTTTTCTTTTTCTAAAAAACATTTAAATTAAAAATCATGAGAAAAAATTTTCCCTATAAACATAACGGCAACTTCATAAAGAATTAAAATTTGTAACCACAGCCAGAAATAGAGATCAGATTAATCAGAGAGAAGATGAACTATGTCCACTCTCACATGTAGCCATTCATCAAAAGGCAAGAGTGCAATCATTTGAAAGATATGTTTCTCAGGAAAACCATAAAGTTATATCACCTGTAATGAAAGTGGAGGCCTTATATGTGTTCACTTGGGAGAAGATGGTTGACATCAGTCATTCTCCATCTCTTTCTGACCTATTTCTGGGACAGACACAAAACATGAATCTAGAGGGATATGTATTGAAACGACACAGGGCAACATAAAGGGTAGCAAAGGAGAAGATGTGTAGCAAGGAAGGGGAAGAAAGATGACATCTGGAATATAAAGAAATCTATAGAGCTAGAGAATTAGGACTGCAGACTGCTTAAAAGGAAATGAGGTAAAGGGAGAGGGGAAATCAATGAGGAATTGACCATTGACAGAAGCACACTTTGAGAGAATGAAATGGAGAACAGAAGAAATTCAGGAAGCCAGTTTTTAAAAAACAGAATTGTAAAGAACGAGAATATGGTGGGAATACTTCTAAAAGAAAGATCCTCTAGCTGTTTCCAACAGCTAAACATAGATGTAGCAGACAGAATAATGGTCCTCAAAGATGTCCACGCTCTAATCCTCAAAACCTTATCCTGTGTCAACTTAATCATATGAGTCCTTAAAAGCAGAGGACCATTCCCAATTAGAGAGAATCAGATAGTAAGAGAAAAGATATGACCCAGTATCGCTGGCTTTGAAGATGGAGGAAGCGTGCCATGAGCCATGGGGGTGGCCTCCGAAGCCGGAAAAGACAAGGAAATGGATTTTCCCTTAGAAACTTCAAAAAGAAGCACAGCTACGCAACACCTTGATTTTAGCCCAATGAGACCAATGTCAGACCTCTGACCTAAGAATTGTAAATAATAAATTTGTGTTTTTAAAGTTTCCTGTAATTTGTTACAGTGGCAATAGAAAATCAATACACTAGACCACAGGAGTGACCAAGGTACCAAAATGCCTAGCTGCTAAATGAGGAAATAATGTCATGACCAATCAACTACTTTGATACAAGCCCTCAACCCTGCTCAACTTCCTGCATCAAAATACATTTGGTATGCTTCAGTTGTATCAAAGACGATTTTCATAACTGCTATTGAATAAGTTCCCTTCGGCAATATAGTCAACAGGGACAAACATAGGACTCCTGAAATTCTTCAATTAGTTATCAATCCGGTAGAGGAGCATATTTCTAAAAGGAAGTTATGAGTCTTTTCTTGGTCATAATTTACACTGACCTCAAAGGGCTGTTGCCATGTTACCCATATGTATAACCTACCAGTTAGAACCGTCAGCAACCATAAAGAAACGGAATTTGAAGTAGTATATCACAAAGCAGGCATGAACGCATAGAAATGCACTTATACTTTAAGAGCAATATCATCAGTTGATTAATATACAGAACATTTTTTGTGTCACTTAACCTTAAGGCTGCCCATTAGCTTAATCTTTTATCTGAATGAGTCTTGTAAAACATGCTTAGCCTGAACAGAGGATGCAGAAAAAATAAGGCATTAGTTTGCATTATGCCTTTTCAATTTCCATCAGCAATAATGGTGGGCTGTAGAAGGATGAAGAGAAGGGAGAGGGAGTCACAGGAGATGAGGAGAGGTGGAGGGGTGGTGGAGAAGAATAGGTAGAAGAGGAAGAGACATTTTGCTATAACAAAATACCACAGACTTGGTGACTTAAGCAATCAATAAAATATCAGCTTTTATTATTTTCATCTAGACAGGAACATACAGTATCATAATTTCAGTTGGAAGAAATCTGTAAATAACATTAAACAAGATATTTTATTGACTGTCATGGGCTAAATGTTTGCTTCCCTCAAAATTCATATGTTGAAACCTTACCCCCCTATGTAGTAGGATTTGGAGGTGGGACATTGGGAAGGTAATAAGGTTTAGATTCTGTCATGAGTATGGGACTCTCATGATGGGATTAATGCCCTTAGGAGAAGAGAGAACTCTCTCCCATGGGGGCTTTGGAGGCACACAGCAAGAGTGCTGTCTGTCTGTAAGCCAGGAAGCAGGATCAAAAACCGAATCTGCTGGTGTCTCAATATTGAACATCCCAACCCCCCGAACTAGGAGAAATAAATGTCTGCTCTTTAAGTCATCAAGTCTGCAGTATTTTGTTATAGCAGCTCAAGCTGATGAAGACATTAACTACTACTACACAATATCATCATGCTACTCGTCAATTTAAAACAAAATTTGTAGGTCAAAAGTAAAGCACATGCTGTAGACACAAGACAATACATATTTTTTCTCAATTCTATTTTGTAATTCTAATATATTTCATTATTTAAAAATGTCTATTTCACAATTTTCAATATTCCTTCAGAACAGGGTTTCTCAACTTTGGGACTTTGGATCAGATCATTCTTTATCGTCAGGAGCTGTCATGTGCATTATAAAATGTTTAGTAGCCTCTCTGGCCTCTACTCACTAAATACCCATAAGAATTCTACACATCAGTCATGACAATAAGAAAAAAATGTGTTCAGGTATTGTCAAATGTCTCCTGAGGGCAAAACTGACCCTGTTGAGAATCACAGCTCTAGAAAGGAATGTGTAGGTACCTCCTGAAATAATTACATTATCTGCACATCTTTTTTTATTCCTCTACATTGAGTTTAATTGAAAAATAGCAAGAATAGTGCTTTGTTTCATCAACAAAGGGAGTGAAGTTTTATGTGCACTATAGGAAGGAATGTAGGAATACATGTAATGAGAAGGATGGTGAGAAGGATAAACTCAATATAAAAAGCATGTACCAACTCTGACTGAGGAGTTTTCATGGTACTAGAAATATGAAGCCCATGGAGTTCACATTCCACACACTGCATTCAACAATTCCCAATAACCATGTGGAATCTGAAGTTTATTTTCTTCTTTTCTCCTCCTGTAGATATTTTTTGTTTGGGGAAAAGTATGGGTGCTAAACCTACTTACCTCTGAAAGTATGACGATTGAATTAAATGTTGAGTTTTAGCCATTTGGAGTAATCCACACTTGAGTTCGTAGTCTCATTACAGTGGACTGTATTTTTATACAGGAAAACAAAATAAATATAAACAGATGCAAAGCCTTAACAGTTCCTTACAATCTACTAGACTCAAACATCAATTAAAAAAAAACTTTATTCATTCCAGGGGAATACTTTTGAGATTTTTTAAAACAAAAAATACTCATCTAACCTAATTTCGTGAGTAGCAAGAATGGGGCTCAGTAGTCAGTGAGATTCCTGTATCTATGCCCCACTTCTTCAGGAGGCAGAAGGCAGAATAGCCAAGATATCAATGTGGTGTGTGCCATTATATCTTCAGGTTCCATTCAGCTTCAGTTGATTGGTACTCACTGTGAAGATCAGTTACAAAGGGCTGTGTTCATTGCCTTTTCATTTGGCAATAAAAAAAAAAAAGGCTAAAGCTGCAGTGGAATACTTTTAATGCTGGACCAGTGACCACCACAGAAACTTTTACTCTATCTTGAAAGCACAATTCAATCCGTGAATCAGGGTGAGTCACCATCCCAACTTCTATAGGACTTTCCTGGTTTTACCATTGAAAGTCCAACATCCTAAGAAACCCCTCAGCTCTGGGCAAACCTAAACAATGCATAATCCCATCTGAATTTTGAATTTTTAAAATTTTGTAAATATTTTATTTATTTCTGAGAGAGAGTGTGTGAGCAGGGGAGGGTCAGAGAGAGAGGGAGATGCAGAATCTGAAACACCGCTCCAGACTCTGAGCTAGCTGTCAGTACAGAGCCCGACGCGGGGCTCAAACCCACAAACCATGAGATCATGACCTGAGCCGAAGTTGGACGCTTAACCGACTGAGCCACCCAGACTCCCCTGAATTTTGAGTTTTTGACAGAGGATTTATCGAAGCTAACTTAAAAAAAATCCAAGAGTTGGAATGATAAGGTCAAGAATAGTCTCCAAATCTACTTTAAGGGGAAAAAACCCCCCAAAATAAAAAAAAAAACCAAAACCTTCTAACAATCAAGTAGCACTTGGCATTTGGAAATGCATTTAACTAGCCTGTATGACTTCCAGGTATTTGCTGCTGTGTATGTGAAGATGAGCATTTCCAAGGGCAAGAGAACAATCTGTCTCAGAGTGCTTCATTTAAGCAAGGACACGCTGCCAACTTGAAAGGAAATAAAGGCCACACTTTGTCTATGGGGGGGATGCTGCAGTTATTCCCCTGCAAATTTAATTCAAACAGGTATTGAGATCTGAAACATGGAGATATCCACAAATTAGAGGATACTTGGTTTTTAAAAAGAAAAGAAAAGAAATCCAGGCCACAGAGAACTATCTTAAAGCTGCAATAACGGTTCCTTTTCATGTTCATCAATGTATTCCTAAGAACATGTTTTGAAAGTCTACATTGTGAATAAAATTATTTGAGATCTTCATATGAAATATGCATATTATAAATTTTAAAACTAAAATTATTGTCTTCAACTCAATTTTATTTAAAAAATAGAATGTGTGTAAAATGTTCAAAATTAGTGCTATTCCAATACTTGGCTTTTAAAATTATTAGTTACACAAATATGCCACCCAACTAGTTTACTGATGATAGTCTTACAAAATGCAGTGTTATTTGAATTTTACCACTCAAAAACATTCCTCATTAGAATATCACCATCTTAAAATAAAAAGTTTTATTTAGAGAAATGTCTATTGAAAAATATCTTGAATTTTCAAGCAATTTAAGATTCTGTTTGACTTATAAGACTGATAACCCTCAGAATATTTATCATATGTTCCTTGCAGGATTTGCTTATAGATTGTACTTGAGACAATCTGTTACATGAGAAAGATTTCTAGGAGAAATCCTTTTACTTGACCTGTTACTTGGGTCCCAAATCAACTAATAAACAAAAATCTCCAACAGGAGAATCTTAAACAAGAACTTGATTCTGTAATGGAGTAGAGACCACTGTCATCACAGATCACACTACTACTTAAGGAAATTGGTCGAGTCCGTCTTTTAATCACTAGGTTCAAAATTAGCTGTTTTATCACTAAACCATTTATTATGGTTTAATAAATCCATTGACAAAAGCTATGACCAAAGTGAATAGAAGTATTGAAGCCCAAGAAGTTTATGAAAATTTGAGTCATGATTGAAGCTCAACTACTGTTTTTCAAATTCTAAGGGCCATTGGCATCTGCCAATAGTTCCAAATACAGATATCAATCTTAGGAGTCATCAAAAAAAATCCTTTTCTTTTTTTGACATCTCCCTTGTGAGACCTCATTTCAGATATAAGGGCCTTAAAATAAAAGCCTTGAATTTAAGGTAGTGTTGCAATTTCTTTTTAGTAACATAACTGGAGAATTCTTATACGTAGTCCACATCTTATTTTAGCTCCTAAAGATTAATCTTGCAAGACTTTGAATTACTATATTCTATGAAGTATTCAATAACAATATTGCTAGCATTCACCTCAAGACATATGTGATTGACCACATTTTGGTTCTTATCTCTCAAGCCCCAGTTACACAGAACGTTATAATCAGAAATGTATCAGAGATACCCAGTGCAATATCACTGGTTTCAATTAATTGCATGTACATTACATAAAATGTGGCTCATAGACAATTGACAGATTAGTAAGCAATGAAGGCAAGAGTACTTGGAGTTGAATACACACACACACACACACTCACACACACACACACACACACACACACACACACACACACACACACACACACAATATGGCATCTTTAAAAAAAACAAAAAGATTTTAAAGACCAAACATGGTATCAATGAAAGTGATCTGAAGCCACCCAAGTCCTGAAATGTTTTGTGGTTTAGGCAATTTTTTTCTTAATTGGTCACCAACTCTTCACCGTGGTCTCCTTTCCTAGGTAAATGCTGGACTTTAGGAATGATGTAATTTATAGCGGAAGCCTTCATTGCTCAGGAGACAAAAGGACCAGGACTGTAAACCCAGGCTGACAAATCATGACCCCAGACTAACTGAAAAATCTGGCCCAGCTCTTTTGCATATGCTTGACACTGGCTGTCTCTGAGATTAAAAATATGACTTTCTGCTCCCACAAAGTTTAAGTGAAAAATGGCTTAAAAAAAAAGAGCATCAGAAGGCTTTCATACTCTGTATACATTTACTATAAAAGCTGAATCAAGCACACGGTGAGTGGGAAAATTGATTTCAACTGATAGCTGGTTAAAAAAAAAAAATAGGCAAACCAAACCATCTGAAAATAGGGTTTGTCATGGAAACAGCATGCTAATGGGACCATATTCCCGGTACCTTTATGGTTTTCCAGGAAAGTCTTGTTTTGCCATTGGTATCAAAAGAAACAATAGAACATACTGGCTTTCTATATGCTACACAATTTTAAATAAGTTGCTTCCTAAAAACAAAGCCTGGTGATGACTTGAAATTTTGTCTTTTAAGGCTATTTAAATCCAGCATTATAAAACCTTTTTGCATCAAATTTATAGTTACATCATTTTAAGGACACCCACAATAAGAATGCTTTGTATTTATTTCATGGATCAAGACTAATAATCTTAAAATTTTTTCCCCAGAAATAATCTGATAGAAATACCTAGAGAGGAGACATGTTTTAATTTAGCCTAAGAATCCTTTTTTAAAATTCTATACACAAGAAAACCTTCTCGTTTTAGATTAACGAAACAAAGAAAAAAAGGAACATAAAATTGCATCTTGATATGTAAAATTGAATGCTGTATTTTCAATTAGATTTAATATTTTCATTTGCCTTAAAATAAATAATGATAATGACTTAAAAGACAATTAACTGCATTATAACCATGAAAGTAACTCTATTGCATCAATGGTCTTCATTTTAGTTCCTTGTCATTTTATCACAAAATATTTTCATTGGAAAATTTAATATAAATATTTTTAGTCTGTAAAGGAATAAGATACTTGTTTTCTAAAGATACTTTAGGTTTTCCATCTGGCGTTTTCCATTTCTCATAACCTTATTTCCATATTGTAAAATATATAACTTTGCACCTCTAGTTTATAAAAATTAGTGTGTGTATACTTATGTATATATGTATATAAGATATAATGTAGATACATATGCATATGTATATATCTATATATACATCCTACATATATATATATATATATATATATATATATATATATATATGTGTATACATATATATAAATTCTGGCTAAGGGTAGACCAACTAGATAATTTCTCTGGAAAAGGTTCCTTGAACAATATAAAAATGGGGTCTTCTGAAGCAAATGACAAAACAACCTTATACACCCAACTACTGTTTAAAATGCTTATAAACACACAGTCAGTTAACCATTTATTGATTGCCTATTTATGGTTTTGGAATATCCAAGATTGTGAAAAAGACAATACCTCAAAAAAATCATGATCAAGGTAATGCCTGATGATTTAAATAAACTTCCATATTATAAAAAGTTATGTAAATTTAACCCTTGAAAGAAAAAAGCTTTAATATTAAAATTAGAGTTCTCTTTTTAATAATTCTTTCTGAGTAAAGAAATAATTTGGAAATTTCTATTTTATACTGTTACTGTCATGAAAGCAGGTAATGTCTAGGAACTTGGCAATGTCAGTCGCAACATTGCAAGTAGGATACATCTTTGGAAGGTCTCATCTGAATGTTTAAAGATAGACTTTTTCATTGAATTCCTGAATTTATATACTTTGGGACTGGCTATGAGACACTATAAAATGTAAAGATAGTTTAGACAGTTCCAGTTCTGTTGTTTTCAGGCACAAAAACCATATAATTTTGTACAAAACTTTGATTTTTTTATTTGTGAAATTAAAAATATGGTATTTTATATATATAAACTTCTATTCCTCTATAAATATAGATGATTTTGTGATAGTGAACAGAATAAATGCATACCAAATCCAAAGACCATTGTCATTTTAGGGTATGACAGACATAGATAAATTTAGGTCCTAAGTACTGGCATTTGGATAAACTCTTAAAATTTAAAACAATACAATCAGGAGGTTTGCTTTCCTCCTCTTTTTCACAGAAAACTAAAGTGAATATTTTTAAATGGCTTTGAAAGATTTACATCTGACACATTTCTGTAAATCCAAAAAAGAGAACACAGGATTTAATGCAGTAGAACTGCACACACTGTCCCTTTACCATGCATGCCCATGGTTTTGTTTATTTCAGGATCTAATCCCACCAATTATTCCACCTCCTTCACCTCCTGGAATCCTACAAGGTTATCTTTAATGATGTGGATTGTTCCTCTCTCACTGTGTTGCTGAATAATCATAATATGTTGAAAGTATAAAACTTTTACATTTTAAAGTTTTTTATATATGTCTAATTATTATTTAAAAATAATAAAAAGCACTTCATTTTGAGAAAGTCCATTACACGGAAATCTCCTTCAAGTTTTCCTATTCAGCTTAGGTTCTGCTGTCCTGTTAAGGAAAGCAAAGATCAACTCTTTTAACAAAGCTTTCCAGGTGACCTAATGTTTCCATTTTACAGAAAGGTAAAATCTAAATGTGGGCTGTCTTCAGTCCTAGAGGCAGTTTGCCAGGCATCAGAATGCAATTAGAATTAACATTTTATAACCTCCATCTTCAGTCTCTCCCCACCCACACAAAGCTCCAAGCTTCTTCCCAAATCTCAGCAACCACATCTTTCCGAGACGCTGGCCAAACCCATACCAGGTTTTAGACACTAGAGAATGAAATGAGCTCATCCACCAAAAATTAGACTTGAAAAACTTTGGCACTGGTTACCCACTCACCCTCTAACCAACTTAGGTAGAAGGAGGGAGTGCCTGGGCGTTGGAGGCCAGTGTGGAGGCTGGGGCTGCCACAGCCCACATCTGTGGACCTCCATGAAGCTAGGGGTAAGGTTCTCCACAGTGAAAAATTCGGTTTTGGATAAAGCGGCAAGGCCTTCACAATCTGCTTCCACCCCCACCCCCCACCCCCCCAAGGGCACACCTGGGACGGGCAGAGGTCTACCCCCGGATTTGGAAGCTCTTTGGAGTTCTATATCTAAAGAGCCCCAACCCCAAGCAATGAAGGTAAAGGAAAAAGCAGACAGCGGAGGCGGGAAGTGACCTGGGCCGCGCAGCCCCAGACGCACCACGACCTCCGCAGGGAGGGGCGCGCCAGAATGAGCAAGAGCACCGTGCGCTCCGGTTTTATCTCTGCGGTACTCGGAAAAGGCAAAGGAAAAGCCTCAAATGGTTAAACCGCCCTAAATAATTGAAACTTAAACAAAACAAAACAACAACAACAAAAAAGGAAAAGGCAGAAAAAAGAAAAACGCGTGACCGGTCATCATTTAAATACAAATATACTTACAAAAATCTTACACAAGCTATTTACAATCATAAAAGCGTACAGTCCTGATACCAGAGTGTGAGAACCAGAGAGAGGTCGGTTCACCACCCTCCCCCATCCCCTCCCCCCCGTGGCAGTTGGGCCCTCCAGTCCGTTTGCCCCCAGGGACGGAAGCTTTTGCAGGAGCTGTGTTGTTAAAAGGAGCCTGCGAAAAGTGATATGGCTAGCGAGGAAGCCTTGAGTAGCCAGGCTTGGCAATAGTTCCATGGGGCCAGCTTTATGAGAGCGGCTGGGACGAAGCCGACGGCTGGGAACGGGCTGAGCCCCCAGGCCTCTCAGACGGTGGTCTCCCCCTGTTTGCTGTTGGTGAGCCTGGTATAGAACTTCCTCCAGGAGTTGAGGGTCTTGCCGGACCAGATCCAGAAGCCTGATGTGATGCCCACGATCAGCGTCATAAGGTACTTGATCATGAAGACGGTGAAGTCTGGGCTCATGGGCGGGTGAGGCGGGGCGCCTCCACCCGCCTGGAGGTGGGGGCAGGGGATGGCGTAGCTCTTGCAGCTCTGGGCCACCCAGCTGCGCTCCCACTGGTCCCGGAAGGCCTGCTCGTAGAAGTAACAGGCGATGACAATAGTAGCTGGCACCGTGTAAAGCACGCTGAAAACGCCGATGCGCACCATGAGCTTCTCCAGCTTCTCGGTCTTGGTGCCGTCGTGCTTCATGATGGTGCGAATGCGGAAGAGGGATACGAAGCCTGCCAGCAAGAAAGACGTGCCAATGAACAGGTACACGAAGAGCGGCGCCAGCACGAAGCCGCGCAGCGCGTCCACATTGTTGAGCCCCACGAAGCACACCCCGCTCAGCACGTCGCCGTCCACCTGGCCCAGCGCCAGGATGGTGATGGTCTTGATGGCCGGCACAGCCCAGGCGGCCAGGTGAAAATACTGCGAGTTAGCCTCGATGGCTTCGTGACCCCACTTCATGCCCGCTGCCAGGAACCAGGTGAGCGACAGGATCACCCACCAGATGGAGCTGGCCATGCTGAAGAAGTAAAGCATCATAAAGAGGATGGTGCAGCCCTCCTTCTTGGTGCCCTGCGCCACTGTGCGCGCCCCGTCCTCGGAGAACTTGTCGTTACACACCACTCGATCCTCCAGCAGGAAGCCGGCGATGTAGGCCACGGCCACTGCAGTGTAGCAGCCGGACAGGAAGATGATGGGCCGCTCCGGGTAGCTGAAGCGCCGCATGTCCACCAGGTACGTGAGCACCGTGAAGAGCGTGGAGGCGCAGCACAGCACCGACCAGATGCCGATCCAGGTGCGCGAGAAGCGCAGCTCCTCGGGTCCAAAGTACATAAGCCCGTACACCTTGGTCGGCTCACAGGGCGCACCGCAGTCCTTCTCCCCAAGGAAGTGGTAGTTGAGATAGGAGGGCACCTTGAGGGCGCGTGGGCAAGAGAACTTGCCTCGCTCCGACGCGCCGGAGCCCCCCGGGAAGCCGCCGCCACGGTGCCCCCCGCCGCCGTGCTGAGGGTTGCTGGTCCAGAACTCCGGCAGCAACGAGGGCGTCGGGGTGCCCTTGTCGGATGTATTTTGGCCCACGCACAGCTCGCCGGCGCCGTGCACCGGGAACTTCTCGCACTTGAGCGTGTCAGGCCACTGGAAGCCGAACTTGTTCATGAGCGCCTCGCAGCCCTGGCGCGCGCGCTCGCACAGGGAGCGGCAGGGCGGCAGAGCCTGCTCCAGCACCGTGCATACTGGAGCGTACATGGAGCACAGGAAGAACTTGAGTTCCGCCGAGCACTGCACCTTCACCAAGGGGTAGAACTGGTGCACCTCAAGGCCCGCATCCTCTTGGTTCGTGTGGCCCAAAAGGTTGGGCATGATGGTCTGGTTGTACGCGATGTCCGTGCACAGCGGGATGGAGATGGGCTGGCAATAGCCGTGGTCCGGGATGGAGATGCCCCGCTCGCCGTTGTACTGCTGCCCGCCCTGCTGCTGCTGCGGCGGCGGCGGCGGGGGCTGCTGCCCCGGCCCGGGCCCCTGGCCCGGCCCCTGGCCCACTGCCTGCGCCCGGACCCCCAGCAGCAGCGGAACCTCCAGCAGCCAAAGCAGTAGCAGGAGCCGGCGCGCCAAGCGTCCAGAGTCAGCTGGGGGGCGGCGGCGGCGGCTGCCAGCGTCTCCGCTCCCTTCCGCCACCGGGCCAGCTGGGAGCGCCCCGGCATAAAGTTCCCAGCTCGCGCCGCCGCCGCCGCCGCCGCCGGTGGCGGCGGCCCGGGACTTCTTAGGCGCCTCCTCTTCAGCCATACTTTCTCGGCTCCTTTCTTGGCGCCGCCCGGCTGGGGCCGGCTGTAGCGCGGCCGGCGGCAGCTCCCCCTGCGGCCAGGGAGATCTCCGCGCCGGTGCCCTCCGTCGAGCCCGAGCTGCGCTCAGCCCGCTCCCCCGGCTCCCGCTCCAAGTCCCGCAGCCGCCGCCGCCGCGGAAACTTGCGATTCATGAAGCGTGGGCGGCGGGTAGAGCCCGGGTGGCTCCGGCGCGCCGGGGTCGCGTCCCGCCCTCCTGGCCCCCGGCTCGCTGGCTCCTGGCTGGCGGCGCCGCGCTAGTGGCCGCGGCCCCGTAGAGCGCGCAACTCTCGGCAGCCCAGCAGCCTCGGCTCCCCCCTGCGCCTCCGCCTCCTTCTCCGCCGCCGCCGCCTGACCATTTGTGTCAATCCCTCAACTCGCTCGTTCTCCTCTCCCTCGCGCGCCCTCGGACCGGTTTCCAGGCGCCCCGCAGTCTGTCTTTCACCAGGAGGGAGGAGCCTTGAAACCGACGCAGAACTGGAGGCTCAGGGACCGTCGCCCAATCGCGGCACTGGCTTCCCCGCGCAAAGGGCACCCGCTGCCTGCTTCCCTGAGCGAAAGTCGGCGGCAGGCGGGAGGAGGAGGAGGCGGGAGGAGGAGGAAGTAGTAGTGGTGGCAGAGGCATCGCTTAGGCACAAAGAGTGGGTTTGCTATGAAGCGGGACAGGCTTGGTTGCTTTTGCTTTTGCGGAAGAAAGGGCGAACACTAGTAGGAGAATGGTCCCATATGCTGCTGGGGATGATGAATAGGAGTCGGCGGACCCCGGGACTCAGCTTTGCTTTTCTTTTATCCATTTTCATGTTTTAAAACCCTGCTCTTAACTCTGGTTACAAACAGCGTTAAACCGAGCACCGCGATCAGAACAGATGCCTTTGACTTAAGGAGCGCACGGCTTCCTTTGAGTTTATGTCTGTCGAGGTTTTCTTTAAAAATATTACTCTAGTAAGTCCTAGAGCTCTCAGGTTGGGCTTGGCGGGCTTTGGACGCGCCATTTCCCCAAGGAGAAGTTCACGGGATTGCTGTCAAATGAAGAACAACAACAAAACACAAACACAAACTGACGGAATTGAAAAAGTAAAGCCAGGTGCGCCATCCGCTACTATTAATCTTTCTTGTAGTCCTTTTTCTCCTCTTGAATCAAGTCAAAAACAGAAGCAAGGGGAGAGTAGTCATTAAATATTTAGAGAGAAAAACTTGAGAACCCGACGACCTCTCTTCGGGAGCGTCTTCTCTACTCGAGCTCCGAGAAGTGCCTCGGACCGGAGGAGCAACGCCGGCGAACGGCCCGGGCTGTTGGGGAGCGATTGGAGCCTTCCAGGGTGGGGGACATCGGGGCAACTCCTGGGAGTGTCAGACTGAGCCGGTTAGGAGCCAGGCTGGGCTGCAGCGAGGTCTTCCACCGGTGTACGGAGCTGGGGATGCCAGTGTAACAAACAGCGAAGTCTGAAAGCAAAAGAGCTAACTGCACGTTCCCTTCCTAATTACAAACAACACAATCCATCTCAGCCTACGTACATTCTTGTTTTCTGCGTAAGGTTTTTTTTTTTTTTTTTTTAACCGATGCTTTAACTACGTGACTCAGTTGTATCAGTAAAGTGCCATCATTCTTTACTGGGATTTGTTGGCCTATGATTAGACTTTAGGGATACTTTCCTACAATTTTTTTTCCTTTTGTTTATCCATCCATTCGTTTAATACATATTTAGGAAGCACATCTAAGTATGTATTACAAGTGATATTACAAGTGATATTAGGTAATAGAATACAAAGAGATGTACAAGACAAGGCATGGCCTTAGAAGGCATAGTACAGTAGGACATAGAAAGGTAGGTAAGTTATCTTGTCACCCATCTCAAAGCTGAATGAGCACAGCTGAAGCAGCCAGCCAGTGGAAATGGGTGAGAAGTGTTCTGATAGGTGGGTGGACAGTGCAAAGGAGAGAAGATCTTTAGTGCTTAAATTGCCAAAGGGAGTGGGGATGCAGAGTGAGTGTGGCTGAGATATCTTAAGGAAGGCAGGAGAAAGTTTTAGTCCATTCTAAAAAGTTTGGGCTGAATAATCTACAGACAATAGGGAGCTATTGAGGGTCACTTTCTCTCACCTACACAGCAAGGTGGTTTCAGAAAGACTGTGAAAGATGGAACCTGGGGCATGTTGTCATTGGGAAGCTTGAACATTAGTCTAAATATAAAGGTCACTACTTAAGATGGGTGCTACTTGTGCCATATATTAACAGAGCACCATATATTAACAGGTGTGAAGCTCATCACCATGCATGCTGGTGTCTCTGAAGGATGTGCAGCTGTATCTTTACCTGATAAACCAAAATGACATCTATTTGTCTCAGGTACATATATTATTGTTTTTCAAATATTCATGCACATAGCAAATTCATAAAATCTATATTTGTTTTAAAGTATTTCTGGATTCCTAGTAACTTTTTTTTTAATGAAAATGCAACAAGTACTAAATGTACAACAGGTACCATGTGTGAGTGTGTGTTTGTGTGTTGACAATACACAAAATCTTCATGTAAGATTTTGATATTGAAAAGGAGGTGCCCTCTGAGGTCCTTTGAGCACACCGTCTGTAACTGTTCACTTTACCTTCCAGCATTCCAGCCCACAGTCTCCCAGGGACACTTTTTCTCTAGCCCTCTGCCCTGATGTTCATTCTTCTGCTGATAGTATTCCATGCTTAGAAACTCAATCAAGACACCTCCCGTCTACCATTCCTCTCTTATAAAGACTTATCTGTTTTGTATTCTGTTCTCTCAAAGTCATTACTGGTGAAGCATAGCATGCATTAAGCACCCACCAACACCACTGCTCCAAACCTTCTTCTCCCCCAACAAATGGGGCCTAGGGATTAAGGCAGAGTGCTCAGTTCTGTTCCTCAGGGTAGGTGACACTCTCCTGCTTCAAAAGTTGTTTTACTGAAATTCTTGACCTTATTTTATCTACCATCGGACACTGACGTTTACTAGGGAGAAGGCTCAGAGATGCTATTGGTGTTAAAAAAAAATAAAAGTCATTGTTGCCAGATCATGGAACTGGAAGGAACTAGGCATCACCTAGGAACTAGTGAATTTTCTCCTGTTTACAATGAAGAGTATTATGCCCAGGTATGTTAAAGAATGAACTTCCGGTAAAATGGCCTTGTTTGGTTTGAATGTCATCAGATGGTTATTTTAACCCTTTTTATGTTCTTTTGAATAGTTATAACTCTTTTTTTTTAATGTTTTATTTATTTCTAGGAGAGAGAGAGAGAGAGAGACAGCGTGAGCAGGGGAGGGTCAGAGAGAGAGGGAGCCACAGATTCCGAAACAGGCTCCAGGCTCTGAGCTGGCAGTCAGCACAGAGCCCGACACGGGGCCCGAACCCACGAACTGCAAGATCATGACCTAAGCGAAAGTCGGACACTTAACTGACTAAGCTACCCAGGAGCCCCTGAATAGTTATAATTCCTTTAATTAAAAAAAGAGTCAATTTTCTGTAGTTTTCTCTCCGTCTGTGTAAAAAAAAGACCATGTAATATTAAAAAAAAAATCATTTCCTGAGAGTTGTCTTCCAAAATGCAAAAACCTAGATCTTCCATTTATTTTATATCAATCCAGTATTTCATTTATTAAACATATGTGACATAGAGGAAGCTATTAAAATAAAGAACAGTTTAGAGTTGTAACCAATGACAATGGGTGTCATGGAAAGTCTTTTGGGGAGGTGATGCAGGCTGTGGATAACATACTCTTAGAAGAGAAATATGAGCAGCATATTTTTACTTTAATCTAAAATATATCATTCTCTCAGGATGTGGAAATGTTTGAGATCTGCAGATAAAAATGACTAAATAAGTATGAACTATTATGAACTTTGTAATAAAAATATTTCAATTAGGCAAAAACTATAAACATTAACACAGTTTCTCCTTAATATTTGTTCTTCAAGCTTCAGACTCAGTCAAATTTTCTTATATCAAAGATCTTGTTTTATCAGTCCTTTCCCAAATCTTCTGAAGTTTCTCCAGACTGCTTATGTCTGGTTGAATGTGGATAATTACCAGGGCTAGAGATCCGGTTCCAATTACATACAGTTGAGTGCACATGGACACACAAGCATTTAGGTGAATGCTCCACAGACAACCTGGCAGACCTTGAACTTTTAGGTGAGTTGTTTGGCTGCTGGCTTGTGGGTGGCAGGGTTAAATTATCTTTGTTGAATAACAGAAAGTATAATACGTGTTAAGAGTATGTTTTTGAGCACCTATCGTATGTATTTGGCGTTATTTTTCTTAATGTACACTATGTATGCTGCATTTTGTCACTTAAATTTTATCACTCTTTGAGGCAGGTTATACTAATTATTATTTTCTTTTAATAAATGAAGAATCAAATGCTCAAAGTAGTTAAACAACTTGTCCAAGGCTTTATAGCCAGTAAGTGCCAGGGTAGGCCTTGTGTCTGATCAAAGTCTATGGACTTTCATTGAGTAAACATGTCTATCTTAAAAATTATAGAAGAAAATGTGGTTTCTGAGATGTGCATCTCATGGATTCCTCAGTATTTAACGTAGTTTTTTTATATGAGGATAACAGGGATAACACCTCTGGGACTCAGAATATAAATATTTGCTTGACACTCATGCTGTGTGGAATGGTATTTAAGAAACTGGGTTAGGGACGCCTGGGTGGTTCAGTAGGTTAGCATCCGACTTCACCTCAGGTCATGATCTCACGGTTTGTGGGTTGGAGCCCCACATCAGGCTCTGAGCTGTCAGCACAGAGCCTGAAGCCTGGTTCAGATTCTGTGTCTCCCTCACTCTGTGCCCCTCCCCGTTTGTGCTCTGTCTCTGTCTCTCTCTCTCAAAAATAAATAAACATTAAAAAAAAAAATGCTAGGTTAGATCTAATATAGTTTGAAACTATAAGATTGAACTTTCACCTCTGAATCAGTTTTGTATGCCAGGAGTTCAGTCTTCAATTTGAATTCCTTGTGAAGGGATGTTGATTGGTTAGGGAGCTGAGAGTGAGGGAGAGACCCCAGACTATGCTATTGCCTTCTACCTGGGAGGCATCACCTAGGAGTCTATCATACTGCTTTTGTGACACTGTAGGTTAGAAACGCTGTCAGAGCTTTTACCCTAGATCTCTACCTTATTCCTTCTTGAATTGTCAACCCAGGAATTTCTGCATAAGCTAATTCTTATCTTCCCAAACATCTGTATCCTTTTGCAACCATTCTAAAACTGTCTTTTCTTTTTTCCTTTTTCCCTTCATTCTTACACAAATCTGCTCTTGACATTGGTGAGATAGTTTTTGGATTCTTATACACAGAGCCTCAATTTATAAACTCTCTTTGAAAAGCCCATGTTTAAAATATATATATTGCTTTTCCTAAAACAGCTTATCAAAAGAGACAGTCAGCTTGATTATCTTGACTTTTATCTTACTTATAGCTGATTCATTGTAAGAGCCTAAACTGACTTATCTTTTGAGAGTCAGCTATGATTGGTTAGAATGTACATTTTAATCATGGTAAGACTCAAAAACTTAATATAGAAGAGTGTAGATCTAAATATAAATCATGGATTCTTTGTACACAAATCTCACAAAACACATTTAAAAAATAGAAGTATAAAAGGAAAGGGAAATCACCATCATTGAATTATCATCAGCAAAGTTGGATAATAATTACCCTAAATCGTCCTGTAATCTCAAGATTAAAGTATAAAATTATAAAAAGTAAAAAAGTATAAAAGCTAAGTATATTATTTAAATCTCAGTTTCTCCAAAAGACAAGAGGCAAAGAGCTATTTCATGAATCTGCTTTAATTACTCTGTTGTTGTTATGCAATTGGAAATAGTGTATATTATCTGGGAAAACTTTTGCAAAATATATAGGCATTTGTATTGGATTTAAAATGTAGTCCTTCCAAATACCATATGTTTGCACATATAGGAGGATTAGGAGGAACTTAACTGAGGAACAAGGGGAAGAAGAAGGGGGAAATGGTGGGGGAAAGGGAGAGAGGCAAACCATGAGAGACTCTTGAATGCTGACAAAAACTGAGGACTGATGGATGTGGGGGGAGGGGGGATGGGCATGGAGGAGGGCACTTGTGGGGAAGAGCACTGGGTGTTATGTGGAAACTAATTTGACAATAAACTACTTGTAAAATAAAATAAAATAAAATAAAAAAATAAAAATAAAAATAAAATGTAGTCCTTCTGTGAGGCCCTGGGCAAGAAATATAGATGATCCCTTGTAAATTAAAACCTTATGTTTCATGAGCTGAAAGAGGCCTCTCTGATTGGCTAAGATGTGGGGAGCAGAGTTTGGAATCATTTTGGTGCAGAAAGAAGTTTTTAAGAGAACAAGTAAATCTTGTGCCTCTGTGAGCAAGCCTTTCTGCTCTCATTTCTGGGCAGCGTGACTTTTTTTGTGTCTGGGGGAAATAATGTTGTGCATCTTTTAAAAGCATAGTGTAATCAAATTAATTTTTGTTTGGTTTTTTATTTCTTGCCTTAGCCTGAAATCTTATGGCTGAAGGTATCATGGAAGTCAATCCATGGTTTCTAAAGTACTAGTACAGATTCTTCTTAAAATAGCATCTTTGGGACTGTGATTAAGAACAACTGGAACATGGAACCAGGCATTTCATTTCAGATCTGACATTTCTTTGGCCACAGTAAAGAAGAGCACTGGGCTATTTGTACTTTAGTAGACCTCTAAGGTTAAAAAGATCCTAATATTTGGGGGAAAAGAAAGTAAAAGAGAAAGAAAAACACTTTTCCCAGGAACGTTATCATCATATCATAGTACCTGACTTAATCTTCATGACAATCTGCTGCAGATAGCAAGATATTCAGTTAAGATGCAGAAACGGAAGCTTAAGACACTGACTTGCTCACACAGCCTATCAGTGGGGGAACCAGAATTCAAATGCAGTTACCACCTGCATTACCACAGTAGTATGCCAAAGGAAACAAGATAAATTCCATAACTTTTGTAACCTAATTAAAGAAAGTTCATTAGGGAACACAAAATTCTGCCAAGATCCCAGCTCTAAGATAGTTATTGGGGATGTTTTAGTATAAAGGATATCAAATACTGTAGGGCAATGTCAGATGTCCATTTCTTATACCTGCCCATTATAAAAACCAAGATATAATGGTGTGTCTTAGGTGAGGAAAGGTTTCTGAAAGGAGACCCCAAAAAAAAAAATAGACTAAAAGTGTAGCTTTCTTATAATCTGATTTGATGGGGCACACCCTTAGGGGATATACTCACCATTCCTACATTTTTCTGCAACAGAAGAAAGACCTGGACTTTGGAGTATTCTTCAGTGCTGGGTGAAAGGGTCTTCTTTTATCTCAGTGAGTTTTCCTGCTTTCCCGAGCCTCAGTTTCCTCATTTGTAAAATTAGGGTGACGATCTAAATGGGTATTGTATATCTTGCTTGCTTCGATATTCTGTAATTCTGATCACAACAAAGAAGTATGCATATTTACATTTAAAAGTCAGAATATTAATCAATAGGCAAATGCAAATTGATAAAACTGCCTCAGCATATTGATTTTAGGAATCTCTGCATTATTGATCTGATAGGTTGGAATGCAATTGGGATCTATTTAAACCAAGGGCTTTTCTTTTCAGCTTTCATTTCCCCTCAGCTCTCTCTAGAACAGAAGTAAGAGAAGTCTCTGCTACAGGGGCTAGTGTACTTCCCCTCAGGGCCTTGTGGTCTGCAGAGTTTATACGGCATTCTGTTTGCTGCCAGCCCTTCAGATTAACACAGGAATCTTAGCTTAGAAAGAAGAGAGTAAACTTTGCCATCATTAAAAATTGATACATATTTAGAAAGCATGCACTGAGATCAAGATTGGATCTGATGATTTTGATATAGTTTATTTTTCCTTTTACCCATGACTATCTCTAAATCCATTATTTTCTAAACGTGTCATTTACCTACTTCTATGTAATAAACCACCCCAAATTTAGTGGCATAAAATGATAGCCATTCTATTATGCTCATGATTCATGGACTCAAAAATCTGGACAGGGACAGCACGAATGACTCATCTATACACCACAGAATCAGGGGACTCAGCAGGAAGACTCCAATAGCGAGGGGGTGACAGGCAGTTGAGGGCTGGAACAGTTAGGGCTGGAGGATCCACTTCCAAAATGACTGGCTCGTAGGGATGGCTGGGCTCTGATGTGACTGTCAGCCATAGTGTTTGCAAATGACCTCTCCAGCATGGAAGCCTAGGGGTAGTCAGACTTGGTACACAGCAGCCCAGTGTTCCAGCAAATGAGGCAGAAGCCATATGTTCTTTCATGACTTAGCTTTGGAAGTCACGTAGTGTCGTTTCCAACATATTCTACTGGTCAAAGCAGTCACAAGCCTGATCAGATTCAAATGCAACGGACATGGATACTGCTTCAAGAAGAACAGTTTTAAAGGATTTGTGGCAATTTCTAAAGCCTACCATTGAAAGACATATGAATCTCTAAAATAATTTTATTTTATATTCTAGGGTTAAATATAGCTATCATAAGAACATCTACTGAGTATTTACTATGAGCTAGTTAGTTCTCACATTCATTCTGTGAGAGATGTCCTAGTATTATCTTCACTTCTCAGAAGAGGGAAATGAAACTTAGAGAGAATTAGGAACTAGTCATACCCTAATGAACAGGTAGGTGAAGGTAGATTTGATCCATGGCTGTCTGGTTATAGACTATAGGAGCTTAACCACTGGGCTATATAATTTCTGCTTGGCTAACTACAGTAAAGCTTTTTAAGAACTGTTAAACAAAAATTTTAAAGCTATAGGCTTTCACCAGAACTGAAAAAAAAAATGTTTTGGGTAAAATTGCTATTAAAACAGGTTTTGTAGTCTTGGACTCACAGCAATTGAACAAAATGTCTCACCTCTATATAGACACCTGTATGTTGGCAGAGTAGCTCCTGACAGAATTAGACAAGCTTGAACTGGTAGAGCTGGAATCTTCCCCAAGAAGAATGGAGTGAGTCATGAAGCTTGAGGGTTATTGTATTGTGACTGCCAGGAAATCAGGCTTTCGTCTTTGACTCTCAGTTGGATATCATTCCAAAGTTCAGAGATAGTTTTTCATAGGCATCACAAATTAGTCTATTATCAAGACTTATTCTAATGCAAAATTGTTTCATCTCTTAGGGCAATTAGAAAGTAGATAGTTTAAGCACAGAAGTAAAAAACTCCCATTTTTTGAACTCACTTTTCACACATCAGACCAAGTTATCTAGCAGGTTTGATTTCTAAAAAAATAATAATTACAAAGAGACACACCTCTGTGATGGATTAAAAACCTATGTTCTGCAGGAATTCTTACTAGAATACCCCAGCATGCAGCTAAGATAGTGTTACCTTTGTGACACCAGCCTGGAAGTGCTAAGAGCTTGGGGATCAGGGGGCAGCCCTAGAACTCTGTGTGGATTTAGAACTACTATGGATACTGAAATTTCAACTCTGCCAGCCCTTTTTCCAGGGAATTGTTGTAGACAGGAAATGAAATCTCCTCTGGACCCTCATTTCCATCCACCTCCAGCTGCTCTCCCTGCTGCAAAGGGCTGTCACAGCTGCTCTGTGCTCACATACTGACCAGCAGAGACTCTGGTCAGCCTTGTTCCTACTGTGAAGCTGCCCTCTTACCAGTCTGTTTATGATGGTCTACACAGCCTTGCAGGGCCCTCTGCTTCATAGAGCTACCACCCTCCTCTCCTGCACTGCCTAAATTTAGAAAGATTTTTCACCTGTAGTAAGAAAGCTCCTTCAGCTAATCTTGACATCCTAAGGTAAACAGGGTCTTTGTCCTTTACCTTTTCTGCCATCAGATAATATAGGATGTTTTCCAAAGTCTGAGCTATGTGACTACCTGAGTAGTCAAGAACATTCAAAACATTTCTCACTAACATGGAATCTAAACCCACAATGGTCCCTTAAACCTTCTGCTCAACCACAGTGAAGTCTCTTCCCAAAGAGCCTCATCAGTTTGGTATTTCCATTCCTTTTCTTTTTTTTTAAATTAAAACAAAATTTAAAAATGTTTTCTGTTGGGGCGCCTGGGTGGCTTAGTCAGTTAAGCGTCCGACTTTTGCTTAGGTCATGATCTCGCGGTTTGTGGGTTTGAGCCCCACGTGGGGCTCTGTGCTGACTGCCAGCTCAGAGCCTGGAGCTTGTTTCAGAGTCTCTATCTCCCTCTCTCTCTGACCCTCCTCTGCTCATCCTGTCTCTCTCTCTCTCTCCCCTAGAAATAAATAAAAATATTTTTAAAAACTGTTTTCTGTTTTATTTTAGAGAGAAAGAGAGCATGCAAGTGGGGGGACAGGGGTAGAGGGGGAGAGAGAGTTGTAAGGAGGCTCCATTCTCAGCATGGTGCCTGACTCAGGGCTCGATCCTATGACCCTGGGATTATGACCTGAACCAAAATCAAGACTCAGATGCTCAGCCAACTAAGCCACTCAGGTGCCTCAATTTTCATTCGATAAATATTTACGGAGCACTTTCCATGTACCAAGCCCTCTGCTTGGTGTTCAGTGTATAAGACCAAACAAAACAGACATCTTTCGTGTCTTCCCAGAGCTTTCATCCTAGCACCAAAAATAACACAGAACAAATACACCACTCATGACATGTGCATACATGAGTTCATTCCAGTTGGCATAAATTAAGTCTTTGGTGGGGAGTTTTAGACAACTCTGATAGCTTCATCGAAGAAAGGGATACACAGGAAGGTCATAGATGTTTCTAACAGGATACAAGGAGGAGATAACTAAGTGCAAGAATCAAATTGTCTCTACCTCTGATAGGAATTTATGGATTTTCCTTCTGATGTGCTTCATTAATGTGATTTAGTTATCAGAAGTCCAAGTGTTTCAGTTCAAAAGAGAGTATCTTTCATCCATCTTGAGTATAGTGCCTGCCCCTAGACTAACTGATCAAAGCTAGGGAATCTGGTCTTCACGTACAGACGTGGTTGTTGGGGGTCACTCCTGAATAATGGGTTAATATCCCAGAAGAGGTAATGTAGCTCTGAAAATTTATTTATACAACAAAAGTGGGAAGTGCCCCCAAGAACATCTGACTTAACTTGGGGACAATTTCACTATGGATAAGGAATATAAACCAACTAAAGGATGAAGAGGAGTTAACTAAGCCAAAAGGAAAAGTGTGGGAAGGAGAGAGAGTAAACAGGAATAGTGCAAAAACTTGTAAGAAAGAGTAAGACATATCAGAGGACCCATGAAAGGGCTGGATAATAGTCAACAGCATATCTGAACCCTGGTGGACCAGTGACCTTATCCTGAGCTCTTTCATTAGCCCTCCCAGGAGGGAGCTAATGCCAGTGAAACTCCTGGTGGCCAATAAGGGTATTGTTGAGTTCCTAGGCAGGACATCCAGAGTAGGCTCATCTCTATTGTTAGTAACAGACACCTAATAGTTGTTGACACTTCTGATTTATGGCTGCTTTTGTCTTCCAGAAATATTCATCTTCTTTACAGAAATGTATTGGCTTTTAGTTTTGGGGGAAAAAAAAGTTGATTAAGATTCACTTTACCTACTTTCTCTAGATTTTATAGACATGCCACCTGATCTTTGTTTCTATAAAACAGACCTATATAAATTCTAGCTAGATTTTAAATAGTTTTTAAAGCAGCTCTTGAATTTTAATAGTCTATAAAATTCCTGTTCTATTTACCTAAGGCCAGAAATTAAGTATTTTGTTCTTTTGGAGAAACAGTAACTATTAGGAGTTACATAAGATGATCTGACCCAGATTTAACACTTTAAGGAATAATTCCTAATAGCTGTTGTGATAGCTGTGTTGATTTGAGCTGAGCAAATATGGAGGTCTGCACAAATGTGGAGGTCACCACAAACTCCTTGCCATTCCTTGAATTAAGTGATGGAGTCTATTTTCCCTCCCCTTAAATCTGAATTGTTCTTGAGTTTGGCTTTGACCAGCTGTACAACAAAGAGGAAGTGATACTGTGCTAACTGCAAGCATAAGCCTTCAAACTTAGGCAGTTTCTGATTTTGTGTTCTTGGAAGCCAGCTGCAATGTGGTCAAGAAGCTCCCAGATTACTGAATGGTGACAGGGAACCCACGAAGGTGGTACTGAGTCACCATCTTGTGCATTCCAGAGCCAGCCATACTCCCAACAGGTTACAGCTCCTGAGTGATCTTACTTACACCCTGTCAGCAGAAGAACCATCCAACTGGGCCCAGTCAATCCACAGAATTGTAAGACATATTATGTTTTTATTGTTTTAAGCCATTCAGTTTTGGGGTGATTTGTTACACAGCATAGCCACTAAAGAGATCCTATGTGGATTTCTTTTCTATTTCTTCAGGAGGTAATGGATTTTGTGTTACTGTTGTTGTTGTTTGTTTGTTTTGGGGCCTTTTAAATGTTTATTTATTTATTTTGAGAGAGAGAGAAAGAGAGAGAGAGAGACAAAGAGAGCAGGGGAGGGGCAGAGAGAGAGGGAGAGAATCCCAGTCCTGTGCTGAGAGCATGGAGCCTGATGTGGGGCTTGTTCTCAAAAACCATGAGACCATGACCTGAGATGAAATCAAGAGTTGGATGCTCAATCAACTGAGCCTCTCAGGCACCCCTGTTTTGGGGTCTTGTTAAAAGCATTTTTATTTTATCAATACTTTTTTATTGTTTTTACTAACAATCAATAATAAAAAATCTTATAGCAAAAAAATTAATCCTCCTCTCACTCCTTTCTCTTAGTCTCCCAGTTTCACTCCTAGAGGCAAGCACTTTGGAAGTTCCTTAGGTATTTAAATACAAGCACAAAACGTATTGTCTTTTTTTCATTTCTGTTTTTACATGCAGATGTTATCATACACATGGTTTTACACCTTCCTCTCATCATTGTAGATAGTTCCATAGCTAACACATAATAAATCTACCTCCATCTTCTTAATGGCTACATCAAATTATGCATGATGCATCATGATTTATTTAACTAGTCCTTTATTTATGAGTGTTTGCTTCTAATCATTTATTATAAATAAAGCTGCAAAAAATACTATGGATACATGTTCAAATACAAGAATATGTTCCTAGAAAGGAAGTTATTGGGCCAAAGGTTACACATATTTTAATTTTTATAGCTCTAACCAAATTGTTCTTCATATAAGTAGCACCAAATTATGCTCTCACCAGCAAAAGGTGGGGATGTCTGTATTCCTACACATTGTCTAACACATCCAGACCAAATACCTTTATTGTTTGTTATAGTTTATCAGCTGATTCTCTAAGATGCTCTGATAACCATAATTTTACCTCCTCCCCTTTGCTATCTTATATTTTATTTCTTTCTCTTACCTAATTGTGTTGGCAAGTACTTTTAGAATAATATTAAATAATACTGGTGTTGTCAAGCATAATTGTCCTATTCTTTTTTTTTTTTAATGTTTTATTTATTTCTAGGAGAGAGAGACAGCGTGAGCAGGGGAGGGACAGAGAGAGAGGGAGTCGCAGACTGAAACAGGCTCCAGGCTCTGAGCTGGCAGTCAGCACAGAGCCCGACGCGGGGCTCGAACCCACAAACTGCGAGATCATGACCTAAGCGAAAGTCGGAAAGTCGGACGCTTAACCGACTAAGCCACCCAGGCGCCCCATAATTGTCCTATTCTTGATCTAATAAGCATATTTCTACTGTTTTCCCACTAAGGATAAAGTTGACATTTGAGATGAGAGACATTTATTTTGTCATGTTAAGGAAACACTAGCCATCCATTCCTAATATTGAGAACTGTTTTTATAAAGGATGTTAATTTTTATCAAATTTCAATCTGTAGAATAACCATATGAGTTTTATCTCTTTCAATCTATAGATATGCTGAATTATATTAATAAATTTCCTAATACTGAGATATCCTTCTATTCTTAGAGTGAGCCTCATATACTTGGTCATAGCATATTGGACTTTTCATATATTTCTGCTTCCTGTTTGCCAAACTTTTTTTATAAACATTTTTTATTTATAAATAAAATTGATCTGTTGTCTCAAAGGAAACTTGACAAAATATTCCATCAGACACAAGAGTAGTAACAATGTGATGGATAAACCACCAAATGAGAAATTCTAGAGAATAGATAAAATACTGAGGACTAAATTTTGGAGAATACTTATGTCTTAGGGGAGGAGGAAGAATGTGAATAAGTGGAACAAACTGCAAAGAGAAAAGTCAGATTTTAATGTCCTAGATGCCAGCAAAGAGAGTGTGCCATGAAGAATGGGAAGGTGTAGAGGAAATGAAAAGGCTTAAATCTTTGGCAGATAAAGGGAAATGTTCCCATGAAGAGAGAAAGACTGAGGCACACAGTGGGATGGGAGTGTAGGGGGAGATGTTTGTGACTGATAGAGTGTGGTTTTCAAGGAGAGGGTCTTGGGAAGAAAAATCCATAAAATCTAGCAGTAAGGACAACCAAAGAAGCTCAAATCAGGCAATTGAATTCTAGTCAAGTAGAGATAAAGATCTTACACAGAGGAGGAGAGAAGCCAATGCTTCCAACAATGACTTATTTGGAGGAATATCAATTATAAATAATAGTAAGTAGGAAGGGAGGAAGGAAAGAAGGAAGACTAAGTATAAAAGATCTGAAATCACAAATGGTAATTCACCACAATTGTCCTAGCAATGAGAAGAGAAAAGTAATCAATTTTCCTACAGAAGACATTTGTTTTATTTTTTTAGTTTATTTATTTTGAGAAAGAGAGAGTGCATGCGCATGCGAGTTGGAGAGGGGCAGAGGTGGGGGGCAGAGAGAGAATCCTAAGCAGGCTCTATGCTGTCAGCATAGAGCCTAACACAGGCCTTGATTTCATGCATCATGAAATTATGATCTGAGCTGAAATCAAGAGTTGGACACTTAACTGACTAAGCCACCTAGGCACCCCTATAGAAGATATTTAATAGAGAAAGTAAAAGTTGGCAATTTGACCTCCAGGGTCCAATGCCTAGCCCGTATATTACTCATCTGAGTGAACTGCCTTTTCATTCCTTCTTTAGTGGAACTAATTCTCCAGCACACAGCGTCTACAACCAGGGGACAAAGAACACATTCCTGAAACAAGGGAGATGGCTCTTTGAATCCAGAGATTCCCTTCATTCAGGCAGTGGGCAGCACCTGGGCAAGGAAACAAGTACAGGTCCCAGGTGTGGTAGGAGGGGCCACACAGGAGCCTTTCTTTTGATGACTCTGGAAAGCCTATTTCATGTTCCCTCAAACAGGAGAAGGGAGCTGAACATGAAGTCACCAAGTGTTCTTGAGCATCCTGTATGTAATCCGAAGGAGGACTTGTTCTGATTTTTATTGATTTAAATGCCTAAGTTTAGCAATGATATCACCAGAAGGTATTAAGTGTCATATGAGATGAGATCATTTATAGGGCTTATTAATATGATACTGGACATATTTTGCTCCTGTAGCTCATTAGCTGGGTGACTATGGACAAGTATATTGAATGACACTGAGCCTCAGTTTCTCATCTGTAAAATGGCACTTATAAAAATCGCTTCCCTGATTATCTCACTGGGCTGTTGTGTAAGGATCAAATAAGATAATGAACGTATAGAACACAGTGAAAACACACTCCAAATGTAAGGTGTATTGCATAAGTCACCTGTGAAAAATAGCTTTGCTTACTATAAAAACTCATCCCAATCCTAGGACAAACTGGTGGGAGAATTTCACTGTCTTCTTTTTCTAAAGCACAAATGAAAAAAAGGTTTGCTTTTTTCTATACTTTTGGAAGATGCCTTGAAAGACTCTGGATGGAATGGAATGATGATTGATATGGATTGAAACCCTCTTTTCCAGTCACTTTGCTGGAATATCAGCTGGTCATCCATTTAGAATATGAACACAGTTAGGGTGGGGACAGAATCATTGGCTACACGGGAAGATTATGCCCAGAATAGGGTTAAAAGGATAACCACTGACAGGAAAACAAACGAACAAACAAAAACCAAACCAAAACCAAAACCAAACAAACAAAAAAACCTTTGGCATGGGAGAGAGACATTTTCAAACAAATAACTATTAGAAGCTTGACAGCTACAGATTGTTCAGTTTAAAGGCATGAACTCAGGAACCAGATTGAGCGGACTTGAATCCTAGCTCTGCCACTTACCAGCTGTAGGACATTTAGACAAAATTGTCTAGCTTCCTTACTTTCCTTCCCTGTAAAATGAGGAACATAATGGTACTTGGAAATTTATAAAACATTTGGAACAATGCCCGGTACATAAAGATATGTGTAAGTTATCTGGCAGATGGTATTTAGTATGTCAAACTCTGGCATTAGACCTCTATGTTTGTTTGCTAGTCAGAGAAGGCACATGTCATTGATTCCACTTGGAATGCAAAGTTTAAAGAGCCTATGAGTTTACAGACCTAAATGTAAATATTTTCAGAGACATTCCCTGCATTTGGTGTGAAACCCAGACACAAATACATCACAGATACTTTCTTTAGACAACATCAAACCGGGTTTGAGATCTGTGATCTCAGATCTGCTCTCAGACTGGGCAATGCATTTAACCTCTTCACGCCTCAGCTCCTCTCTCTGTAATAATGCAATAAAAAATGCTTGCTTCACAAGGGTGTCATGAAGTTGAAAATGAGATAACATTTGTAAAACTCTTGGTTCTTGCTGGGAGAGGCGCCACCTAAACGCACAGATTGTAATTATTAACATCACCTCATAACCTAATGGAGACTGGCTTGAATGCCATTATCTTATTAAACAGAGAAAGCCAGTCTTAGAAATGACAATGCTGGGGGGTTGGTTAGTTAGGAACATAGCACCAGACAGCTTCTTGCATGAAAATTATTGAGAAGGCGCCATCAGACTTTACTGTGTTAAAACTTGCTTGTAGCATGACCCAGATTCCCCTTGGGGCAGATTCTAAGAGGAGAGCTTAAGCATTTCACAAATATGGCTCTCTTGGGGTCGCCCTCTGTGATTCCTAAATGTTACCAAATCCATAGGAATCTGGAGCGAGGTGATTTGGAGCGTGAGTTTCCTGCCTGAAACTCATTTAGCCACATGGGCTCAGAAAGTTTTTTAGAGTGGCTTAAAATTTTGTGGAACCAATAATGTTAATCTTCTCCTGACTGTTCCAGGTTTACATGAGATAGACAGTAGGTGACAAATGCTCAATGAGTAAATTAATAGACTGAGAGAGGCAGAAAATCCTCCTATGAAAATCTACTATTCCAGGGGGGCAAAATATTCTAAAATGAAAGACACATACAACTGGTGATAAGCAAGGTGATTTTATATGGGACATAGATGCATACTATATGTACACACACACACACACACAAAGTGTAATACACCTACATATGTGTATATGTGCATAAGGTTAAGTATTAGGACATGAAATGTGTGCATTCATAGATATTATTGCTTAGGACAAAGGTAAGGTTGGTAGTTGAAAAAGAATAGTGTTGGTTGGTAGTTAGAAAAAATATATTTGTCTTTAAAATTCAGGCAATGAGTAGTAAGAGAAAATAATAATGTAGTTTTTATAGCAAAAATTGCGACTACAGTTAAGGAAACACCATCTTAGAAGAAAGATAAGAGAACCTCTGTTCCTCAGTTTCAAATATTCTGAATATGGGATTTAGATCCCAGGGCAGAATTTAGAGAACAGTGATTTCTTACATCTGGATTGATCGCCCCTGTGTGTAAAGCCCCTTTTCATGCTGTTGCTTATTTTCAGGTCAGGCATAATTATTTTTGTTTAATAGATCAGGAAACGGACTAAGTGTCCTTGAAAAGTTGTGCAATAGCAAGCTGGCAAGTGAATAAAAATCTGCATATGTTGTAATACTGTTTAGGGAAAAGAATCATATGCTGAGTAGTTTTTACAAAGTGGAGAACTGTTTACTAAAACCAGTGGTCATTCATTTAACTTCTTGGAAACCCGCATTGCTAATGGTGGTTCTGTTTATCCAGGGCCTTTCATCTACCATTTGCTGGGCACAGTGCTGGGAGCTGAGAGCTCAGGGGGGATCACCTGGCCTGTTATTTCAGGATCTAAAATCTGGCCACAGGTAACACACTGCCAGTTTACTTTTACTTGAATAGTAGGGTGTTATGTTTTTAAAACATGTATTGTTTGTATTTAAGAATCTAGGAATTTCACATAAAAATCTGGTGCCTGGCTTAGCTTAAAACCATGTGAGGATTTCCCAAAACCACATTCTGGGTTCTTGGTTAGTTGGCTTTTTGTGAAGCCTGTGTACCTGCCAGACTGACACAGTCCTTAGCTGGAATCACATTGCTTTCACGCATTCACCTTGGAAAGCCCAGGTGTGGAAAGTGATGCAGACAAGTCAGCCACTGTTACAAACCACTGTCGCTAGGGAGTGATCAAATGAGCAAGGTGGACATTAGCCTAAAGTGTAAAAAACACAAATTGGTAGAAATTCACCATGTTTTCTTAGAACCTAAGGTGAAATATTAAAATAAATAATACATCATGTTGCCTGCAAAATATTCTTAAGGCTGTTTACAAAAGTCTTCTACATAATTTATTTCCACCATGACTTTGAGAAAGAGACTAGGCAGCAATTATTATCTACATTTTATTGATTAGAAAATCAAATTTCTAACATTGAAAGAGGTTTCCTAGAATCCGAGCCTGAGACACGGCTTTGAGTACAGGCAATTTCTTGAGTAAGGGCTCTTCAGGAAAACCCTACTAAGGGAAGGAGTGAAGCGGGAGTAGAAGGTGAAGGACATGGCTCGAGGAGAGGCTGCCCTGGTCTGCGCCATGGTCGGAGGGTGCTCTGGAGCATTAACCACACCGCAGAACTCCCTCCTAGGCTTGGGATGTCAGCCTTTGGGATACTTATCAATCAGCCATTAGCTGTGGCCTCCCCCTACCAACTTCCGGGGTGAGGTGGCTCCTCTTATATTAGTCCAGAACAACTTTCCCAGATGTGGGGGCTTATGTCAGTTTGAGGCAACCAAGAGTCAGAGCAGTGGGGGGAGATTTGGCAATCTAATAAAGAGGATGTGGGAGGGGGCACCATAACAGCAGCTTTGAAAATACTGAACATGTGGCTATTCACAGTGAAGTTCAACTATTAGCACTCTCAGGCAGTATAGACAGACACACAGATACACACACACACACACAGGCCCACACACGCCATACACAATATGTTTCAGGAGGTGGCAATTTCAGAAAATATACCAGGGCTCCTTCCAAAGCCAGAAAGCTCATTCTACATTCTAACTGAAAAGAAATGGTTCCACCTTTATAAAATCCAGTTTCACAGTGTATTCTCTATAAACTATGGAAACTGAAAAATAAAATCTAAGATTTTATAAATCGGTAGATAATATCAAGTATATCTGTAGAATATACATAATATCATGCAAATAGATATACATATACATATTTACACATATGTAGAATATAGATATATGATATATAGTATTTGTATGGATATAAATATAGATATATGGTGTGATTGTTAATGTTTGTTTGGGAAAAATACCTTGCCACAGAAAATGGAAAAGTGTTGTGTTCAAAGGGTTTAGAAAATAAATTCTCCTTTGACAGAGCCTAGCCCCTTGGGATTTGTCGTAAGAAGGAAGAAAGAATTTCCAAGAAATACCAAGTTGTCCTTCTGGCATTTTCCTACTTTGTTCTGAAACAATTTGAGCTCAGATGCACTTTTCATCAAATATAGAAGTTATAGGCTTTGCTAAGTGTGAATAGAAGAGAAAAAATGAGATGCAGTGTTTTATTTTTAACCTTAAAACAGACTTTACATAGACATATAATAGAATTCTCCTTATTAAAAGATGCTAATTATGTGTATATCCTTCACAAATGATGGGATGTTGTCAATATTAGCAATTGTGTCAGACCAGGGAGAGACTAAACAGGCAAAAGTCTACAGTAAAATATAGTTTATTTTATTTCTTCCCTGATTTTTTTTCTTTCCATAACGCCTTTGAGATGCCATCCCAAAGCTATTATCATAACTGAATATTTTACATAATGGAAAGCCCAGGCACCTCAGATCTCCTTTTGCATGACAAATGCTTAATTAGAAAAATAATAGGATGGAAATGAAATTAGTATTTACTATGACTGGAACAGAGAAGTGTCCTGGAGAAGAAGAAAATTCAGTTTTAATTCACCAAAGGCAAAAAAGGAAAAAAAAAAATAGCAAGCAAGAAAGAAAAGAATCTTATATGATGAATAGTGGAAACAAATCAGAGACCAGTGTGTTGCTTGTGTCTGTAATTGGGATGGAAACTCTCTCTCTCTCTCTCTCTCTCACACACACACACACACACACACGCGTGCGCGCACGCACACACACTACAAAGCTCAACACACACACACACAAAGAATGTGATACTAAAGTTAAGTTGAATAAGTCCTTTTTAATTGCTTGTGAAGAGTCGGGCCCTCTAAATGTTGCATTTCCAGAAGATTAGATAAAGTGTACACCAAATTAGTGTATCTTACAATTCTGCACTGCATTAACAACCTAATTATAACTGTGAAATAATTCAGTGTGGAGCCATATGCTAAAATATGGTAATTGCTCTGGCATGGTTTTTGAAGAACTAGTTGTATTTTCCTGCATCTCTTTGAGTTGCTGTTGCTTATTTGCTGCCTTTGGCCAGTGAGTCAGAGGCCACAGGCTCTTCCTCGCCCCAGCATACGAGAACTACATTAACTCCCCCTTTGCATGTATTTGCAGATTCTCATTTCTTTAACAGGAATACAATTTGTCATACAAAAGCAGGCACAGCTCCACATACCTTGGAACCCTGAATCCTTTGTCCACCTCAGTCCTGCTCTTCTAAAGCACTCTAAAATGTGCATGGGTATACAGTTTGTCAGAATTCCTTTTTGGGAACATGTGCAAAAAATAGGAAGACTTGAATTATTGGCTAAAATGCTGGGCCACAGAATATTATGGGCATTTCAGTCCATTGGAATTGATGTCATTAAGGTTACTCCACAGTTGTTTGTTCTCATTTTGTGCTTTCTTGTCTTTTTTTTTTTTAATTTAAGACTTCATATTTTTTGAGAAATTTTAGTTTTAGTTCAGAGATTTTCCATATACCTACTGCCCCAAACATGCATAGTTTCCCTTATTATCAACATCATTCATCTAAGTAGTACATTTTTAAACAAGGATGAACCTGTGTTGATATACCATAAGCACTCAAATTCCAGTTTACATTATAGTTCATTCTGTGGGTTGGACATAGATCCATCATAATAATATCATACAGCATATTTTCACTGCTCTAAAAATCCTTTGCAAGCTGCCTATTCATCCCCTTCATTCTGCTTGGCAACCACTGATCTTTTTACTTTCTCCATGGCTTTCCCTTTTCCAGAATGTTGTATAGTTGGAATCCTATAATACATAGACTTCTCAGGTTGAATTATTTTACCCAGTAATATGCATTTAAAGTTCCTCCATATTTTTTCAGGTCTTGGTAGCTCATTTCATTTTTGCACTGAAGAATATTATAGTCTGGATGTGCCACAGTCTACTTATCCATTCACCTACTGACATCTCAGTTGCTTCTAAGTTCTGAGATTTATGAGTAAAGCTGCTATAAATAACTATGTGCAGGTTATGTTTGCTTGAATTTTTTTTTTAATTCTTGCAGACCAAGGAAAAATTAAGACCACCACATGAGATAGGCTATTCAGATTATTAGCTATGAATTTTGTTGCCTTCAAAATGCTACATAGTGGGTCTTCAACTGATGGGAGTGTCTCAGTCATTTCTCTGTGTGTGTGTCCAATTTCATCTGTCACCATCTCACCTGACTTTGGTCCAATTTTTTATTGGGAAAAGTATGAAGAAAGGGCCTCTCTCTGCCTGTCTCTATACATAAATATGAAATTATACAGAATGAACCTCTTGAGTTCCACCTTTTTATTCTAGCTAAGTTGTCTGAGGTATATACTACTTGACGTTTGTCACTTAGTATTCTTGGTGTCAAATCCAAGACAGAGGAGTTGACTCTACATGTCAATCAATGAGCATCTGCACTGTGACAACCAGATGACTCATATCTCATGCTTGGTCAGAACATCTCTCCAGCTTCATGTATTATCTTTGAATGAGGGCAGCGAGAGGACTGCAATGGTCTGGGCCAAGAGTTTGTTAAATAGGTGAGAAGTCACAAACTATTCCAATCCATTCATTGTGCCATTCAATTCTTTTGCTAAGTGCCTACTTCTATACTAGGCTCTGGGAATTGGAAACAAAATGAAATTCAGTGTAAGGTCTGGGAGGGCGAGGTAATGCCAGACAGATTTGAGATAAGACACGAAAAGGAGCCCTGGGGGCTGAGTTGTAGGTGCAATGTGGGAAGGAGGAGTCTAAGGCATGGAGCTTCATGGGAAAAGCATTGGGAGATTCCTTCCTGTCTTTTCCTATCACTGATGCTGCCTAAATTCTGGCTAACATCCCTTCTCACCGGGACTACTAGTTGACTACTATCACCCTGTCCCTAATTCTATGCCTGCAAAGCCATTGTCCTCACTACTGCCAGAATGGTTTTTCCAAGATGCAAATGAAGCAGCTCACCTTCACTTCGAGGACCATGGCCTCATCAGCAAGGTCTCCACAAGCTGGCTGTGCCTGCTTCTCCATGCTTTACCCCACACTCATGTTCTGGCAAAAGTAACCACTTGTGGGCCTATCACATTGGACTACTTGGGATTCTTCCTTCCACTCAGGCTGTGCTTAAGATTCTGGACTTAGCTGCCACACAGCTCTGGGTTTGACTGCTGCTTCCAAGCAGCTGTGGGAATTAAATAATGAATGTATAACATGTTAGGTTCCTAGTCTATAGTAAGTGTTCAACGTATTTACCTATTTCTACTATTTTTTTTTTAAATTTAAGACTTAGGTTAGCTTTAATCTCTTCAGGAACTTTTCCCTGTTCTGCCTCCAGTTTCATAGGCTTCTTTTTGGTGTTCCTCATTGCCCTATAGCTCCCATTGTAGCAGACTCTAAATATTGTCCTGCACCCAAATTATGGTTTCAGACTGTGAACCTCATGGGGGCAGGGACTGGGTTTTTCTGGTCATTCTTGGACCCAGTGTCCAGCATCATGCCTAGTACTAAGCAGTGCTCTGTGTTTGCATGTTGAGTGGACATAGTCCTGAGAAGAAAACTGACGCAGGAAGGGGCAGGCATATGCTTTGCCTTGCAGAGGATGCTTCTGTGGCCACAGCCAGGCATCCAGGCCAGCCAGGAGATGGAGTCAAAGAGGGTCAGGCATCCTAGTATGTGCCCACAAGATAAAGATGGCAGAATCTATCAAGTGTCTGGACAATGATCTCAGAACCCAGTGGTAGGACAGCTTCCTGAGGCCTGTCTCCCTCTGCTCCTTTTGGGGAGGGAGGCCCTATGGCTCATCCTGACTAGATTTGGCATGGGGATGGGCAGGAGAAGCAGGGCAATTTCTCAAACAGACCCTCAAAAAAGAAATCCCGGAAATATCAGCAACACCGTCTCTGCTCAGTTAACATTTTATTTTTATAATTAGAAATCTTGTGCAAAGAAAGGATGTCTTCTTTTTTTTGGAAAGTTTCATGTTGGTGACCCACAGAGAAAGGGGCACTTCAGTTATGTATCCTGCACTATGGCTTTGTGGTTCCAAATTTTGACTTGAAGAAAGAAAAAGACTCTGAGATGGTCATGAACCTTAGCAGGTGTTCTGGATTAGCCTTAACCTCACAGAAGAGGGCAGTGGATTGAGAAAAGGAATGTGACCTTGGCAGAGATGAGCCTCCCTTCTGCTTATGGGTCACAAAATTTATGTACATCTTTTATGTGCAGTCCTGGTTTGGGTGTCCTTTTCCATATGACCAACAGAAACAAACAGAAAGTCAGACAGACAGAAAGGCAGGAAGTTCTGAGAGCTGCTTCATGGTTATTGTTACTAAGGAAACCAATTCTTTAGTATTCATGTGTTCAGCAGACGGCCGCTCTGAATCTCTGAGGCTGAGGCGATATCACAGAATGGCACAAGGGAGAAGAAGGGATGAAAACAGCCAAACAGATAAATATGGAAACTGTTTAAGAATATGTTGGTAATTTAGCCATCAACTGTGCTTTCTAGCGGCTTTAAAAATGAGATCATTGCCAACATCAAATGATTTAAGAGTGATCAGGAGCACGTCTTCCCTCTGCATGTATATAATCATATTCACATACTATCCACATACTGGGAAGAAAAGCCTCTCGGGAGGGGACAAAGATCCTTGATATCTGGTTCCATTTTGAGAAAATCATCATTGTGTGGAAAGGGCCCCTGAAATCTATCTCTATCTGTTATCCCACTCCAAAACTCTTTTCCCTGAGTATCCAAAGATGGAGGTGGTAAGTGTATTGTTAATGACCTCCAATTTTCTCCAGCAGAACATGGGAGCATTTGCCATGGTTGTTGAGCATCTCTCCCCAACCATAAGAAAAGTCAGTCCCATGGAAGTCACAGTGCCAAAAGGACACCCTTAATCCTGCTGACTGGCCTATGGGTGGCAAACATCTTAAGAATATGAAGGAGTGAAGTCAGGGAATATGGAGCCCTGCATTGCTCATCAGACTGAGGTAGCAGATACTAGGGATACTAGACAGAGAATATACCCTTACCTCCACTCAGCCCTAATCATCAAAATGATACTCAGTGAGTCTTGAAGTTGAGATTGTGGCCAACTAGCAATCCTATGGAGAATTCAGGCAAGAGGAGGACTGAGAACTCTTTCTCTTATAAATAAAATAATATAAACTCAAAACATTTCTTAAGTGAAAAACAGTGCCATGCCCATTCACCTCTCGTCTCCATGGTATAGGGGAAAGCATCTGGGGGTTATGGACATTTCTTGTTTGGAGATACAAGTATCCACTGAATTAGATCATCATTAATATCCTACTATAAGGTCATGTCACTGGCATCCTTTTCTATACCCAATTAGCATTAATTGAGCACCACCTGCATTCAAAGCCCTCTGTTGGATGCGGTCAGAGATGTGAAAATGAATATGACACAGCCTCATAATTCAAAGAGCTCACAATCTAATTAATGGAAAACAGTGAAAAGTGTAAATCTGAGCAGATGACAACTTTCCTTAACATTCTTAAAAATTCATCATATGACTTGAATCTCCCTGGCCCCTGTCCAACTCTCCTCTGTCTCTGCGGCCCCAGGCCACTCCCTCTCCTCACACTGGCTTCTGCAGCTTTCCAGCTCCCGTCTACCCTCAATGTTCAGATCTCAGTTCAAAAGTCGCTTCCTCTGGGAAGCTCTTCCTCATTTCCTAGCCCAGTCCCCTGTTGTATCATCTCATTCCACTTTCTTTTTCCTCTGCTGTGCTAACTGCAGTAGGACCACATATTTATGTGACTGTTGGATACTTGCTGTCCTCCCCATCAGATTCCACATTTCATGGAAGCTGAGGCTGAGGCAGCTTTTGCTCACCACTGAGGACTCAGGCCCATCACAGAGCCTAGTACAGAGTTGGCTTTTGGCAAATAATTTTCTTTCTTTCTTTTCTATCTTTTCTTTCTTCCTTTCTTTCTTCCTTCCTTCCTTCCTTCCTTCCTTTCTTTCTTTCCCTTTTCCTTCCTTCCTTCCTTTCTTTCTTTCCCTTTTTCTCTTTCTTTCCGTTTTTTTGTTTGTTTGTTTGTTTGTTTTTTTGAGACAGAGAAAGAACATGAGTGCGGGAGTATCAGACCGAGAGAGAGAACCTCAAGCAGGTTTCACACCATGACCTAAGCCAAAATCAAGAGTCAGACACTCAACTGACTGAGCCACCTAGGTGCCCTGACAAATATTTCTTAAACTAATATATGTTTATAATGAAATCAGTTAAGGTAAGAGAAACAAGACCTTGGAGCAGAGGGTTTTTAAACACTGTGGCTGGGGGTAGTTGTTCCTCTTCCAAATGTATGCTATGTACCAAGTGCCCTGCACACAGAATGCTTGTGAAATGAATGAATGAGTGAATGAATGAATGAACTAGAAAAAAATCATTTCTCATTTTTTCTCTTTGTTTGTTTATATGATTATACTTTACATAAACAGTTACGTTCAAAAGCCTTTCTTTTTTTTTTTTTTTTTTGGTACTACAACCTTGTGAAAAATAGTTAAAAAATGAACAATAACCAGTCAAAAACCCAGGATCTAGCTTAGCAACACCTCTTTTCCATTTCCACCAAAAACAGCTTATAAACCTCTATAGCAAAACATTGGACAACTTCAATTTTCTAAGAGAGAACTTCTGGCTGCTTTGGCTGTGAATGCTGATCTGAGAAGCTTCTCTCTCATAGATCCTTAGAGCTAGATCTACACTTCATTCAGTTTTTGATTAATTGAATCATTCATTGATTTATTCAACACACATTTATTGCGTATCTACTGTATGCTAGTTACTGGGTTTTGGTATCCCTTTATCCAGAGAAAAAGATACTCCAAGCCTCTGGCAGTTAAGATGGGAAACTAGATCTACAAACAGATGATCCCACCCTAGTGGCAGACTTGGGACACAATGCCTTGAGTACTCAGTACTTCCCCAGTCATAGCACTGGTCAGACTCATTATCCTACTTCCAACGGCCGTGAGCTCCACAAAGGCAAGACTGCTTTAGGCTTAACCATCTTTGCACCTCCAGCAACTAGCACTATCCCTTGCACCTCATGGGCTTTCAGTAAACACTTACTTATTGACTTCTTGTAGCTAACATTTCTTATATGAGCCAAACCCTGTGTTCGGTATGTTAACAGGCATCACCTCATTCAATCCTCATACCACCATTCTGATAGAATTGCTCTTATTATCTCCATTTTGCACACGAGGAAACTGGGTCATAAAAAGCTGAGGAGCTTGACAAGGGCAGGTGGCAAGTGACAGATCCAGCTTTCAACCGAGGTCTGTCTCATGTATAGTCACCATGTGTTCCTGGTTTTCTAGTGGGTTCAGCCATAGGGTATTGCTGACATTGGCCCTTTGGGCCACAGAAATAGCAAATGTATAAGCAGATAGGTAACATATAAATACTTATAACCTAATATAAGTAGGTGAAATAAAGTAAATGAAAGGTTATAAAAGGGCTGCTGGGGAAGCAGAGCAGGGACAGGTCAGGGAGGGCTTCCTGGGGCAGCTTTGCAGAATGGCCAGGGATTAATCATTTCACATGGAAGGAGGGAAGCAGCGTGGGCACTTACATACTCCCTAACTCAACGCGTTTGTTCTGGGCCCACTGTGGGCCAGACCCTGTGCTCATGCAGAGAGCAAGCAGAGCTTGGAGTCATGCAGCAAGGACAATTCTAGTAAAATGGGGGTATTAATATGCTCTAGTACAATGCCCTAGAATACACTGGAAAAGCATGGACGTGAGAACAGGTCAGTGGTTCAGGCAGGAGGGAAAGATTCTGGGTGGAGGAGCAAGATGAGAGGAAGTGGGTCTCACCAGAAGGGCCCCTGATGCCTGGCATGCACTAGACACAGAATGCAGGAGAAGCCAATGGAAGGTGTGCAGCAGAAGAAGGCTTCGAAAGATTCCCTCAGCTACATCGTGCAGGAGGATTTGGAAGGGGATGAATGGGCAGCAGGAAGAGCACTTGAAGCTGTTTGGGGTGGAAATTGAGAGCTTGAGTCTCAAAGGGGCAGTGGCAACACTGTTGCTCACGGCCAACAAGTTTACAGTAAACCCTGAGAATTATCAGTTACTGCAGCTGTCCTGTGGAACACGATGTTCTGATGTAATTTGCTTAAATCTCCAGAAAGCCTCAACTAACTTTCTGTACAAAGAATCTGCATACCAGATATCTCTTTGTGCTAGGCCCCCTCCTTCAATCCCCTCTTTAGATGTGTTTAAATTCATTTGGGGTTCCCGGGCTGTTGCTTGTTCTAACGTTTATGTTCATGGAGGAAGAGGTTTTAATCAAAGATTATGGAAGTCCATCTCTTCTAAATCCAGATCTGTTTCTCAGTTCCACATGTCTCCTTAAAAAGAATCAAGAACTTCTATTCTTACTCTTATTGTTTGCAGTCTAATTCTTTTTTTAATGTTTATATATTTATTTTGAGAGAGAAAGCCAGCAGAGGGAGGGAGGGAGGGAGGGAGGGAGGGAGGGAGAGAGAGAGAGAGAGAGAGAGAATCCTAAGGAGGCTCTGTGCTGTCAGTGCACAGCCTGATGTGGTACACGATCCTATGAACTTTAAGCTCATGACCTGAGCTGAAATCAAGAGTTGGATGCTCAATGGACTAAGCCCCCCAGGGGCCCCTGCATATGATTCTTGAATTCACTGCATCATATTTCCTCTGTTTTATCTCTTATATCAGACATGGGCCAGCTTTGCTCCCCATTGGCACTCAAACAGATGTAAACATCCCAGGTACCAGGGAAAATATCATGGAGCCTGTTCAGCATTATGACATAGCTCCATAAAACCCCCTAATATGTCCACTGCAGTGAAAGCTATTAATAATTATAGAAGATATGCAGATTTAGATTTTAAAAACCAAGCACAAAAAGCCTTTTTATATAGAACAGGCTGATTTCTACATATATCTTAAAAAAATATGTATGTTACAATTTGGCAAAGGTCAGTCATACTTGATCAAGGGATGTCATAAACAGAAAAAAAATGACACATTAAAACATTGAGACAATTCAGCTAAGGGCCATATTCTGGTTAAGTGCATGATCATAGATTCAAATATGTTCTTTGAGATTCTCTGTTCAAAAGTAGAGCTTGACTGTTGGGCTTTCCCTGTTTAAAATTAAGGTAGTCGGTTAGCCTGGCCACTCAGTCTGGTCTGGTCATGAACAACCTTTTTGGATAGAGGTGACTGGCTATCAATCTCACCTGCCATCCTTGGAGGCTGAGCAGAAAGTTAGTTGTAGGGTTGCTAATTGGTAACTTTTATCCCAGTGTTAGCTCTCTATTGCTGCTGTGATTCCCACGATCTTAGCCAACTAAATTCCCCCTAAAACAATGAAGCATCTTTACTTCCTGAAGGTAAATCTAAAAAAGCCCCCTTGTTTCAATTAAGCTTTTAAGAAATGTCCCATTTCGGGGCGCCTGGGTGGCTTAGTCGGTTAAGCGTCCCACTTACACTTGGGTCATGATCTCGCGGTTCGTGGGTTCGAGCCCCGCGTCGGGCTCTGTGCTGACTGCCAGCTCAGAGCCTGGAGCCTGTTTCAGTCTGTGACTCCCTCTCTCTGACCCTCCCTGCTCACGCTGTCTCTCTCTCTCTCTCTCTCCTAGAAATAAATAAAACATTAAAAAAAAAAAAAGAAAAGAAAAAGGAAATAAAAAAGCCCCCTTGTGGGAAATAGTCACCTCTAATGTCCCATTCACCGCAGATGGCAGCAGTGCTGGGAATCCTCTAAAAGAGCAACAATGAAGATTGATGTTGCCATCTGTCTCCGGTAGATTTAGATGTTTATGTCCCCCATAGCTGTAGGGGTTTGGCAACAATGTTGTTGATACCCAAGAAGGAAAGATGTAATTAAAGGTAAGAGACTAAGAGCCAGAGGTTGGTTTGATTCGATATAATATTTTGTATTGTAGCCTGCTGCTTCTCTTTCTCTCTCTTCTTCCCCCCACTTGCTGACTTTACCCACCATGCATCTGATCTACACTAAATCAGTGATCTGTGAGGTTTCCCTTAGTTGAGTCTCTATCAAAACTTTTCAGGTTCCCAGCAAGGCTGGTAACATTGGGGAAGAGGAAGTGAACAATGTGGCAAGGAGGGAGTTCCGAGAATGAGAGAACCTTAGCATTCAAAACAATAACAAGGACACCATTAAAAAAACTTTGAAAATGAAAATTCCCCTCACAGCTTCCTCCAAAGCTTTGTGGATTACAATCATTTCTTTTTTGGTTCCCAGTACAGTAGTCTTTGGATTACTCAAAGATCTTTCACATTTTCTGCACAATTTATTTTAATATAAATTATTCACTGGATAAAAAATGTATACAAAAGTTCTACATTTTTTCCTCTGGAGTAACTCACTGTCCCTAAGGATGTGAACAATGGTATTTGTGTTTGAGAAAGTTGTTAAAAATAAGTCTTGAGCTTTAGGAATGGCTCACATGTGACTCAGTTATTTTTAAAAATAAATAAATAAAGCCTGGGGAGAGTAGGGGGCAGAGGGAGAATGGTTTCAGAAGGAGAAGAACAAGCAATCCACTTTCATGAATTTCAAGACATAGTCTAAATATAGAAAAGAAGACTCCAGTCATCTCTGAGGGCTGAACATAACTCCTTTGCAGCCCCCTAACCCATATATATACTTTCATTTGTCAGTCTACAAAAAAAGAAAATCTCTGCACACCTAGAATTTCCCTCTGCTTTGAAAGTTGATTGTACACTATCTTAGCTAGCATGACAACACTTGCATTCCGCACAGCCAAAACCTTGTAGAAAAGAGATTTTGTTGCCTTAAATGAAGTGGGTTTGAAAACTAGATTGTCTGTCCCCTGAAAGGTGTTATTTTCGTCCCCCATGAGGCATTTTAAGCTAGACAATTGCTTATTTAATCCTTTGGCACAACAGGGCTTTAAAAAATTAGTATGAAAAAGCTACTTACTCAGGCTAAGTCAAATCCAAGCATTAGCGAGTCTGAGAGGCTAGGATGGAGAGAGTGCTGCTTGTTGGCTACTTGAGGTGGGTTCTTTTTCCTCTGGGACAGTGGCTCCTTGGCCTTGGGAAGCAGGAAGCTAAAGAGGGACAATGACAAAACACTGTATAACACACGGTTTCCTGTGAGGCAAGTGGGGCTCCAGGCAGTTATCACCTCCAGATTCAAAAGCAGTAGGGTAGGGCCAAGGTTTCCCACGTGCTGATGGGGGACAGCATTCAGTTGCAGATAATTTTATTTATTTTTTTAAAATATTTTTTTATTTATATCTGAGAGAGAGAGAGAGACAGCATGAGCAGGGGAGGGTCAGAGAGAGAGGGAGTCACAGAATCTGAAACAAGCTCTAGGCTCTGAGGCGGCAGTCAGCACAGAGCCTGATGCGGGGCTCGAACTCACGAACCGTGAGATCATGACCTGAGCCGAAGTTGCACGCTTAACCGACTGAGCCACCCAGGCGTCCCGCAGATAATTTTCAAAACAGAGACCTAACTCCCAGGATTCCACGAAAATCACAGTCTTGGATTTTCTCCCAGTTTACCAAACTCATCCTGATCAGCTAGCAAATACACACTAAGACAGCGCCTCTATGTTGTTTAATCCCAGAGGTGCGGTGGTTTTAACACAAGTCTGGAAGGGATTTGAAATATCTCTCCTAAAGAGATGGGACCTAATTCGTCTCTCTTTAAATATTGGGCTGGCCTTAGTGATTTGCTTCTAATTAAGAGTAGGTAGCAGGAGTGATTCTATGTGGCTTTCAAGGCTGTTCGTCAAAGGTGATATAGCATCTGCCTGGCTGTCTCTCCTGGGTATATTCTCTTGGAGCATGGATACCACCAAGCTAGAGAAACTGCAGAGAGGGACCATAGAGACCCAGCAGGCTCACTCCCAGCCATGCAACTATTCCCAGCCATGGGCTAGATATGTGAGCAAAGCAGCCTTTGAGTTGGCCTCAAACCCAGTAGTACCAGATCTTGAGCCAGAACCACCCAAACAGACTGATCCAGAATGCTGGACCCACAGAAACCGTGAAGAGAAAACAGGTGCATACTATTTTTAGGTGACCAGTTTTGAGGGTGATTTGTTTTACAACATTAGATTAGTGGAAATTTGTTGGTATTTAGAGGCAAGGCATCACTGTAGTGGAAGTTCAAACGTGTTTCAGAAATGTTTCTAAAAATCTTAAGGGCTTGGCTTAGAGGGAGTCTAAGGTAGAGAAAAGCTTATCTTGGTGAGATCTGTAGATGTGTTTTTTGTCAAATGGAGTGAATCTCAAACAAGACTGAGAGGAAACAAAATTTTAAAGAGACTTGTACAAATGAAAATAGTTCAGGCTGAAGGGGACAAAAGGTAGGGTTCCTAAAATTCTCTGGGAAAGAAGAAGGCTGAGAAAACTGCTCAGCTATAAAGATGGGGCACTTTTTCTAGAACATCAAGAATAATTCAGAGGAAGGAATAATACTCAGCTCTAATCAAGGAACTTGGTTGGGGCACCTGGGTGAATCATTCAGTCTGGCACTCTGTGTCAGATCATGATCTCGAGGTTCATGAGATGACATCTGTGTCAGGCTCTGAGCTGACAGCAACGAGCCTGCTTGGGATTCTTTCTCTCCCTCTTACCCTCTCCCCAGTGCACGCATGCATTCTTTCTCCCTCACTGGATTTCTGAATTGCTATAGACGAATTAGCTGATTGACACAGACTACTGAATGTCTATAGTGGCTAATCCATGCCTATCTTACCAAAGTATGTTGGCTGGGGGAGCAGTACCTTTTCTCTTTAGTTCACAGACCTTCAGATCAAGAACAGTATTCAGGAGGTTGTAACTGAGGATCTGTACCTACGGAGCAGCACCTGAACCTGATTTGGATGATGAGTGACCAGACCTTGAATCTGAGATGGATGCATTCCAGATGAGATATTTAAGGGTCTCAGGAGGGGGTGAGAGTATTTGCATGTGGGATCAATATAAATAACTTCTGGCTGGAGGGCAGATCGTTATGATTTTCAAACATGCCCACATTTTTTTTTTTTTTTTTGCCATTCTTTCCATTGGATGGTGGAATCTAATTCTCCTCCCTGTAAATATAGGCTGGCCTCTTTGATAAACAGAAAACTAGGTCACAAAAAGCAATGAGGCTTCCACCTAGTTCTCCTGGTGCATGGTGTTTGGAGCCCTGAGCCACCATATAAAATGTCCAGCTAACCTGAGCCTCATTTAAGAGATCTTGTGGAGAAATTGCATTCGGTTAGTGACTCTCTGTACTAACTGTTTCAGTTCCCAGCTTTGGCATCAGATATGTGAGTGATGAGGCTTTAAAGATGACTCCAGCTAAGCCACCATCTGACTGCAGCCTCATGAGAAATCACAAGTCAGAACCACTCAGCCAAACTGCTCCTGAACTCCTGCCATAGAAATTGTGAGAGATGATAAATGACTGTCATCTGAAGATACTAAATTTTAGGGTGATTTGTTACACAGCAATAGACAATCAGAACAAGGAGGGCACCAGTCACATTTCATTCTGTGTAAAAGGGAACCCCTGGAGTTCTTCAGCAAGCTTCTATCATAGGAGATACTGTGCAGACTCAGTAGTGAGTGTTGGCTAGCATCTCTGGGCTTTTCCCAGATTACTTGGTCTTTGCTTTTTCTCTCCTATTCTCTGGTTTTCTACTTCCATTTGACTCTATGTCTTAACTTCATCTGATATGAAGCTTCAAGGCTATTCCTTAATAATCTGGTGCCATGACTTTGCTAATCTCTTTCGAGCATTCTAGTCTAGTTTACTCTGGGAGTTCCCCTTAATGCCACCCTGAGATCAACAAGACAGCACACAGAGGCCCCTTTACAGCCCATTCAAGATTCTCTCTGTATTGCAGGGAAGGTGGGAGACCACACATCCAAGTTCCATTTCCACCGTGTGCAAACAGCTGCCTGTCTACTCCTCAGTATGGGACAAGGCTTTCCCCCAGGTTTCCCAGCTGAACCCTGTACCAAGCTGAGCCACTAATGATAGGACCTCAGCCACCAGCCAATGACCTCCATGCAAGACAGCAACATTTTAGTCAAGATGCACCTGTATTCTTGGGGTCTGTTTACTGGCCCACAGAACGAGATGAATAAAAATAGCATGATTCTGATAATAAATTTATGAATAGATCTGGTCATGAAATGACATGGGATGAACAGTAATGGGGACATTAAATGACATTTATAGAGTACCATGTTTGTTTTTCAATCTTGGTAAAAACTGAAAGCATGCAACCTCACCTGGGTGTTAATCACCAACAGCAGAAAGAAAAATATTACTTTCTAAAGCCTACTGCGAATTCTCTGGTATGACTGCCAGACAATTGGCACAGAGACTGAAGGGTAATTTAGCATCCTTCCCACTTCAGGGTGTGCCTCTCTTCTGAGATCAGTAAGACAAGCAAATCAGAACACATGTTGTAACTCAGGTGTCCATATGAGAGGTATAGAGATTCAGTATGCTCTCACTACTTCACAAAACATGGGAAAGACACAGGAATTTCAGTTTTAGATTTGCTTTGTGAAAATACAGGAAATAACTTGCCAATAGTCTCCCCTCAAATTGAGTATCTCTCAAATGATTTGCAATTTGTATAGAATCTTCAGGTGGAAAGAACAGAGGAGAAATTGGAGACAAACAGACTGGATACAGTGTTCGCACCTAAACTTCCCTCTGGAGTGGTTCACATTCGTGGCTGACCATTGGAATCACTTGAAGAGATTTTAATTTTTTTTAAGTTTATTTATTTATTTGATGGAGGGAGGGGGAAAGAGAGAGAGAACGAGTGGAGAAAGGGCAGAAAGAGGGAGAGAGAGAGAATCCGTGGGGCTCCATCTCATGATTGTAAGATCATGATCTTAGCCGAAATCGAGTCGGATGCCTAACTGGCTGAGCCATTCAGGTGCCTCTTTAATTTTTTTAAAAAATTTTAAAAAATATTTGTTTATTTTTGAGACAGAGAGAGAGTAAACATATGAGCATGGGAGGGGCAGAGAGAGGAGACAGGATCTGAAGTGGGCTCTGTGCTGACAGTGTGGAACCTGATGTGGGGCTCTAACTCACGTGAGATTATGACCTGAGCTGAAGTTGGCTACTTAACTGACTGAGCCACCCAGGTGCCTCAAGTTAAAAAAAAAAAGCTTTTATTTACTTATTTATTTATTTTGGAGACAGGAGAGAAAGAGCCCAAGCCGGGAAAGGGGCACAGAAAGAGAGAATCCAAGCAGTCTCCATGCTCAGGGAGCACAGAGCTCACCACCCTGGGATCACAACCTGAGCCAAAATCAAGAGTCAGATGCTCTACCGGCTGAGCCATCAGGCAGCCCTGAGGAGACTGAAAAAGTACACACACCTAGACTGCCACTTTGGAGACTATGATACAGTAGGAATGTTTAGAAAGTTCTCAGGTGATTTTGGCAGTCAGCCAGGTATAAGAACCCCTGCCTCTGAGGTTCTCAAACCTGAATCTTTCTTCTTTCGCTTCTACTTCTCCCATAAGGCTAGGCAGTGCTTTGTGTACAGTTGCATATTGTACACAGGCAGCATGTTCATGTTGTTTGCAGCATTCTGAAAACTTTCTTAGGAAGCTAAAGTATATTCCATTCCACTCTTGTTTTATCTATATTACCCTTTAATAACTGATTTATTTAAAAAATTGTTAAGTATTGGGCCTTGGTCACCATTGTCATCAGTCTTGAAGGTAAAGAGATTGAAAAAAAGACTTGTATTGTTACTATTTTCAAAGTGATGTGGGGACTTGGAAGAAGGGGGAATTGTTTTGAGAGGAGTACAGGAATGTTTTGCAAGAGACTTTTTAAGCAAGGTCTTAAAAGGATTAATAGGAATTTGGCTGCTAGAAGAACAGGAAAAGGCATTCTCATCAGAGGGAAGAGTGTGTGCAGACGAACAGGGCCATGAGAAGGTCTAGAACATCCAGGGATCGGGGGAAGGTGAGCACGGTGCAGATGGAGATGTGTGCATGGAGAGGCGGGAGGTGAGCCTGGAAAGAAAGGGGAAAATGTTTTAAAAAGACCTGATTTGTGGATTTTACCCATTTCTGTAGTGTACATACTCCCATCTGATTTCAGGTTATCACTGATTTAAGAACTGACTCACAAAATTCCTACATATATAACAGTTTTTGTGAAATCGTACCAGCTGTTTCCAGTACATGACTGACAGACCGGATCCTTTAAATCCAAAAGACAGCAAATGAGTTTTTGCCCTTTCGTCATGATGGTTCTGCCTCACATTATGAGGCCCGCTTCAATGGGTTTGGAGTAGAGTCGGTCCATGAAATAAATACATAAGGGACTTGAAAACCCTGGAACTAATTCTCAGGCTCTTATCACCATCAGCATTGCCCTTAAACCCAAGCAAGAGGGGCTCCTGTTCGTTCTTTTCTTTCCTTCCTTCCTTCCTCCCTCCCTCCCTCCCTCCCTCTCTCCCTCTCTCTCTCTCTCTCTGTCTCTCTTTCTCTCTTTCTTTCTTTCTTTCTCTTTTCCCCCCTGTTCTGGTTCCCATGTTTAAAGGGTCTGGCTCTGAGGTTCTGCAGGCATAGCACTTCCACGCCCCCAGCAGAGAATGAGGACTCCACCACAATGCCCAACAGGAACTTGCCCCCACCCCCCACTTCTATTCTGTGTACTCCAGATGTCTGAGACTCTGGAATTATCTCTGTATATGGAGTCTTCCCCCAAACCTCCTTCTCTGAGGATTTGCACCTGATCCCCAAGGGCTGGCCAAGGAAGGGCTGTTTGCCAAGGTAGGACAGAGTATGGATGTGGGGTCTGGGGGAGGTGTTCACACACTGTATGTGTAGCCCCTCCCTCTGGACACACACCCCTAGAGCTCTAGGAATGGGACGTGGAAAGCACAGAGAAGGCTTAGACCAGGCTGACCTCATGCTGACACATTTTGGTGAAGAACTTGAAAGAATTAAGTGCAAACACCAACTTTCTAGGTTATTATGAACATGTATTTTTCAGGATAAGAGAATAGAATAAATTTGACAATTTGTTAGTTGGATTTAGATCTTTAAAGATTTAGAGATAAGGTACGCAGGCCTCCATTTTGACTCTACCCTGGGCCCTGCAAAAGGCCCAGTTACCAAAGCTGGAATTTAAGCCAAGGTATGCAAGCTATAGACCTCAGGCAAATTCTTGCCCACTGTATGCTTTTATAGAGGCTGTGAGCTAAAAATGTTTTTTTTTTAAATTTTTTTTTTTAATTTTTGGGAGACAGAGTAAGACACAGTGTGAGCAGAGGAGGAGACACAGAATCCAAAGCAGGCTCCAGGCTCTGAACAAATGTTCAGCATAGGGTCTGACGTGGGCCTCGAACCCATGAACTGTGAGATCATGACCTGAGCCAAAGTTGGATGCTTAACCAACTGAGCTACCCAGGCACCCCTAAAAATGGGTTTTACATTTGCAAACAGTGTTTAAAAATCAGAAGAAAAATATTTCATGATTTGTGAAAATCATATGCAATTCAAACTTCAGCTCCCATGAATTGTTTGGCACAGAGCCAAACTCATTCATGTGTGTATTGTGCATGGCTGCTTTCATGCTATGACAGCAGAATGAGTAGTCGTGACAGAGACTGTAGGGCCTGAAAAGATGAATATATTTACTGTGTGGCTCTTACAGTAAACATTTGGGTACCCTATGCTTACAGTAGCAACAGACAGGAATTAGAGAATGGTCCAGGCGTTCTCACATGGCTCAGTTCAACAGAGTCACCTGTTGAGTTCCCCAAACAGACCAATGCCAAGGCCCCACTCTCAATATTTTAGGATAAACTGGTCCAGGATTCGGGTGTTTTTAAGGCATCCCCACGATTCTAATGAGAGCCAGGCTGTGAGCCACTGGGCTCAGAGAATGGATGTGTTAGGATCTGAGGTCCCCAAATGTAAGGCAGAATAAGTTTGCAAGACTTGTGCCTGCTTTCCCCAAGGATCCCAGTGGACTGTAGCCTTTCTTTCAGGACACGACGTCCTCAGTTACCTGATTCGGCTGAAGGGGGGGAGAGGGAGAAGGGTCATTGTTTCACACTGTGGTATGAGGCGTAAAACTAAGTTTCATTTCTACCTCTCAAACTCCTTGAACAGCTGGCTCAAGCACACGTCCCTGGGTGAGCCCAGGACTGTGTGTGCCCCGTCAGGCAGGCCCACCTCGGACTGCGGTGGCTCACAACTTCGCCGGGGGCCCTGCTGCGTCACTTCTCACGGTACACTCCGATAGGGAACCCTTACCCCATCTTTGCAGCGTGCCCTCCATAATTATTGGTGGTCTTGCAGGGAAGGAGAAAAAAGACAACTCTATCAGAATCCCATTCTCCACCAGCACACTCAGCACCATTGGCAGAAGCTGGCTCTGGGGCTGCAAGGCCGCTCCGAGCTATTATTGTGCCTGGCTCTCTCTCAGCAGGACTCGACGCAGACAATATAGTACACGGAGAGCATGGGGGATGAACAGTAAATACGAGGCCTTGGATTTTTTTTTAATCTTGTCAGTTTTCCCCTGATTTGTGTCCTTTATCCTAGCCCCCTCTGCCGTATAAGCTTCTCAAAGCTAATGCCCATAACGCCACCACCCACTGGTAGCAGCAGGCTGCTGGGCCGCTGTGGGGTTCTCATTGCGGAGATTTACAATGCCCGCCATTATTCAGCGACTGTACGTGTTAACCTCGTGGCACAGGGTTGCTCCAACACCTTCCCCTCTGGTTTCTCTATACTCTGGGGGCCAAGAGAAACTCCAGGGGTGCCTCGCTCCTGACTCGTACCTGCCTGCCTCAGCCAGCGCACGTCACGTCACGTCCTCCAACCTGGTGGGGCTAGCATGGCTCTGCAGAAAAAGTAGAGAATGTTGGGCAGTTGTGGAGCTGAGAGACGACTGTCATCTCGACTGCCACGTTTAAAAAGTTAAAAATATTCCTCAAAAGGACAAATATCATATGTGTGCACATATAGGAGGATTAGGAGGAACTTAACAGAGGACCAAGGGGGAGGAGGGCGGAAATGGTGGGGGAAAGGGAGAGAGGCAAACCATGAGAGACTCTTGAATGCTGACAAAAACTGAGGACTGGTGGATGTGGGGGGAGGAGGGGTGGGCATGGAGGAGGGCACTTGTGGGGATGAGCACTGGGTGTTATGTGGAAACTAATTTGACAATAAACTATTTGTAAAAAAAAAAAAAAATCCGCAAAACCATTTCTTTGGCCACTTGTAGATACGAGCCCTCTTCCTCGTCCTTTCTTTTATTAAGAGCTCATAGGACGAAATCACACAACGAAGCTCTAAAATGTGAGCCCGCTGCTGAGGCCTGTGGAAATGACTTCAGCAGTGGGCATGTGCGCTCCCGTCGCTGTTGGCAGCAGGACGGCGGCAAACACTTGTTGCCTTGAAACAAGTTATTCTTCTGCCACTCTGTAACTCTAATCACCTTCCAGGGTGATTTATGGCTTCCATCTAACAGATCTGCCTGTTCTCTCTGCCTTGGCTACCACGAAGTCTGCCTTTACATAGCCTCCTGTCTCAGAATCCACTGGTGGTGTCAGGACCATGTAAAAATGCACGTGTCCTTGGCACCATGACTTGCTGCTTCGGGGGAAATAGCAGGGGCGGCTGGGGGGCTGGAGATATGGTGGCTCCCGTGAGCTTTTCTGGAATGGAATATGCATCATTTGAGGACACTTACATTTGGTTTTTTGAGAATGTTAAGCTTGTGAAGGGCTTACAAGCTGAAATCACAGAAGTGGTAGGAGAGGAGGAAGGGAAGGAAACCCTGAAGTGGCTGCTGCTGGTGAGTGAGAATCTTCCCAGGGGAAAGCCAGGGGTCCTAAGCCATCCTAACATAAAACTTGAACCCTGGTTTTGCCTTGAATGGCAAACATTTTAAAATCACCAAATACCGATAACTGTATCTGGCACAAACACTATTAGCAGTTTATGAAACCATTATGGGTTTGTCTACAGTTGTGAAGCCGACAGATGCGATAAGGAGGAGGTGATGACAGCAACGTGACTGGCTTCCTAAGGTGGTGTTGTCAGTGACAGTGGAGGCTCCAAAGCCCTGCCCATCCAGGTGCAGGCACCCACTGGGTGGTGTTCAGGGAAGTGTGCTGAGCTCAGGGAAAGATGCTTCTGTAGAAGGCGGGCATGCTATGGCTTTGATTTGTATTCAGAAGAGGGTAACCCACTCGCCTCATCTTAGAATGTGTACAAAATAATTGAGAAGGAGGCAATGAAAGATAAATAGGATTGTCATGAAACAAAACAAGACTCACGGCAGGTGTTGTGGATGTCTTTAAGGAGCTGTGGAATTGCGAAGATCATGGAACCCAGACTTCTTTGTGTAGCCTCCACCCTTTTGCCCAAGTTTGACATAGTTATGTCAAAAAAAAAAAAAAAAAAAAGAGGGTTTGGGATGCCTGGGTGACTCACTGGGTGAAGCATGCAACTCTTGATCTCAGGGTTTCAGAGTTGTAGGTTTGAGCCCCATGTTGGGTGTAAAGATTACTTAAAAAATAAAATCTTGGGGCACCTGGGTGGCTCAGTTGGTTAAGCGTCCGGCTTCAACTCAGGTCATGATCTCGCGGTTCGTGGGTTCCAGCCCCACATAGGGATCTGTGCTGACAGCTCACAGCCTGGAGCCTGTTTCAGATTCTGTGTCTCCCTCTCTGACCCTCCCCTGCTCACGCTGTCTCTCTCTCAGAAATAAACATTAAAAAAATAAATAAATAAAATAAAATCTTTAAAAAAGTGGGGGTGGGAGTGGGGTAAGGGTTGAACACACTCCTGGAACATTCCAAGTAACTCACTCCTTCCCACATCCAAGAGCCTTATGTGTGTTCTGTCTCATTTCACTCTAAGAATGCCTGTCTCTAGGAGTTTTTAAGACAGTTTCTTTGACACAGTACCTGGTGTTATTTGGTACCCACCAAGAAGATGCAGCAAGAAAATGTACAGAGATTCTGCTATACTTTATTCCATATCATGTTACAAGAAAACAACAGTGACAGCTGACAAACCATTACATCTTTCATAATACAGACAAATTACACTTGGTAACAAATATGCAACATGTATTATTCCATTCTCCTTACTATGTTTCATTTTGGAGTATAGTTTTCTGAATGATGCTAACACATTTCTTAGGTACCGACTGCCTGCTAGAAAGTACACATCTCAGTGTGTCATACAAAAAAAAAAAAAAAAAAAGGATAAAAGAAAAATTAAAAAAAAAAAATCCACTTCCAACCAGAGAATGTCGATTTTGTATGTGCCTCTAAAGTATGCTGCTATGGGAAGGGGAATGAAAATAGAAGATGCTTATTTTACTTGAGACTTTTTTGGGTTGTTTTTGGTGTATGAGAAAATTGCAAGGCAGTAACATATATGGTTTCTTCTGCCTATAAGCCAGTATGAGAGATAAAAGTTATGTGCAATTATGCAGCATATTCCTATGTATGGGGGGGGGGGATAATCTACCCCGGTATGTACAGCCTAAACATCCTTTTATGTAACAAAGATTACAAAACCAGTATTATTCACAAAGAGTCTCTTATATAGACACACAAGCTAGGGTATTAATGACACTGGCTGTCATGGGCACACCGAGGAAAGGATACTGAGAGGCTGTGCTTTCTCTGCAAACCTGGAGGCTAACCCGGAAACTTTTCTCGTCACTCTTGGGAGGTAAAATAGCTTCTCACCTTCTTATCAGTGGATGGACAGCCACCCCTGCCTTATGCCCCTTGTTTTGTTTTTTCTTTAAGCACTGCAAAACATTTCTCCATGTCCTATGTATCTTGCATTTTTAAGTCAACCAAACTATTCCTTTAAGGAAATGAAGTCTCAATTTTTCTTTCAGAGTACTATGTGTGCAGTGAGGCTGCATTGATGCCATCACCATACTAATGTGTTCCTACTATTCCAGCTGTATGAATTCAAGCTAATCCTTCATATAAAAATAATCTCGCAAAACATTCCAGTGCTTTCTCAATAGAATAATAAATTTGCTAATGAACACATTCTGTATTCATTTTCATGGCTGCCCTTGGTGGGAGAGGGTGGGGAGAGAGGAGGAGGGAGGATGGATTGCCAATAGAAGAGGAAAAGGGAGACAAAGCAAACTCTGGATTTCCTGTATTGATAACAGGATGGGGAACTACAAACCTCCTAAGTGAGACCTTCTGAGACATACGTCTCTGTAAAAAACAGATCTCCCCCCACACTGAGTAGCATTCTGATTTGATTCGCGAGAGAAGCTGCCTATGACAGGAGTATACAGATCTTCGAATGATGCTAATATTCCTAATTGAAGTCTTTTTTAAATATTATATATTTTCAAATGTTCAAATTAGAAAGCTTATTAAATAGCAAGATTTAATCATCAGCTGCTCTTGATTTAAAGTTAGTAAAATACAAAAGTTATGCCTCTCCCCCAAATAATTCGAAACAAACCACAGGCAAGTCCATTCTTAATTGCATGTAAAATTTTCTCCCCATATTTATCTTAAGGAATCCTAATTTCAGCACATGTTAAAATACCACTAAAGACTTCCAAAGGGTTGGAATGTCCGAAAGAAGAATGGGAGAGATTTCTAGGTAGCAACTAGTAAACATTCTAGCCTTAGGTAACGTTTGCTCTCTTTAAAATTAATTAGCAAACAATTCCTCGGTTTGCACCTAGAAGCTTTCAATGCACCTAGAAGCTACTTCTTAATAGGCTATGACCTTGGCCCATGCCCCCGCCCCACTCCAGGGAAGGTACCCTTTTAACGCTTAGAAGTTCTGGGTTCAATTTCCTAGGAATACTGGCTTTGATTGGAGAGCACCTTTTCCCTCACGTGACTCTCAGAGGATGCCTTTGTCAAACTGGCTCATAATTCCTAGTCTTGATCCTAAAAAAGTGCGACGCATTTCAAGTCCTCGGTCCCTCCTTCTTTCTGACCAACTGGAAAATGTAGAATGACGTACATGAAAGTACTTCCATAGGAACTGGTGTTGTGAGGGGTGAGGTTTCATGCTCTAGATGAAGTTTCCTAACTGCCCCCTTGGCCTCACTAGTATTTGGGGCTGTGCAGGGAGGCCAGCCCCACTGGGAGGTGGCCTGCCTCAGGCAGCTCTCCATCCCTGTCAAAGCACAATGGGTGCCCAGTCCACTTTTCCCTCCTTGTCACATACGTGCCTTCATCCTTCATGGTCCCTCATCATCCTAACAAGGGAAGCTGGGCCCTTCTTTTTCCCTTGCCATCTTGAAAGCAAGACTCCCACATGGTTTCTACAACCTGTGTTCGAACGGTTTTTCCAGGAGACTGTTTAAAGTTAAGGTCCCCAATGGTGTCTTCCAATCAGCTTGGAATGTTTTAAAAAGTGTAATTTAAAGGTGTTTTTGTGTAAATGAGCAAAATTTTAACTCCGGTAACTTTGTAATTCGCTTTTTTAACTGTTAACTAGCCCAGATGGCTTTCAGGCCTCATCCAGCAGAGATAGTTCTTTTGTGCCCAGGTTCTAAGCGTTCTGTTCCTCATTCTTTTCTTCTCCATTTAGAAAACACTCCTGAAGCATAACAGAGTGGATGGAAAATATAAGATGTTGACAAGACCCAGAAAACATGTAAAAGGTGACCTCCACTTCCAGAGGTTGAAAAGTAAGCAATTATCCCTGTCCTTGTTCTTAATGCTAGATATTTGTTTCTTTACTTCCAACCTACTTGGAAAACAGTCATGCTATGTGGCTTAAAAATGCTAAGCAGATTTCGATATCCTATATACACGTGCAGTTATTTCCAAGAAAAAACCACATTTGCAAATGTCCTCAAAAGGTAAGCGACAAGTGGGGCCCCGCAGCCAGGGACCAAGTTGTCAAGTCAGTCTGAGAACATGGGTTTGCTGTAGCTAAAAACTTCCTTCCTAGTGGTTGCAAAATGTTGCACTGCTCTCAAAGAAAACACACATTGTTTTATGCCACTATGTGGCTTTCAAGTACAGACATTACTGAAGAAGTGTGAACACCAAATGTGTTGTCTTAATGTATTTAAGACATGGCTGGTGAAAGCATAAAAACCTTTACAGAGACGCTGCGCTGCAGAGGGAAATCAAACAAAATCAAACACAAAAGACTGAAAAGAATACATGCCATGTATCAGTAAGTAAAGCTTAATCTTCACATAGTTCTTGGAAATCACAAGGTATCCAAATGCGTGCAAGGTTTTAAATAAATTGCAGAGAAAACAGGGTCTTGCCAGCTTCAATTTTCTTGTAAGTGAAATCCACCACGGGGAGGGGAAAGGAAACTGATCCATGATTCCCTCTGTATTATTGGCCACTTCATTAATGTTTTTTTTTTCTTCCCAGATGATGACAACTTAATCCTGGAAGGAGGAAAAGAGAAAATTGCTATATGTAAAAAAAAAAAAAAAAACTTACATCATTCATTTTTTCTAAATTACATGAGACATCAAAATTGGTCAGGCCAAAGTGAGTCTATCCGTTTTCTCCGCAGCCACCCCAGCACACATTTCGGAGGCAGAGTGGTCTCCTTCACCAAAACAGCTCTTATAACAGGATAAACAAGTGTTCTGACTACACTTTTTCCCCTTACAATGATTTAACTCCATGAATGTAAACGGTCTAACCTGTTCTTGGATTATTTAGAGAAAAAGAAATTCAGCAAATTTTCTTCCCCAAATCATTAGTAGTGATACTGGTCTTAATTAAGTGCCTGTAGCATCACACAGACCATTAAAAGGACATAGCCTCGTGTTCAGTTTCATGAACATGAAATAGAAAAATGGATCACATACGTGCTTTAAAAAAATCCAGCTGTATATAATTCCTTGGTTGCCTATTATCAGACCTAGTTTCAGTAGAATGAAAATTGGCCAGCATGACCCAAATTTCCAGGTTCTTCCCAACATCCTGCCTATGACTGTGCATTTCCAATGGTGCTTGCTTAGGCTCGGTAACTACTTCCATGTGAATGGTTCAAGAAGAAAGAAGGAATGTCCCCTCTGTTGCTCTCCGCATTTGTCTCTGGTCCTTAAGCATTTTCACAGAACCCCTAGGATGGGAAAGAAATGTCTTGCCAGGAAGAATGAAAAGGAACACTCCCAGGATCATGTGACACAGCCCAGGGATTCCAGCTCCACCGCATCCCAGAACCAGCTCATCATCTCCATTTAGAAGCTCAAGGTCACCGAGGCCTGGTCAGGCCTGCTTGTCCACTTCTACAGTGCCACACGGTCATCCTCCTGAGAAGAGAAGGAACCTTGGCCTTTTGTTGAGATCTCAACGCACAGCTGTCCTCCTACTGCACGTGCAGGCTGTTGTGCCATGAACTTCACTGATACATGGTGCTACCTTGACCAAGAGAGCAGAAAGTTCCAGCCTTACAGTTAGGGACAGCACACTCCACTCATTTCCTCCAATTAGTATGATGATTTTTTTTTTTTTGGAAGGGTAGCCTTCTGTTTATCTTTTGCAATGAGGTGAAATTCACAGAACATAAAATTAACCATTTTAAAGCATATAATCTAGTGGCATTTTGGACATGCACAATGTTATGCAAACATCACCTCTAACTAGTTCCAAAACATTTTTGCTACCCTCAAAGCAGTCCTCATATTCTTGAAGCAGTCACTCCCATTCTCCTCTTGCCCTAGCCCCTGGCAACTGGTAATCTGCTTTTGGTTTCTACATAGTCGCCTGTTCTGGATATTTCATACCAACAGAATCCTACAATACATGACCTGTTGTGTTGAACTTAGCAGAATGTCCTTCCATGTGGGAGCATGTATCGGTACTTCATCCTTTTTTATGGCCAATAATATTCTATTTTGTTCATCCATTCACGAGCTGATGCATATCTGGACTGTTTTTGCCTTTTTGCTATTATAAATAGTGCTGCTACGAACATTCATGGACAAGTATTTAAACACCTGTTGTCTCTTCTTTTGGGTAAATACCTAGGAGTGGAATTGCTGGGTCATACGGCAATTTTATATTTAACTTTTTGAGAACTGGAAAACTATTTTCCACAATGGCTGCATCATTTTATATTCCTACCAGAGATACAGAAAGGTTCCAATTTCTCTACAATACTCTTGCCAATATTTGTTATTTTGTTTTTGCTTTTTTTTTTTTTTTGGATTATATACATCCTAGTGGGGTGAACTGGTGTGGTATCTCATTATGGTTCTGATTTGCCTTTACCTAATGATTACTTAGGTTGAGCACTTTTTCATGTGCTTGATGAACATTTGTATATCTTCTTTGGGGAATATATATTCCAGGTCCTTTGCCCATTTTTAAATTAGGTTGTCTTTTTGCTGTTGAGTTGTCAGACTTTTTATATATCTTGGATATTAATCCCTTGATTTGCAAATATTTACTCCCATTTTGTAGATTATCTTTTCACTCTGGTGATAGTATTATTTCATGCACAGAAAATTATAATTAGGAAGAAGTCCAATTTATCCATTTTTTCTTTTGTTGCTTGTCGTTTTGGTGTCATATCTAAAAATCCACTGTCAAATCTAAGGTTATGAATATTTATGTTTTCTTCTAAGAGTTTTATAGTTTTAATCATTATATTTAGATCTTCAATTCATTTTGAATTAATTTTTGTTTATGGTATGAGACAGAGGTAACATTCCATTCATGAGTTCCATGTCCTCAGTGACTGAGACAAATGTGAACAAAAGCCCTCACTTTAAATTTCTGGGACAGATCTGGGGGTGGAGTGAGAAACCTGGTTGAGTAGATATCACACATAGGCCCTTTGCTATCACTAAGTCAACACTCCTTGGGTGTTTTCTCAAATACTTGCTGCTTGTGGCTCACTTGGCCAGCTCTCATCCCTGCCAGGTTGCCCAGATATGCCTTTATCAAGCCTCCTCTTTAAAAAAAAAAAATGTTTATTTATTTTTCAGAGATAGAGCACAAGCAGGGGAGGGGCAGAGAGAGAGGGAGACGCAGAATCCAAAGGAAGCTCCAGGCTCTGCCGTCAGCACAGAGCCCCACGCGAGGCTTGAGCTCATAAATTACAAGATCATGACCTGAGCCGAAGTTAGACGCTTAACCAACTGAGCCACCCAGGCTCCCCAAACCTCTTTTTATTTTAATGTTTATTTATTTATTTTGAGAGAGAGAGAGAGAGAATCCCAAGGAGGTTCTGTGCTGTCAGCACCCAGTTCAACGTGGGCTTGATTTTAGGAACTGTGAGATCATAACCTGAGCTGAAATCAAGAGTTGGATGCTCAACTGATGAGCCACCCAAGCACCTTGATCAAACCTCTTCTTAAATAAGTCACCACCCTAGCTAAAATAACTAAATGAGAACAACTGCCGTAGCCCTATCCCACCCTCTTCTTGCAGGGAAATGAAATAAATCCATCCTTTGTTCTACCTGTTGCTCCCACACAATCATGCCTTTTGCCTTGTGCACTGACATCTTTCCTGAGGCCCATGACATCAAAGACAGAGAGGACTTGTCCCTGCAGCATTTCAAACACACCTGTCCATAGGCATCTTCAGGTGTACACAACCCTGCTACCAAATTTGACATTTTTATTAAGCAGATGAAAAAAAAATGCTCTTTGTCTTCAATGTTGCTTTGACAGAGATTTCACCTCTTACAGGAAGCCTGCCCATTCTGGACGAATGGGAGAGTGATGGGTTTGTCCTGACATAGGCTTATGTCGTCATGGAGTACCTACAACCACACACAAATGACAAATTGACCCTTGAACAATGTAGGGATTGGGGCACTGGCTCCATGCACAATTGAAAATCTGCACAGAACATTTGACTCCCCCCAAAAGTAACTACTAATTGCCTACTTTTGATTGGAAGATATACTGGTAACATGAACCACTGATTAACGCATATGTTGTATATGCATTATGCTCCATATTCCCACAATACAGTAAGCTAGAGAAGAGAAAATGCTATTAAGAAAATCATAAGGAAGAGAAAATACATCTACAGTACTGATCTATACTTATCAAAAAAAACCAGAATGGAAATAGGCTTGAGTAGTCAAACTCGTGTTGTTCAAGGGCCAACTGCAGCCAGTTCCTGGCTCTCCTCCATTCTACCACTTTCATCAACTGAATGCAGACCTGGTTCCCAGGCTGACCTCCTGAGCTTGAGTAACTTCATTTGGTCCCTCCAGGGTGGGGACATTCCCTGTGAGGGAGCAAGTAAGGAGACAGGTGGCATCATTATGTTCCTGATTAAGCTTGGTTTTGTTAACTATTGTGTCCCTACAGTAGAGCCAAGACCCTGCTCACATATTCAGCAAACCATTGCTGAATGAATAGGGAAGGGAGAAAGTGGAGTCTGAAAATTTGGAAGTGGAATATGTTTTTAGGCATAGGGTTCCCTCATGGTACATTGACTAAGGGGAAAGGTTGTGCCTGTTTTCTTACTGAAAGACCCCAGTGCCGGGTACAGAGTCAGACTTTGGCAGATACACCATTGGCCAAGAAAGGTGGGTAGAATTAACACCTTCCTGTGGGCCAAACTTTCTTTTAAATCCCATGACATTCTATTTGAAATTTAAAATCAGAATTCTGTTCCGATTTTCAGTATATCTCATTTGACATAATAAACTATGTAGTCACCATAATCCATGGCATGTTACTATCCTGTTGGGTTGATTTATGACTTTTTTTTAGCCATTGCTGGTGTTTGTCTTTGCCTTTGTCCTGATTCTTTAAGTGTAATCTCTAGAAGAATAGTATGTACCTAACCCAGGGCATAAGCAGAATTGGATAATAAAGGATAATGCATAATAATAGTAATTGGATAATTAATGGTGAACATGGTGATTATAGATAAGTCCATTACTTATGTTTGGGCTCAGACATTTAATGGAAAAAACCAGTAATAAAAAAGAAGGGCAGTGGCAATGAGAGCTAGCCTCTTTTCCATCTGCGCGAGATGATTCTATAGCCCAAACTGTGCCAAGTACCCTGCCTGACACTGTTCAACAGCGGCATGGGAGATCCTTTCTCTCCTTGGGCAGCATCAGCATCAGTTTCAATTTTCAAGGACTACATATAAGGTGAGTCAATTTACTGCTAGAAAATTTCTTTAAGATCTAAATGTAATCATATATTTGATGTGTGGGGAGGTAGGTGGAAGGAATGGGGGTAAACGACATTCAAAGGGAAGCAAAATATAATAGCAACATAAATCCTTCCCTTACATTTAATTGATTATTAAAATAGACCACATGTGCAATACAAATGAACAGGGGATATGACTTACAAGCTCAACTAAGTGCACCTCAACACATCAGTATATATATATCATCAGATTAATGGATGCCATTTTTACCTTGCTTTCTGCTTTTACAATGTTCTTTCTCTAGAAATGAATGTTTTAAACAAGAAATTGGATTTTATTGATAAAATCCCTATTCAGAAGTATCTACATAGAGCTTCTCAGCTATAAATATTAATTAATTGGATCGCTGGTACCCATAATGCAACTTTGTTCTGACCCATGTGCCCTATGAACTAGATATTTTTTGGATTCAATTTTCTTAAAACCAACTGTCAGCATCATGTGATGGAGGAGATGAAAAATGAAAATGAGCAGTCCCGCTGTGCAGGTGGGTGACCTGTGGGAGAGAGTCTGCCTGGTAGGATTTTTACGTGAACCATCAGACACAGACCAATTGATTAGATCATCTCATACCCGCCACCAACTAGGCTCAAGAGACTAATTAGAGAGAGTACTGCCTGCGCAGGCACCCCATTGACACCTAATTTGCTCAGCCAAAGCCTTTGGGGAAAATGTATTATCTCTGCAGCTGCACTTCATGCATTTCTGATTTGAGGCATAAGCAAGGAGTGCTTCATCACTCTTTTGAGCAAACTGAATGTAGAAGCCCTTAAGTGCTAAATGCAAGCAAACAGACCCAAATTAAAAACGGGCCAGGCTCTTTCTAATTCCCTCTGTGCTCCCCATTAAATCTCTGTGTGTACATACACACACACCCCTACATACACACATGCAGTTTACACGCTGGTGGGACCATACAGATGAGGACCTCAGCTCAGGGTGCTTCTCTGCGATCAAATGGCCTTTCTTTCACTAGCTTATTTATCCACTCTAGGTTTTGTGTTTATTTTATTGTCTTTTTTTTTTCTTCCCCCTGCTGCATTGCCCCTCTGCAAAGTATTCTTTTTTTTTTTTTTTTCTACAGGAAGACTCTGGCCCATTTTTTTCTCCTCTAAGCCTCACTGGAGAGAAGTGATTATTTTAGTTCCAAATTAAAACAACTGTAGGTTTTCCATTCATCGCCTAAATTGTGAACAGGATATTCACCAGGATGTATGTGAAGCTGTAGGGTAATCCGCTCATTTCTGTTTGAGAGACTCTTTGTTAAGATGCCTAACAGAGAGGGAAGAATTATTAAAATTTGACAGAAGGAAAGCTGCCTCACAATGGCAAAGATGGCATAGAATTATGAAATAATTAAGTTGTCTTCAAGAAAAACAATATACGTCATTGACCAAGTTTAATTTTTATCTGTTTATCTGAAAGAAAACCAATTCCAATCTTCTTTTCAAATGTAGAAACTAAACTATTGGTATAGGAGTCATTTAAAGATAGATAATTACATGCTTCAAAAAGGGAATAAAAATTAAAAATCCAGACAATATGGCAAAGTTAGGTTATTTTTGTGCCAAATCTAGTGGTTATGGGGAATGGATTTCTATCATGCTGGAAGAAAAAACAAAAAACAAATAAAACAAAACAAAGTAGGACCTGCTATGGTAGTGTTCTAGACTGGACTCACTGACTGTATGCCTTTTTATTCACATGTTAGATTATTTTACCCACATGTTCTAGTAAATTACAATTCTGCTTTCTAATTTTCACATTTATCTTATTCTTCAGAATTCAATAAAGATATTTTTGGATCATTTTAGCAGGCTACTTTTTTTTTTTAATAGTTTATTTATTTTGAGACAGAGCGTGTGCAAACAGGGGAGGGGCAGAGAGAGAGAGGGAGAGAGAGAATCCCAAGGATGGAGCCCCCATGCGGGGCTTGAATGTGAGAACATGATCTGAACCAAAATTAAGAGTTGGACACTAAACCTGACTGAGCCACCCATCCCTTAGCTGTCTACTTTTAAACCAACATTCAAAATTGGCCTATGTTGTCAAATGATAGTCAAAGAATTCCAGTGGTCATCTTAGTGAATATCTTTCTGAAAGTATATAGAAAGTGGTTATAGGGGAGATGTCTGAAATAATTAGAAAAGCAGAGCCTTAAAAAATGCATATAACTGTATATAGAATTTATTCGGATATTGTGAAAAACATAGTCCAGAAAGCTCCCCCTCCTCAAGTACCATATTAATAAGATTTCACATGGAAAAAATCCAGGAAAGAAAAAAATCTACCAGGCTGTGCTGCTAATGAGTTTAATTTTTGCTTAAAATACTAAGAAAAACAATGAAATTAATCTTTTGTATGCAATTCATCTTCAAGCAACATTCACTACTTACAGAAAATTAACTCCTGAAATAAGCCTGCTAAACTCTAAGCAATAGGCAAGCATGGATCTCTCTGAAGTAAACACACACACACACACACACACACACACACACACACACACACACATTAAATAAAAATGCATACACATATGGCACATATACTCATTTGAATATATAGAACACATATACTCAAATTTTATACTGTAGATTCTATATAAATGTTAGACTCAAAATGGCAAGTTTTAATCTTTATATTGATTTCAGAAAATTTGGGGACAGCTTAATTTCTTCATTGTTTTGAGTAGGTTTAATTATGTCATGATTTGACTAGAAATATAGTTTTCTTTTAGAACCTCTGAAATCAGTGTTTTTCAGTTACTCTGACATCACATTGAAGCTCCTTGGGAACTTCCTGAAAGAAGTAAAAATTAGTCAAACCTACTTCTGTTAACTTATTTCTGAGTTGTGATAATCATGTTTCTTCCTCACCGCTCCCCCCCCAACTTCCAGAAGACAACACATCTTTGAGACCAGCAAGAGAATATTAATTAAAATGAATGCAGAGATAGACAGGCTTTGTTTTAAGCTTAACAGAAGGTCCATCATTCAAAACAGCTCAAATCCTTTAAGTTGAAAGCCATTTGGTAACATCCATATGGGTGTACAATGCACTAATTGCAGTGACTTTGTGCATTTTAAGCTTCATGCCAAAGCGGAGATTTTAATTAAAAAATTTTAGGCAAAGCTATAAGTCTAACATTTCAAAACAAAGCATTTCTCATACAAAGAAACTTAACATATCATTTCAATAATGATCACTATCAATGAACATTTACTGAAATCTCCATTAAAGACCAGGCATGGTATGATGTATAATTAGTGGTAACTGAAAAGAATGCTGTATTTTCATGGTGTGACTGTTTATTAAATCAGATTTATGTAAATGTAAAAGACTAGTAATATTTTAGACCCATGTGGATGGCAATTCTGGTAGTATGTCCTGTCTCAGTGAAGGCCAAGAGAAGGGCAGGCAGGGAGACAAGGAAAGTACTAATCTAGGTCTTCTAAGAGCACCCAACACACAAACCATCTTTTGAAAAATCATATATATTACATATAATATATACGATGATATATATCATACATAAAATTGTATGTATATAATCATGTATGCATATATACAAATACATAACTGTGAGGTCTGAAATAGCCCACTGAAATAATTTTAATGACAATGTTAAGAATAGAAGACCATTTACCAAATGTGACTTGTTCTTTCCAAGGATTTCATATTTGAAGCTTTATATGCTCAGCACACCTTTATAACTAACTGCCTGCTAAGTGGGATAAGTTAATTAAATAGGATTCAGACTCTTTAACTTTCCTCATATATTACTGTCCTACTAACCTATATTTAAATAAACCAAATACAAAGCTATGTAACCTAGCAGCGTGCAAATTTTTTACAACTTAAAATGAACACACACAAATATCATAAAACCACTTCTAAGTATTTAGCAGTCAGAGAAACACGAGGGTTCATGTCTGACTTTAATGAAAAGATCTGAGACTTCATTTTGGGTGGATTTTTTTTTCTTTCAAATTAAAACTTGTCTAGTATTATTGTCCAAAGCGTTGAAAAAGTTATCATGCTAAGGGTTTTGAATTCAATGTAATATGATCACCTACAATGTCATTCTGTCTAGTGAACCATTGTATTGCACAAATTTGCAAAGCTAAAACACAAATTTCTGTGGTCAAAATTAGATTACAAAGGATGGGTAAATAAAGAATGGTGTCAGCATAAACCAGAAGTCATACTGGTTCATGCAAGAGATTTAAATTTACTGTTGATAGCTGAAACATGGAAAGAGCCTAAGTGTCCATCAACGGACAAATGGATCAAGAAGATGTGGTTTATCTATACCATGGAATACTACATGGCAATGAGAAACAGTGAAATCTGGCCATGTGTAGCAACATGGATGGACCTTGAGGGTGTTATGCTGAGCGAAATAAGTCAGGCAAAGAAGGACAAATATCATATGTTTGCACGTATAGGAGGATTAGGAGGAACTTAACAGAGGACCAAGGGGGAGAAGAAGGGCGGAAATGGTGGGGAAAAGGGGAGAGGCAAACCATGAGAGACTCTTGAATGCTGACAAAAACTGAGGACTGGTGGATGTGGGGGGGAGGAGGGGTGGGCATGGAGGAGGGCACTTGTGGGGATGAGCACTGGGTGTTATGTGGAAACTAATTTGACAATAAACTATTTGTAAAAAAAATAAAAAATAAATAAATAAATAAATTTACTGTTGAAGTTTTGAGCCACCAAGTTATGGGAACCACATGCCAGAGACATAAAAACCGTTGCATGTGAGTTGAAGAGGTGCACGGTACTGTACATACCATCCACTTACCCACATGCTTCCTCTTGGTGTGGCTTGGCCACATGTTCTGGCTTGGAATTCACTGTTTGTTGAACATGTCTCCTAGATATTAGCACATATTAGCAGAGATATTTGCTCTGCCATCCAAAATTCTAGATCCTCAAGCCTTCCATCAATCTTCTTTCACCTGTAAACTACGCTAGTATTTTTATTAATGTTTTTACTGCTTTTGTGAGTCCTATGTGCTGTAGACTGAATGTCTGCATGCTCTCCAAATTCCCATGTGAAACCTAATTCCCAGTGTGATGGTATTTCCAGGTGGAATCTTTGGAAGGTGATTAGGTCATACGGGTGGAACTCACATGAATGGGATTAGTGCCCTTATTAAAGAGACCTTAGAGAGCTCTCTCACCCCTTCATCATGTGAGGACACAGGAAAGAAGTGGAAGAGGGACCAGACATGAATCTGCTGGTGCCTTGGGCTTCCAGATTCCTGAAAGGTGGGAAATAAATGTCTGTTTTTTATAAAGCCCCCATTCTGTGGTGTTCTGTTACAGCAGCCTGAATAGACTTGAGACATTTTGGTTATCAAGTTGAAAAAATTCTTACTCTATTTTTTCCCACAAGTCATACAATTTTTACTGAGGTATTCTGCTGAACACAGGTAGGAAAATGGACCTCATATTCTAGCAGAAACATCTATTCTTGTGGAGCCCATTCTGATATTGTCACAGAATGACACACTGTGGACACTACCATGGCACATTTTTTTTTTTCCTGAGGAGGGTCCAAACAAGGCCATACTGGAGGGGTGCGGAGGCTGGACAGCCAGCTCACCTCACACCAACTCCTGCCCATGTAGCAGTGCCTCACAATGTGAACAGTGCCACTGAACAACTTTCCGATCAAGATCAAGGACAAATCACTAAGTGCTGAGTCATGGAAACTAAGACAATCTACATATAAAGTCATCTGATGCGCATCTCCACAAAACTACAATTCAAGTATTTTGATACTGGTTATAGTGCTATAACAAGTTACTGTATCTTTTTAAAAAAAATGTTTTTAGGTAATCTTCACTCCCAACATGGGGCTTGAACTCACAACCCTGAGATTAAGAGTTGCATGCTCCATCGACTGAGCCAGTCTGGCGCCCCACAAGTTGCTATATCTAATAGCTAAGATGAGTTCTGAGAGACAAAATTATGGAACATATGTTAGGAGAAATACATACTAGCATTTTGTGCTCAGGTAGCATTTTTTTCTCATTCAAAGTATATTTCCGTTTATTCTCTCATTAAATGAAAGTGACTAAAAAAACAGGACCACGACTGTTAGAAAAGAACAGGTTTAATAAAATGGAGGGGTTTTTCGTTGTTTTTTAAGTTCTACTCCTTTAGTCACTGGATCAATGTCTTCTGGCATAGGAGCAGCAGGAGGTTATGTTCCAGGTTTAAATACCCCAGCACTCACTAGAGGAGCCACAACATTTCTAGGAACCAAGAGATACCAACTGTCCCCATTTGTCAGGACTGAGGGGGTTTCCAGGATGGAGGACTCTTAGTTTTAAAACTGGAGCAAATCAGAATGAATTGGTCACCCTCACAGAAACAACAGGGTCGACAAGTCGTTACTTCCAACGTTATAAAAACAGAGCCAGCAAGCTCAGCACTTTACTACACAAACTAAGACATGCTGACGCTCTGGTCTCAAAATGTGTGTCAAAAGCGTTACAAACACTAAACACTGAGAGTGGCAAAAGATCTGTTGAAAAGAGGGTGGGATCTGAGTCTTCCCTCCTCTCAGCCTCCAAGGGATTTTTCATCTCTCCTGGACTTTGCATTTTAGGCCTCTCTAAGTTGTTTGTTTGTTTGTTTGTTTTTAATTGAAGCCATGGTAAGTCCAATTCTGCTTTAATGAGGTTGTTGAATTCAAGACCTTCAGCTTGTTCTTTACCATAATTCTCACTTGCACTTTCAATAAATTTATCTATTTAAATTCACACATGCCTGAGCAGGGCGGCTCGTAGGAGGTGGCTAAGGCTGCCACTCTCAAATGACAAGAAATGCAAATACTGCCTGACAGGCAGACAGAGGCTGCACAAGACACCCCTTCCCCTCCCCCATATCAATCACCATGCACCAGAAAGATGCCTTAGGTATTCATTAAATAGTTTGCTCACTTGTGTCTTTATATTTGCCTATGCATTTAAAAGTAAAAGGCAAAACAAATGTGCACTTACTCCTAGCTTCACTGCTCTGCTCTCCTTTATAAGTCAAACATGATTTACTGTTTTTGATTAGCACATGATGTCAGATAGACTTTCAAACTGCAGCATTTGGAGCTATGAAATACTGTCATATCTTTTAAAGGGCAACTGCAATAAATTAGAAAACATCATCACTATGCTCTTGCCTTGCTTCACTGTGGTCACACATCGTGAACTAGGAGGTTCAGCTCCTTAAAAATGTGAAGGCTGTAATGCCTGATGAATAAGACACTTACATCAACACAATTGGTCTCCTCCTGGTATAAAACAATTAAAGTGCCAACAGCTCAGTGGTTTAGCAGCAGAGCAAAGAACAGCGCTTGCAGGGCTGGGTCAATCTCTCTCTTCCAAAGGCAACGGAGCTGGAGAATGTAGGGACAGTAGCCGGCACACACGCGCTCATGGGATTAAGGGATGCTTCATGGTTTTTTAGTGTCCACTTGTGGTGGAGTGAAACAAAAGCACCAATGGAGTTAGGGGAATTGAGCTTTTACTGTGGGAGGCAATGCAGTATCTTTTCTCCTTGTCCTAAACCAGATCTACAGTGTGGTTAAGTCAGGAATGTAATGTCTTCCCTTCCACACCTGTGAGCAGAGCACATCCCAGAAAGGTCTTATTTCCTCTTCACACAAATATTAAAGAACAAAGTCATGCCTTGTCTGTTTGTTTTCCAGTCTGCTGGCATTAAAACTGTACCCTAAGCACCTATCACGTCTCATGATGCTCTATTAAGTCTTTTCAAAAGTTCTGACTTTGAGTACTGGGGCCATTTGGAAAACAAAAACAAAAACAAACACTGATCCAGTGACTTAGTTGCTTCATGAGGGAAAATCACTCCAGTTCCATTTTCAACGTAACAATTAAATACACGTACACTGTATTAAATATACAAATATGGAGAAAAAACACACCCAGCCTCATTAGCTTCAATAAGCTGTTCTGGTTATGCATCTCTTGCAATTCTTCCATTTGCTGGCTCTGCGTGAGATGCCATGCACAATGAGCCAGAGCCTGAGATGTTAAAATGGAAAAGCTCTTTTGTTTTCTAATTAGTGACCTCCCACATTTTAGTGCTAGAGTTTATATAATCAATCATATAGGACCAAGAGTTCTCATAATCAATTATTGAGTACCTTGGTCCAAGCAGGATGTAAAACCACTCATGTTTGAATTAACATGGTATAGTAAAATCTTGTCTCTCTCAGTACTTTCTTCCTAAGGAAAATTAAAATGTATTGATTTTAGGCAAAAGGCAGAGAGAAATACTAGGAATAATGGTGTGAAATGAAGCAAGGAAATATTTAGAGACTAGAAAACAATGGCAACAAGAGCTTTCTGTTAGAAAAGTATGCAATCACAGTCACTGTTTTGAGGGCTATCTTTTTTTTTTTTTTTTTTTTTACATGAGGGCTATCTTTCTAAGCACTACACAGATCACAGTAATCCCTCTTGATAGAGTCTTTGCACTTGAAATTTGAAAATATCTATATTTACTTCTATGTCCTAAAGAATTGTCTCCAAATTGTTCATTTATTTATTTTTTTAAAGTAGGCTCCACACCCAACATGGGGTTTCATCTCACAGCCCTGAGATCAAGGGACACATGCTCTGTGGACAAAGCCAGCCAAGTTCCCCTAAAAATTGCCTCCAAATTCAATCAATAAATATCTAAGTTGTAAAATCAACTTCTATTCACTCCTTTCCACTCTTATTCTGTCTGTGGTGTCTTTTACAATTGTATGTACTCTAAATATTATGATTACATACTTATTAAAGTCTTATTAAAATTTTCAAACACAGTTGCATGCATTCTAAATACCATGACCACATATTTTTTTCAAACACTCAGAAAAACAAAAGAATTATACAGTGAATATCCACATACTCACTATATAGATCTTACAATGAACATTGTGACATGTTTGCCTCATAATATATCTATTCATTTGCCTATGGTTCTATCCATCCATTAATTCATCCTATTTTTTTTGGTGCATTTCAATATAAGTGGCAGATATCAGTACACTTCACCCCTAAACATGCATATAATTAATTATACCCCAATATATATTTATGTTTTTAAGGTAAATCTTGCAATAAAATGAAAAAAATTAAGTGCATCATTTGATGAGTTTTTAACGAGATTACACAGGAAATGTCACATTGCTATGTAACAGAAAACATCAGTTTTAATTCAGGATCTGAGATTATGATGTTTCTCACCAAAAAAGAATTTCTTTAATGTACTTCCTCTTTCCTAATCTCATCAGTTCCTCAGTGGGCAAGACATTGATAAATGCAACTCCCAATAAAAGAACAGGCACAGAGCACTTGGACTGTGATAATTCTTAGAACTTTCTGAGTCACTGTTTCTTTACTCAAGAACCAGGGGAACACCAAAAAAAAAAAAAAAAAGAACCAGATGAACACCAAGAATTCTCTCCAGAAAACAACATTGATACAACTACTCTCAGGTTTTTTTCTCCCCCCATACAGTCTAAGTTGGCTCACAGACTTTGTGAATTCCATTAATAGGTCCAGGGACCCCAGTCAAGGACCTCAGGATTAGATTGTCAGAATGCTGAACCATCAAGGAGCATTTCCATCATCTGCCATAATTTTAGAACATACTGCAGAGGAAATAGCCTCTGTGAAAGTTAAGTACTTGAAGATAATTCCTTTTGGACAAGCGGCACAGTCTAGGGAGACTTCTGTTAAGAAGAATAAGGCTTACATGATTTCCTACACGCTCCCTCGATGATCAAAATACAACCAACCAAATGAAATCAAAACAAACCAAAAATCTCAGTCTCTGGGTTGTGTTTCCTTCAAGACAGATGGAACCTGGACCATTCTGTCTGCTGAAGGCAACTGCCAGTAAGAGAAGCATAAATGAGAGCTGTGGATCCTGCACAGGGAGTTAACTAGGGATCTAAACAGATGATCCTCAGAAATATGAGGAGCTGAGTTAAAGACTCTTTTCCCCACACACAATCCTTCATTCTTCATCCTTTTTCTTGTCTATTAAAGTCATTATCAGTGATGTACCAACATTAATGGAGGATGACAGATAAATGGAAACTAATTCCATTGTGCCCATTCTTCACTTTATTTCATATGCTGTATTTATTTTATCATTGTGAAAATAAAAATTATTGAGAACTTCTCATAGCTTTGTCAATGACCCTGAACTGTTATTCTTCCTTTTAAGGAAAAAAATAGCATCAGCCAAGAATTTGCCATTGTTTCTAATACAGCCACCTACGTTTTCCCTCTCAGAGAGGACTGCAGACAATGATCCTCTCTGAGGACTCACCTAAGCAGTTAGAGAGGATTTTATTGTGCCCCTGGTCCCCACCTGCAAAAGGCAGGCATTTTCTATTTTATGGTTGAGAAAGCTGCAGCTTTAGAGAAATATTTCATATCCCTATGCTCTGGACAAAGTTTTGTTTTTCTTACTAACTACAGTGTTTTTTCTTATCATCAGAAGACCAACTCGTGGTCTTCTCTATCTGCTCTGTACAGACTGATCTGCCTTCTGTGGTCCTACTTTGGCTCTATCATTTCAGAACTGTGGCATACCAAAACTTGGTCTGGAAGCTTGGTATACTATGGACTACTGCTCACTTTCATCTTCTTGGTTACACTCTGTCGACACTTGCACCCTGTTCATCCTAGGCACATGAGTTATTTGCTCTTCTTTGCTGGGAGACACAGAAGGTTTATGGTTTATGGTGTCTCTCTGGGACCTGGCATGGTAGCACTGAGAGCCCAAAAGAGCCTGTCGATTTTCAGGAACCCATTAAGGAGAGAAAAGGAAAATGTGGAGTCAGGGATGACTCTTCTCCCAGCAAGCACACCTAACTCTCTCTCTACCTTGCTCCTTCCCACTGATGGACTTGCTGGTTTGGGTGTTCAAGGGAATTACTTTAGTTCTCTGATCCACATAATTTTACTTTAATACAACTTAGTTTTATACCATTTCTTTCCTTGAGTAATAATAAAGAAGAGACTAAGAGTTTCAAAATCAAATTATCCATACATTTTGACCATAGTTTTGTACTTGATCAGATGCAACAATGCAACAAGGCCATTCCTCATTTCCCCTTCTTGAAGCTTTGCATTTCTTTTTCCTTTAGTCTCCCTTTCATTAATGCACTCATACACACACACACACCATTTGAATGACAATTTGTGATATTCTTAAAGGAATATTCTGAAGAGAAATTCTAAACATATAGAGATGAGATCCTAAGCATCTTGCAAACTCAAAACCCTTCTACAATTAAGCCAAAGTAGAGGAAGTTTAAGAAAAAAACTGGATTCAGCATAATGAAATCTAAACTTTTTCCATTTATATGTCTTTCTTTTAAATAATAGGGATGCTCACTTCCTTTACTATTTTTTTTAATTTTTAAAAAATGTTTTATTTATTTCTGAAAGAGAGCGCATGAGCAGGGGAGGGTCAGAGAGAGGGAGACACAGAATCTGAAGACAGGCTCCAGGCTCTGAGCTAGCTGTCAGCACAGAGTCCGACGCAGGGCTCGAACCCACGAACTGTGAGATCATGACCTGAGCCGAAGTTGGACGCTTAACCGACTGAGCCACCCAGGCGCCCCACACTTCCTTTACTTTTAAGAAGCAAGAAAACAGGATGTTCTTCAGAGGTTCTTAGGCAATGGAGGGATAGAAAACCTTGCTGTGATTGTTTTAGTGGCTTGTGAAGCCTCAACAAAGGCCCAAAGCAAGAACACAATGTCAACAATGAGACCAGACACCAGTGAGACCAGCTCCTACTACTAGGGTTTGAGCACAAAGGTGGAATTCAGAGGCTATGAAACCACCTGCATGGGACATACCACATGTGATGATGTACAGAGGACTGAGGAGAGTTCACTCGGGCTGCAGTTGCAACCCTCTTCAGACCCAGAAGCATGGGGTTTGAGCTCTAGACACATGTGAGACCCAGCTGGTTTCACTTTGACACTATTTCTTCCCTCACTTTCTTTTCTTATTGAAGTCTTTGACCTATGTTTCCTTCCATGCTTGACACTCACACAAGGCTCTCATTTTTGCCCCCAGACTTGTTTTCCTCCCTTGGAAATCATTTTTGAATATCTCTGGGATCAAAGAAAATAACAGGAATGCTTTTTCACCCTTCTTTAGAAATATTTTATGTTCTCTCTAATGTGTGCTAACATTTCTGTGGCAATCATTAGTGTGTTATATGGTGGTTTCCATCTCTCGGTCTTGGTACCCTCGATGGAAAGCACTTCCTGTCTTCCCCGGAAGTTAGTCATGGACTCTCAACTTGTTCTGACCAATGAAATGTGCACATCCACGTGGTTGCTTGAAGGGCCAGTATTTATCGTATTTCTTCCCCCTGTCACGATGACTGAGGAGGGACATGAGGAGATGTAGCTTCTGTTAGCCCGTGTCTCTTACAGAGCCCCTGATGACTCATATTAGACATACAATATAAGAAATAAACATTTGTTATGGTAAGCCATTGCAAAACCTAACCTATCCTGAAAGATACATGCCTATAATGTCTAATTTGGATCATAAGTCCTCTGATAAAGACTGCAACTTACCAACTCTTTAAAACAATCCTAGCGAGGTGGTTGGTTTTGCCATTCTGTATTCTAATAGGGAAAAAGAACGATGGAAAATATATCTAATTTGCTGAAGGACTCACTACTAGTTAGTGGCAAAGTTGGAACTTGCACCCAGATTTTACTACTCCAATCCCATACTCTTTCTAACTCTATTGTGATAACAGTTAGCTCTTAAATGATATAGGCAGGAGAGAATGTTCACTTCCGAAAGGTAACAGAACAGAATTTGAGAAGGTAATGAGAAAAATACTACAAGTCATGTAAGAAAATCCATGCTTTTATGTTAAGTGAATAGTAGTACACTTACTACTGCCAAGCTTTAGAGTGTTTTGTTTTTGCTTGTGTTTCTTCCTTCTGGCAAGAGAAAAGTTTCCAGGTATCTGGTGGAAAAACTGGGATTCTCATATGAATATCATTCTCAGCTGGGTAAACTGAAGTTAATATAATTTGAATCTGAGTAAAATTCAGGTAATAGTATCTTTTTGAAATTATAAGCATGAGAGATCATGTACGTCAAAGGGGCCTAGAAAGATACATACCAACTGTTAAAAGTGGCCATGTCTGGGAAGAGATCAAGATTTTCTGTAGGGTGGAAACTTTAAAGCTCTACTATGTATGCTTATGTGTTATTTGGATACTTTTTTCCCCCATTTTTTTCATTTTTTAAAACATCTATTTATTATTGAGAAACAGAGAGAGACAGAGCATGAGCATGGGAGTGTCTGAGAGAGGGGGAGACCCAGAATCCAAAGCAGGCTCCAGGCTGTCAGCACAGAGCCCGATACAGGGCTCGAACCCACAAGCGGTGAAATCATGACCTGAGCTGAAGTTGGATGCTCAACCAACTGAGCCAGCCAGGTGTTCCTGGATGCTTTTCAATAAGAGCATATTTATTAATTACTTGTGTTATTAACACACACAAAATGTGATGAACAACTGCTGACCTCAGATGGGTGAGATATAGATGGGTGAGATAGTAATATTGGTAACTGCAATGAAAAACTAGACCTGTTTGACACTTGGCTTAGTTGATCAGCATTGTTTAAAGCTTTGCTACATATCCTTTTGTTTAAGAGAAAATTTTTTAGAAAAAAAGGAAGAAGCAAAATATGTTTTATGCTTAACACTGTATATCCAAATTGAATTATTTTCTGATTTTTTTGGTAATGATATCTATTCAAGGCATTAATGATGAACTAAAATTATAAAGAAGAAAAAAAGAGATAAGATATCACCATAGAAATAATCATGAGTGGCAAATATTACTCAACCTCTTTAACTACAAACACATAAAACACATGTATGAAAAAAGAAAATACTTTAAGACTCTTTGGTCATTACTAAATTAAAAATGAACCCATTAAATTTAACATGCTCTTACTGATACCCTCTTGTTTACAGAAAGGAAACTAGGCTTGAATCTCTTATCTCTAAAGTGATCAACAATTACACAGCATAATGATATTCTGTTGTTCCATAGTTACACCTTATTTTGAGGTATGAGGCAATAAAGCAATGGAATTATTGTCTTCATCCAAAGACTATTTCTTTATAACCATATTATGTAATGAGCATAGAGTCATTACAAGTCAAAAGATTTGGAATTGGTAATTTTTATTTAAAACTTTAACTAGAGATTCTGAAATTCTTATTCTAAACATGATAGTGGTATGCTTCCTATGTTGCTATTATCTATCTTTCATCTATCTATCTATCTATCTATCTATCTATCTATCTATCTATCTATCATCTATCTCTTATCTATATATCTACACACACACTTAGATGGTGAACTCAGAATCCAGGGGGAAGAAACTGACAAGTGAGTACAACTCTAGGGAATTCCACCAACAGTGAGGACTCTGTGTTGTTTGGATATTGCTTTCAGTTGCTTAGTTTGGGAAGAGATAAACACTAGTCTACTACTTCTTCTCAAGTCTATCAAGAGTTGATTAATACTTCCACTTTGTTATACTGTTCATCATCAATAATTATGAGTTTAAACACATAAGAAACATCTAGATGGCACTCTTTAAAATCTCCATTTAATTATGGGAAATCAAATTTCTTAAAAAAATTACAATATGAGACAGTAAGTGTCATAACTCAGGGATCACTTGATAGATGCTGGTTCCCTTATTCTTCCTGATGTGAAAATTATGACAATGTTTAACAAATAAGAGTGATACTTCATAATAAAAAGGAGGAGAATTATGGGATTAATGGTGAAAGGAACATTACCTGTTAATAAATATATTTGTAAGAAGTTGCTGACTATCTGTATTAAGATTGCCACATATTCCTTGTGACATTTGCCATCACTAAAGTTTGGGTTTAAAACTAACACTGAAGCAGCTGTTATTGATTCTCATGCATCTTAACTGCAAAATGATAAAAGAGAGGGATGTCTTCATTGGGGTATATGGCAAAGAGCTTACCAGAGGAGTACTTAATAGTATTTGACTATATTTTCAAATAAAAATGGAGTAAGTTATTATAAGGACCAAGAGTACTATGTTTAAAAGAATTAGAAAATTTTAAAGAGATGTGATGACATAGACATTATTATGTACTGTTTTTAATAAATTAACTGTTCTCTATCAATGTTTTATTTAATCCTTATCCCATTCTCATGCTTTAATCAAGCTAATATTTCACCTTTAACCTGTTTTTGAAGGTAATTCCTCCTGCAGATCTATTGTACTTCTGTTATTTTCAGGAGTGTTAATCTTCAGTAATATAAAATCTTATGTGCATATTTTTCCCTTAAAGGGGATGACCAAATAACCCTTAAAGATAATGTTTTAGTTATCACAGATTATTTGGGGTCAGTAATAGTCCAGAACTCTTTATATCTAAATTCAGGCTCTTTGTCTCAGAATTTAAAGAAAACACACACACATAAATTTACCTTTGGATTTGTGTGATTGCTGACTGAAAGGCTATAGTCAAATATGTCCCTCTGGTGAGCAACATTACTCCATGTAAATGTTTTTTCCCCAAAGAGAAGGATTCAATCAAAAGCAGCTCTTCAGACTTTACCATAAACTTGGAAGACTAAACTTTTATACTTTTTTTTTAATGTTTTTATTTATTTCTAGGAGAGAGAGAGACAGTGTGAGCAGGGGAGGGTCAGAGAGAGAGGGAGTCACAGACTGAAACAGGCTCCAGGCTCTGAGCTGGCAGTCAGCACAGAGCCCGACGCGGGGCTCGAACCCACAAACCGCGAGATCATGACCTAAGCGAAAGTCGGACGCTCAACTGACTAAGCCACCCAGGCACCCCAAGACTAAACGTTTATATACAGTGTGGCAGTGAATGGACAATTAGCAGCCATCCAGCATACATGAGAGCTTTCTGTTCCAGGGCAGAGTCTGCTCCTTCTTTCAAAGGAAGCCTATGAGAATGGAATCTGGAATCCTCATACATTGCTGGTGGGAATGTTAAATAATGCAGCCACTTAATGTTCATAGCAACATTATTCATAATAGCCAAAAAGTGTAAACAACCCAAATGTCTGTCAACTGAAGAATGGATAAATAAAATGTCATATAAGAACAGAATGGAGTATTACTCTGAAAACAAAAAAGAAAAGAAAGAAATAGAATACTAATGCATGCTGCAACAGGGGTGAACCCTGAAAACATTACGTTGAGTGAAAGAAGCCAGTCACAAAAGAGTATATATTATATAATTCCATTGACATGAAATGTCTAGAATTTCAAATCCACAGCAACAGCAAGTAGATTAGTGGCTGTCTGGGGTAATGGGGGATGTAGGGATATGGGAATGGGGAGTAATAGCTAATGGCTACATGGCTTCTTTTTAGGATGATGAAATGTCCTGGAATTAAGATTGTGGTGATGTTTGCACAACACTGAATATACTTAAAACTGCTGAACTGCATACTTTAAATGGGTGAATTTTATACTCTGTGAACTATATTTCAATAAAGTTGTAAAACAGAATTCTGTGCTCTCTCCAGGTACAAAGTCTAAAACCATAATTTTGGGAGTAATTTGCCCATTTTATAATGATGAAGATGAGGATGATGTTGACAATGATACATCAGTGGTTGTACAGAAGTAATATATTAGGCTTTCCATTATTCCATTATACTAATGGAAAGTAGTTTTATTTAGTGGGTGAGATTATGGAATATGTTCTCTTTACATTATGTACTTCCATCATTTTAAAATTTATATATTAAACATGTTATTTCTGTAATCAGAAAAAAAAAGTTGAGTATCAGAGTTTTTAAGAAAAGTTTTAAAGTAGAAGCTCTGGGGAAGATGGATGAAATTGAAGTGGGCTTTATAGGGTGGATGAATTGGATAAAGAAAGGTCAAGGGACGGCAACAGCTTTGTAAGTAGTTCTTTGATTTCTAACATCACTGCTTACTTTGTCTGGACTTCAAGGGTGGAGATGTGTCTGTCTTATTTACCACTGAATCCTCAACGTCTACAATGGTGTCTACAATATAGGAAGTGCTCAATATATGTTAACTGAATCCACGAACAAACATCTGTTGCTAGAGTCATTTCCCTAAAATACAGAGGACAATTAGGGTTACCACGTGCAATATAGGTGTGCCTTTCTACAAATTAGAAAAAGATGTGTCCTTCTCCTAGTTCCTCTCTAGAACTTGTGTCTTCGAGAGTCAGTCATGAGTTCACCCTTGACCTGCTTGAACCCTGCCTCTGGGCCAACTCCCTTTCTTATGACTCCACCCCCAACTGCAAACAGGATAAAATCCATGTGCTTGGAGCAGGCAATCAAAACTTTTCTAAGTATCAACCCCACTTTCCTGTCTCATCAGAACCCTTTTCAACACCTATTTTGTCCTTAAGCCATAGTAATACAACGCTTCCATGTGTTGGATTTCATTACTGCCTTCATCCCAACAATTCAGTGTTTCTATGCCAAATACCTACCATCTAATAAAGATGAGCCCTCCACACTCTGATACTGCTGTCACTCACTGTCCAGGACCTACCCTTTTGTTCTCACGTGCTCCCATTCTGACTCTTCACTCCTTCTTCATCTGAAGTTCTATTCTTGTTCATGGGATTTAGATCAGGTTTTGAGTATGAGGCAGGCACACTAGTTTTTGACTTTGAGCTTTCTTTCTCTTTCTCTGTCTGGTCTTGGACCCCTTTGGACAATTTCCTTGGCCCCTCTGGACAAAACTGTCAGCTTGCCTCGGGAGGAATCAGCAGTCACTTTCCTCTCTCTAACTGACCCAGCACATTGTACAAACCATTAGGGAACCGTGACCATATCATGTTATGTTGTTCCCTGACATATTTCCAACCTTTTGACTTTTGGAGATTCTAATGGAAGGAACTATATTTTAATATTAGGCACTTAGCATTGTGCCTGGCATATATATATATATATCAGATATTCAATAAATTAGTGTGGATAAAATGGATAAATGAAACATGGAGATAGAGAATGATCTCAGCAGAGAAAGTGGGACTTTCGGGGTTTAGGAGGATGGCATCAGAATGTGAAGGATGTTGAAATCCAAACAGAAGAGGCTAGACTAATGGCAGAAAGAAATAAAGGGTCAGTGTAGATTACTGAGAAGGGAAATGACATGATGCAAACAGCATTTTGGAAGACTTATTATGTGTCACCATCAGGGTGGAAGGGAACAAGGGGGAGCTTGTAGTCGTGGCAAGCACTCAATAAATGTTTGCCCTTTGGTTGGTGGAGTCCAGAGACACACTTCCAGAAATACAGGTGTGAGGTGAGAGAATGAAGAAAAGCAGAGAAATTCAAGAGCAGGTTCAAAGCAAAGACACAACGGTCTCACAGGCTGATAGGAAATGCAGAGCAAAGAAGAGCAGAGCCGAACAGGACCACAGGCCAGGAGAGAAAAGCTGGGAGGGGAAGCCAGCTTGGGAAAGGGAGAGCCCAGCTTTGAGTATCTGCAGTTGTGGCGGCCGGTCTGTATGCACACGTGTGTTTATGTGACTGTGTACTAAGGCACGTCTGTGACACAAACCTTGTGCTGTTCCAGTAAGTCCTCCCTCCCACTGTGCACCACCCCCCTCCTGGGTTTCGTTTTCAGCCAACAAAAACAAAATTACTCATAAAATTAATGGAAACAATCTGCCTTTTCCTTGCCATAGAGGGATTTTTTCTTAATTACTTTTTTTATGCCTTTGAATCATATATCCTGTAGCTTGATTAAATTCCTTAGAAGTCAACTAAGCATTAGAGGTTTGCAGTGTGAACCTCAGAGCTGGTGTTTACTTGTCACGTGTAAACAGATACGCTGTGGAAAAGCTGCACTTTGAGCGAGGGTAATGTGTGCACGCTTTCCCTCTTTGGTGCAAAATTTATTCTTCAGCCTTTTCAGGGAAGTAAGATCTGGTTAAAATGTCAGTAAAACCAGAGTCTCTGGATAATTTCTCAATGTAAAGTTAGATTTTCTAATGTGATCTATTATAATTTCTATAGGTCTTTCCTTGGGGAAAAAAAAAGAAGTGCATTCCATCTACATTTTTTCCTTTTGGTTTTCTCAAATTCTCCTTAAGGAGGCATGACAGGTGGCACAATCCTCATCTGAAAGATGTTTCCTGATAGAAACTGAGGACATTAAGGAACTTTACAGATGATCTAGTTTGTGGGGCTGAAACCAGATTAACGGTAAGACCAAGTTCTTTCTACTCCAGCCTCCTACCTCCTAAGCCCCTGAGTGCAAAAGTGAAAAATACTTTTCAGCAATGGGAAAAACTAAGGGAAATCTTGGACAGAGGCCACAGTTAATGGGGCACGAGGGCAGTAAATGTAGACCCTACTTGCCTGCCATCAGGTACTCACTCCTGTGTGCTATGCATGACCAAGGCCAAGTGTGTGCCGCATGAGAGCTTCATGGCAGATGGTTCACGTCTGTCTCCAGTCCCTCCTGGCTTCCCAGCAATAATGGCTTGGTCGCCAGAGAACACTTGAATCAGGTTTTCCCATTTATCTTCATAGTCTGTTCTTTTGTTCATAGTCCATAGCTTCATACCTAAAACCTCTGTAATCTCCAGGCCTGATGACAACGGCTTTATTTCTAAAAGGATGTGCTCATTGTAGAAGTTACAAAAGAGCACAAAAGGCAAGGAAAGTCACCCATAATTCTACCTGATCTAGAGAAAAACACTGTTAACATTTTGCTTATATTTTTGTCTTATTTCTATGCATATAGAGTGTAGTTTAGTTACTGAAATGTAGTTGTACTATACATTGCTGCTTTGCAACTTGTTTCTTTCACTTAATGAAAGGCATAGCATAAATAATAAATACGACTTTAATGACCACTTAAAAGCTATGGTATGAACTGCATTATTAAACTTTTCATCAAAACTAAGTAAACTCCTTGAAGGCAGGAGTGCTGTGGATTTGTAATGCATTTTTCATCCCCAGCATCTAGTAAAGCACCTTTACTTATGATAACACCTATGACGTTTACTGGGAGGAGGAGGAGATCTAGTTGAATTAATCATATGGTTGTCTTTTTGTATCTCAGCTGACAAGGAGAATCTGAAGACTGGATCCATTACAAATGATCCTCTTACCCATTTAACTAAATGGTTATGAATTCTTGGTATTTGAGTGCAATAAAAATAATTCAAGGATATAAAGTTGTAAATTTAATGACAATGTTGGATGGTACTGACTTCTCAAATATACAATTCTAAATCCAAATCACACTGAACCCCTGCCCCAGACTCTTTCATTCTAGGTCAGTAGCAAGGACAGGAATTAATAAAGTTGGGAAAGCACATAAAAAATCCAGTAAGTTCTGTATCCACTGGACATCAGTGAGGTCCTTTGACTTGGGCCCAGCTACAGGGATATGGAGAATACTTGTGTCCTAGATGGTCACTGATTAGCCTTTAGATAATACTTATTGGTTGGCATAACTGGGAGGAAAGTGAATTTGCCTACTTGAAAAACTTTTATAAAACTAAAGTAAAATAATGGTGCACAACAACCACAATGAAATCAGAAACACTTTCAAAGGTCTAGGCAGTCAACATTCCATACATTTGTGTTGCATTTCTAGGACTGCAATCTGGTCATTTTAATAGACTTCATCCTTTTTTGCTTGACCACTCCATAAGTGGTTTCGTTAAACTACATATTCTTCTGCACATTTTAAAGTTGAAATAGTATATTTTTATCATAAATTTCTTTTTTTTTAATGTTTATTTATCTTGAGGGGGGAGAGGGGTAAAGAGAGAGAGGGAGAGAGAATCCCCAGCAAGCTCTGTGATGTCAGTGCAGAGCCTGATGCAGGGCTCAGTCCCACAAACTGTGAGATCATGACCTCAGCCGAAATCAAGAGTTTGATACCTAACCGACTGAGCCACCTAGGTGCCCCTATCATAAATTTCAACAGTAGCAAAGGATGCAGTGTTTGGCTTATTAAAAATGCTGACATTTGAAGCTGAAGATTCTGTATCATTCTTTAAAGTGGATCCAGTGGACTATAACTATATTGGATCTACCATACTCCATTAAAAAGTACATGAATAAATAATTCTTTAACAGTTGGAAATTTTATATCATACATTTTTCTCATTATCTTATACTTCCATTGCATTTCCTTAATAGAATTTTATCCTAATATAATTCATCCTTTTCCTAGAATGTCTTTATCACTCTGTCATACTCTATAACATAAATATGTACAGGAATTTTAATTTAGTCAAAAATTTCCCAAGAAAACTGATCAAAGTGACATGATATTACAACATTGAAAATAATTATAGGGGCGCCTGGGTGGCTTAGTCGGTTAAGCGTCCGACTTTCACTTAGGTCATCATCTCGCGGTTCGTGGGTTCGAGCCCCGCGTCGGGCTCTGTGCTGACTGCCAGCTCAGAGCCTGGAGCCTGTTTTAGTCTGTGACTCCCTCTCTGACCCTCCCCTGCTCACGCTGTCTCTCTCTCTCTCTCCTAGAAATAAATAAAACATTTAAAAAAAAAAAGAAAATAATTATAAAAATACGTACATTTGTAATATAAATATTTATAAAAATAAACCTAAACTTTTATTGGAAATTTATTTCTTAGTAAGGTAGATGAGGATGGCTTCTCTTTCCCCAAGTTAGTTGGAGTATCCCTGGAAGAACAGTATTTATTATAAGAACGAAGCAGCAGGTGTTCTCAAGAAGATGAATTTTGGGACAGAATAGGAAATTGGGAAAAAGTGTGGGTGTAGACAGGCAAATTCATACTACTTTGAAGAGTAGGAAAGACCAATCAGGAACAGATTATGTAGGACTCTATATTCTCCAGTCAGTGGGACTGACTAGAACATTTCTAAGTGGGGAGTGACTGACCAGATTGGTGTTTGAAAAGAAAACTCTCTTAGTTGTGAGGACAATGGATGGTGGTGAGAAACAGGAGTAGGAGTAACTAGAGGCAGAAAAACAATTAAGGAAGCAGATGAGGAAGAAAGAGGGCCTCAACTAAGGCTAGAAGACAAGGAGGAATATAGAAAAGCAAATGGATTTTAAGACAATATTTAGAAAGGACTGACAGGCCTTGGTGGCTCATTCCATGCCTGGTAAAGAGACAGGGCATGTTATGGAGGGTGCTGAGCTTTCCAGTTTGGGCCACTGCACTGATGGTGACATAATTGCTGGATGGAAAAGGGAATATAGAATCTTTTTTTTTTTTAATTTTTTAATGTTTTTAATTTATTTCTGAGAGAGAGAGAGAGAGAGAGAGAGCGAGCAGGGGAGGGTCAGAGAGAGAGGGAGACACAGAATCCAAAGACAGGTTCCAGGCTCTGAGCTGGCCATCAGCACAGAGCCTGATGCAGGGCTCGAACCCACGAACCGTGAGATCATGACTGAGCCAAAGTCAGATGTTTAACTGACTGAGCCACCCAGGTGCCCCAAGGGAATACAGAATCTTGCGCTGAAGGTAGTTCTCACTGTCTCCCTCATGTTTGTTTCAACATCACAGTGAATAAATGAAAAAGTTTATCAGTGCATTTGACCTCACTAACTTCAAGTTCAATAATAAGATGGTCCCTCTAGGCAGGACTTAGTTTGTTCCATAATAAAATTTGTAGACCGTATGTAACTTACTCTTAGTAATAAAGCAACAACCTAAAATCTAGGCCACTTGTTGAAAATAATAGGATGCATTAAGAAACAAACTAACTAGGGGTACCTGGGTGGCTCAGTCAGTTAAGCATCCAACTGCGGCTCAGGTCATGATCTCACGGTAAGTGGGTTTGAGCCCCACGTTGGGCTCTGTGCTGACAACTAGCTCAGAGCCTGGAGCCTGTCTTCAGATTCTGTGTCTTCCTCTCTCTCTGACCCTCCCCTGCTTGCGCTGTCTCTCTCTGACTCTCAAAAATAAATAAAAAACATTAAAGAAAAAATTAAAAAAAAAAAGAAACTATATTTTTAAGAGACTAAATATAAAATGAAGTTAGTCAAAGATTAAATTTGGGCAGTTTGGCTAAATTATACAGCATAAAGGATGTTATTAATTCCATGTGTTATTATGTGTTTAGATTTCAAAGGAGACTATAGTTTAAAGTGGCATTAAAAAAAAAAAGATTTAGGGGCGCCTGGGTGGCTCAGTCAGTTAAGTGTCCAACTTCAGCTTGGATCTCGTGATTCAGGGGTTTGAGTCCTATGTCAGGCTCTGTGCTGACATCTCAGAGTCTGGAGCCTACTTTGGATTCTGTGTCTCCCTCTCTTTCTGCCCCTCTTCCACTCACGCTCTGTCTGTCTCAAAATAAATAAATGTTAAAAAAAATATTTAAAAAACTATTTCATTTGCTCAAAAAAAAAAGGCCTTTTGCTCATATAACACTAGTCATGGCAGCAATGGAGAGGAAGACTGCTTCAGTTGGGAAACCACTTAAAAAAAAAAGAGTTCTGGAGATGGACGGTGGTTAATGGTTTGTGAATGTATTTCATACCGCTGAACTGTACACTTAAAAATGGTCAAGTAGGTAAATTTTATGTGTATTTTAACAGAGTAAAAATAAATGGGAAAAAATTGGATTAAAAACTGGGGAATTTAGAAACAAGTTTTTTAAAAAAGTTATTTGGTTATATTACTTAAAATCATTTTTCCTTTTTATTTGGTATATTCTACATTATAAAAAATTAAATACAACCCCTCCCCAACTGTCCCTCAAATAAATATATTTCTCTCTCTGAAGAAAAAATTCAAACACAAGCAATTAAACTTTTTTTTTTTTATTTTTAAAAATGTTTACATTTATTTTTGAGAGAGAGACACACAGAATGCAAGTGGGGGAGGGGTAGAAAGAGAGAGGGAGACACAGAATCTGAAGCAGGTTCCAGGCTCTGGGTTGTCAGCACCGAGCCTGATGTGGGCTCGAACTCACAAACTGCAAGATCATGACCTGAGCCTAAGTTGGAGGCTCAACCAACTGAGCCACCTGGGTGCCCCTAAAATTATTTTTTTAATTAACAAATCAATTTTCACTAAAGTGAAAGGATCTAACTGTATCTTTCCACTTAAAAACTGTCTTCCTATGTGGACAGTATTACTATTGTGGTCTTCAAACTATTCTAAATGTTATTTTATATTAGAAAACCTGCAAATTTATAATGCATATGGTCTTACACACACATACACACACACAGACACAGAGTCATTTATTTGCACTGTCACCAGCACTAATTTTGGCACACTTACTGGAATCATTCATTATACTGAACAATAAAACACTTAAGAACATTTTCTCTGTATATAAAAGTAGTATGTAGGTACACAGTTGTAAAGCACCACAGAATTAGGGGGAGAAATATACTAAAATGAGCATTTATCCTTATTTTTAGGCCTATGATGAAGTTTGACTACAGTCTTTTCCATATCTGTGAACACACAGGGAACAACTTATCATAACATCACTATCTGACCTCTAAGGAACAGCGCATGTCATCATAGAGCAAAAGTGCTGGCGAAACATTTATCTAGATGAAAGACCTCAAGCAGTTAACCTGCTCAGCAGAGGCAATGCAACCAGGCAACAGGATAATGACCTCTATCCAAATGTGGAAGGTACATCAATTTAATACCCTGACAGCTTGACAAAAGATGATGGCAGCTCAGCAGGAAAACATTAGCCATGATAATGCAGGATACTGTATGTGAAAAGAATAAATTATAAAGCACAATGCTATTTGGGCCGAGTAGGGATTTTTTTTTTTTTTAACCAACTTTATATTTAGGATAGTAGTCATGCCTAAAGCCTCCTTCCATTCTTTTTTACCTGAAGAATATCCTGATAAAAGGAAAAAGGCAGTATGGATTAAACTGATAGCTTAAAAACAAATCGAGTTTCCTAACTAACCCAGGAGGCTCTGCACATCATTTCTGGCAGGCTTGTTACTTTTCAGAGTGGAAAAATCCAGGTAATGGCAAACTGGCTTAATCCATTTGAAAAAGATGGGTAACTTACTCAAATAAGTGTGGACAAGACCAGGCTTCCTGTGTATGTTATTTTGTTTTACTTTTAAAAGGGGGAAGTTACTTGGCACACTTTGGGGGTGCTACCGATCTTCAGCTCTAAAATTTCCCTGCTGCAAATTCAGTTTTTAAAAAAGCAGTTTAATTCTAGAGCGGTAGCATGATCATGTTTGTATGTTTATTCAAGGACCTTTACTCTGTGACAGGGTTCAGCCTGTGAGGTTTTCTCTACACATGGCAGGCAGCTGTCAGAACCAGTGTGAAGGGTGAAAGGGCAGCCCGGCTGCTCTGTTAAATCATGGGGTTCCATCAACATCTCAGAATTCCTGCCGAGTGGGAGCTGGGAGACCACAGATTAGAGTACACTGGAGTGTGTATATTAGGTCACTCAGTGTCTATCAAAGCGATATCACGCCGGTGAGCTGTACAATAGATTTTACTGTGTTCTGTTCAAAGAAAATGTAAGGAAAGTGGACATGTGTGTAGCAGACCACAGCTGAACACTGAATTCTTCTTGTCTTTAAATGGAAGGATTTATTATACACAAGATGAACGAAGAAGAGGGGCACAATCAATAACTTTAGAAATCATGCAAAGCTGGTGATTTTATTCAGCTCTTGGAAATAACTGCTCAGCAGATGTGTGATGAAGCAGTCCAGGGTCTGTGATGAAGGCCCAGCCCAATCGAGGTCTGTATGACTGTGGCTTTGGAGTATGAACTTGCTTTACGATCTTGGATGATCACTTCACCTCAGTTTCACAAAACTTTAGTGTCCTCATTTGTAAATTGGAAATAATAATATCTATGCTTCTATGCTATCTACCTCCCAAAATGGGTAAACAAAAAATATATTACCAAAAAAAAAAAAAAATATATATATATATATTACCAAATGAGAGGACTTTTCAAAAGTTGAAAGGAATACGGCATGATGGTATAATGTGTATATTTTAAAAGTGAAATGTAACTTTTATTAATGGATGTTGGGTCTACATATAAAAATGGAAAATACCTACTCCTTCAATACTTATTGCTTAATTTCTTTTTTAAAAAAGTTTATTTATTTTGAGAAAGACAGAGAGAGTGCAAGCAGAGGAGGGAGCACAGAGAGAGAGAGAGAGAGAGAGAAAGAGAGAGAGAGAGAGAGGGAGAGAATCTCAAGCAGGCTCCATGCTGTCAGCATAGAGCCCATTGCAGGGCACAGACTCAAGAAACTGTGAGATCATGACCTGAGCTGAAGTCAAGAGATGGATGCTTAACTGACTGAGCCACCCAGGTGCCCCACTTAATTCCTCTCTAACAGTGGAAAATACATGTTGCTCAAGAAATCATGTAGTCTTTAACAAGATAATGGAAATAAGGTGAATAGCACCATGGCTGACAGGTGAAGTGAAATTTTAAAGAGCTTAAACATTTTGTTTAGTATTTTATTTCTCAATTAGGACTTCTGCAAAGGCCTCCTCTACTGTGGTAAGTATCCATCTGAGTTTGTGTTAATAACAACAGCTAACACAAACAAAATGTTTACTATGTGCTAGGTACTGTTCTATTCACTTTACAAAAGTTAATTTATTTAATTCACATCAGCATTGTATAAAGTGGCCCCAATTATCAGCTTTGAGGCTAGATCACCATCTTTCAAAAAAAAAAAAAATCAGGTTCCACACTATTATCTCCTTTTGAACTAAGTATATTTTCTAATATTGTAAAGTGAGAAAAACCAACTACCTTCTACAAAAGGGCTTTGTTTCTTACTTATGAGATACTATTTTTTCAACATTTCTTTGAAGATGAGAATAGTATGCCCCAAGAAGTTAAAGTGCTTTGCAAAGGAACCCAGTGGCTGACCAGGATTCACACACTGTCCTGCCTCTCTTTGCATCAGAGGAGCCAACACCCCCATTACCTGGGGGGCAATGTCATCATGGGAACTTGGCTGATTTGGAGCCCAAAACTGAGACATCAGATTGAGACCTAATTAGTTACCTAGAAAACAGCCCAAAATGCAACATGGCATTGAGACTGGGTTCACATTGGAGCCATTAGTCCTGGCTACATTATAGCAATCGGCTTGGTAGTGAGTTGCTTTAGTGTGAATTCAGCAATGGTCACCATGTCAAAAACGCACCTTCTAGGCAAGGGAATTGAAAAGATCCTTATGGCCATATGTCTACATTCATCTAGGTGAAATGTACTTCTAACATGTGCCATTATGAATGCAGAAAAGATACCATATAATGAGGCAAATGTGGGGATCTTTGTTTTTTCTTTTTTAAATTAGAAAATTTTTTTCACTGTTGTTTGGAAACAAGTCCCTGAAAATCTTTAAAAGATAGTAAAGAAATTCTTAGATTGAATTCAATTTTGTCTGTTTGTTACTGGATGACAAAAGGTTGTGAAAACCAAATAGGCATCTATAGAGCTGCATGGAACAGCTTTGTAGCTTTCTCTTCAATAAATTCAGATTGTCTTTGTATCCAGTGACCTTTTAGGGGGAATTTAAAATAAAAAAAAATCAAAAGACACAGTACAATTTGTCTATACCAAAGACCCAATTATAATTCTCAGCCTCATCTTTTACGGTTACCTCTCAAAATTGAGCTTCAGTGAGCAAGAACTGAAAACTATTCCTCTTTTCTGAATTATATTCTCAAGTAAGGATCTGGGTGCTTCCTTTCCAGCCCTTGTGGATGAATGCCCTCATTGGTGATTGATTCTTTAATGAGCTTCACCAGTAGGTCCAGGAGCACAGACGCTGCCCAGCTCTCTAAATTTTAATAAGTAATCACTTCAGATGCAAATTGAGCTGTGTTGTTGGAACAGGTTGGAGAAACTAGAGAGTATGAACAACATAAACTGAAATTGAGATGCATTTACAAACACATTCCCATGTTCTCAGAGACCTTATAAATTAAAAAGGAAAATGCCAAATGACTTGGATGGCAAAACCAGCCACAATCATCAGCTTCTAGGCTGGATCAGCATCTGATTAAAAAATATAAGGCTCTGTATTATGATCTTATTATAGGTTAAATTCATATTTTTTAATGTTTCTTTACTTTTGAGAAAGAGAGACAGAACACAAGCACGGGAGGAGCAGAGAGAGAGAGAGAGAGAGGGAGCCACAGAATCCAAAGGAGGTTCCAGGCTCTGAGCTGTCAGTATTGAGCCTGACATGGGCCTCGAACCCACAAACCCTGAGGTCATGACCTGAGCCAAAGTCGGACGCTTAACCAACTGAGCCACCCAAGTTTAACCTGGGGTTAAATTCATTTTCTAATCTTGTAAAATGTAAACGGAAAGGCATCCAACTGCCTTTTAGAATACAATTTCAGTTCCTAGATTTTGTCATCAGGAGGGCAACTAAGCCTGCTATATTGCTTTAAAAAATTAATTTAACAGGCACTTCAAGTTCAGCCACTTTGCAAGGCCACCCTATTTATTCATAAATTTTATTAATTCTGAAGCCAGTTGCTCCTCAATGGTGTATTTATGTTCAACTAGGTCAGGTCCACTGGGATGATATTTGGTCTTTCACAGCAGACACACAGGGCCTGTACGGGCAGCAGGCTCAAGCTACCGAACACACTTCTTTTCCTAAGGTATGACTACATGAATTTGTTAGACTTTTGTAAAAAAAAAAAAAATCTGTATAGAAATCCAGATATGCATCTCACGAGTCTCTATATGAGACCTTGTACACATAAGGCTGACAGTGACACATTGCCTCCTGATTAGGGAAACAGGCATTTGGCAAACAGTTCATTTGTGATGGTTTGTGGGGTTTGGTAGAGTTAACAGTGAAGGGCACCGACAAGGAAACACTGAAAACCGCTCTTATATTAGTTTGCTCAAAAAGTATACACTTGTTGGCCAAACCTACAAACCACACATTTTCAAGCATGTTGCAACAGAATAAAATTTAGTAAAGACATAGGTGAAATGAAAAAAAAAAATTCATGCTTATATTCCTCAATAATGCCATGACTGACCAACTATGAGTATGATGATGCTATAGACAGACCTTTAAAATCAAATCAATGCACAGGCGACAGACATTCAAAATGTTCAAATGCACATTAAGAGTCTCGCTTCTCCTTTCCGTAAAAGGGGTGCACAGCTTACTTCGAGAACTATTTGAACCATCCTCAGTCAATGGGGATGTCCACTTTCTTGGTCTTCCTGCTCTCTGATTTTAATCAGAGGAATATGGTGAACGCTATGCCCTTTTGAAGCTGTTGTTAGCCAGAACTCACTGATGATGACCTAGCCCAGAACATTTGAGTTGAAAGGGCTTCCAAAGACCAAAACTCTATCCTTATTTTAGAGAAAGGGAGCCAGAGGCCTCACAGAGATTAGGTGACATATTCAAAGTCACACAGATAGTAGGTGATAAGGTTAGATTTAGTCCAAAACCCATGTCTTTGGGTTCCTAATATGGTATTCATTCACCCTCTCACCCTCAATGTGATGAAAGACAAATAAATGACACCAATTCCTTACAGTTTCTAAGTCAGCACATGATTATTAGATGCTGTTGACTCTGTGAGTTCTCTGAGGTTTGAAGAAATGCAATGCATGCTAAATGTCACAGGCCTGGAAGTAATCAAAAGGAAGCTGAATGTTAGTTGCTACTCTGCATAATGCTTGCAACATATCTGTGGTCGGTTGCAATGTATTATTAGAGCTTGGGTTTTGTTGTGACTGTATGAACCAAGCCACACAGGGAACGCTGAGGAGCGATCACAAAAATACCTTTCTTTCCCTACTGTCCCTCAAGCAGCAGGGATCAAATAACTGTTTCTCAGCTGTCTGTCGTTTAAACAAAAATATCTCCTTCACTCTACATGTATCTGTGGCAACTTGGTGTTACTTCCTCTTCTCTGTTCTGTTCTATTTTTTAGACCCCAACCTTGGATCACCAGGGGATACTGGGACTAGAAAGGACCTGACATGATGTTTTACAAATTTATCTCAGATTCCTTCAGTACGTCACAGTTTGTGTTCAGTAACAGCAGGCAGCGAGAGCAGGCAGGCAGAGTGGTCTGCAACTGGACTTGGGGCTTGCAGAATCCTCGGCCGCCACGCTAGGTACTTGAAGGGCTTTTCATTCGAAGTACAGCAGTTTTCATCTCTATTTCAGGCCAGCTTCTATTATGCCAACGTTGTAATAATGGCGTGTTTTATTCATCTGCAACATAGTCAAGCCTTTCTACATTTGTCTAGGAAATCACAGATGAGACTTGGAGGGGCCATATGGAGTCCACACTATTTCCTAAGTGCACACAAGTCCCCCAGTTCTTTTACCCTGACTCTGGCCTGGCCATGTGCTAACCCAGTGTGTTTCTTTTCTTCGCTCTCTGTCTTTTTTATTTATTTTATTTTAGAGAGAGAACGAGAGTGTGTGCATAAACAGGGGAGAGGGTCAGAGAAAAAGAGAGAAAGAGGATCTTAAGTAAGCTCCATGCTCAGTGCAGAGCCTGATGTGGGGCCTGATCCTGACTCCACAACCCTGGGATCATGACCTGAGCTGAAATCGAGTCAGAGGCTCAACCAACTAAGCCACCCAAGTGCCTCTACCTCGTCAGGTTTCTTACATCTAACTTTGCCCTACTGGTCTCATGTGTAAAATGAATATAGATAATGATAGTTTTCCTTTAGGGTTGTTCCGGGGATTTAATAAGTAAAGTGCAAGACTTACATAGGGTCTGGCATCTTAGCCAGACTAATATATAAATATTAGTTATTATGATTATTTCTACTCCACAGAGTTAAGACTTCCTTATAGTTTTGGAACTCAATTGTCTGTGATTACTTTTGCATCAGTGAAGAAATGGCTTGTTAAGCTAATGAACATCATATGGCTATACCATAATTGATTCAACCATTCACCTATTACTGGACATTTAGTGTGCTTCCAATGTTCTGCTACGTAGATGCTGTTGTATGCTAGCTGCACTTCTAGGAATCTATTCTTATAGCTTCCCTATGAGATAGATGCACTTAATATTGCCATTTTCCAAATGAGGGAACTAAGACTTAGACAATATAAATACAATTTGATTATACAGCTATTGAAGTGTTACATGTTAGATTCAAGCCCATGCTTTTGGATCTCAAAGCCTTAATGAACTCCTTATACATGTTCTTATCCAAAATGGTTACAATAGCAACTAGTTTGTGCATGTAAAGTTGCAAACCTCATTTATCTAAAATTTTTCTCATATTGACCATCTCATTCCTCAATAATTCAGTATAACTGCAGTGTTATTTTCCTTTTGGGCTTAAACTACTCAATTTTACTTATTTATTTTTTTTTGAAGTTTAGTTATTTTGAGAAAGAGTGAGCATGGGGGAGGGGCAGAGAGAAAGAGAGGGAGGGGGAGAGAGAGAGAGAGAGAGAGAGAGACTTCCAAGCAGGCTATGCACTGTCAGAGCAGAACCGGACACCAGGCTTGAACCCACAAACTGTGAGATCATGACCTGAACCGAAATCAAGAGTCAGATGTTCAACTGGCTTAGACACCTAGACATCCCTAAACTCCTTAATTTTAAACGCTCGACTTGTTATTAGGAATGCTTATGTTGCAAAACCACCAGCAGCTTCACAAAACCTTGTGCTGGCTTTTAAAGGACCTAGACATTTCCTTGCACCAATTTATTCCAGTCTCCCTGGACCAGCAAGACACAGGGTAGACATGAAGAGCCAATTTCAGGGACTCAAAACAGACAATTTAATTATATTCCAGCAAGAAGATTTTTGTTGCTGCTTTCACTGGCCACAAGTTTGTATAGCACATTTAATACAATCTGACCAACTACCTTGTTCATCAGGAGGGAAGTTCCTGCCATCACTATGGGAGCAGTGTGAACAAATCCCGTGGGTGCTACTTTTAAGAACATGCAGACACATCTGTTTTTTTGAAAACAGAGATGATAATTGGGGAACAATTATGTAAGTATGCTAAAGACATAATTTGTATGATTGTATATACAACATTTCCCAGAGAAAGAAATCTGGAATGGCTTTGGCAATGCTATACATCCCAACTGAGACTGACTGCTCGGACGACATGTCCCTTCTCTTAAGAGGACTTATAACCATAATAATGGCTAAAATTTATAGATCACTTACTACATGCCTGGCAATATTCTAAGTACTTTATATGTCTTAGCTCCATTTAACTCTCATGACAACCCTGTGAGGTAGATGCAGTTATTATACTACTATTTTTTTTCTCCATTTTATACATGAAGAACCAGAGGTGTGAAGAGGGTAAGTAACTTCTCCAGGTTACAGAGTCAGTAAGTGTGAAGCTGGGATTTGAACCTGGTAGTCTGACTGTGGGGCCTTTGCTCTCTTACAACTCTAGGCCTGTGGGTTCCCTCCGTCCCTAGCTCCCTTGCCCTCTGTCCTCTCAACCCAGTTCACAGTAACCTGCTTTCATTCACCCTTCCCATCTGCTCCTCAACTGGTGTCTTAACAGGGCCACTCTCCACGCTTGAACTCCCCGGACTTCTGCCTCCCACCTCTCCCAAAGTCTCTACCTCTCCCACGAGGTTGTCCCTCACAGGGAAAAGAATGTAAAGGTATCACTGAACCAACAATGAAACCACTTCCCTTCAACATAAGGCTTGAATGATCTGCTAGGATTGCATGGAGAAGAAACACTTTGTAAAAAAAAAAAATGATAACGTACTTATTAAATCAAATACATAGCTTTAGAGAAAATGGTGTTTTAAGAGAACACTGCACCCAGTGCAATTTCTTGTACATCCACAAGGCAAAAAATAAATATGTATGGAGTAACTGAATGAAGGAAGTCAACTTGGGACTGTGGGATTTGAAAAGAAGTTTGTGAAAACTTAAACTTGGATGTTTTTGTTGGATTGCTTTAAGAAGATGCTCTGGTGCACCAAAGACCATTTTGTCAGAATATATATAATCTAATGTTTCCATGTGTTATAAAGTCCTCCATTGAGGGTTTTCCAGCAAGTCTGTCCAGGCTAATGCCACTTGCCTGCCAAAGAAGGCAGTGACTGTGCTCTTTTACGTGCTTCCTTTCATGAGTTTTTAAAAAATAACAAATATTTCAGACAGCAAAAGAAAAGCTAATCTTTCTTAAGTATCAAGTTTGGAGAAGGCAGAATAGTTAATTTGCTTCTCAACTTCTTCAGTGCAGATTTTCTGACTTCAGCGCTACATAAAAAAATGTCGTTACAGTTCATGTTGGTGTGCTACTTTTGAACTGTTAATAGAAATTATTGACAGACAAATTTAAAAAAAAAGACCAATGTTTTATTTATTATGTCCTAGCTATGTGCTGAAAGCCAACAAGACTTTAGCAGTATCTATAGCTTTGTTGTCTTAATATGTGGTTTAAGTATTTATTTTCCAATCATATGTTAGATTTTAAAAGCCATCTTGAGCTCATTTATTTTTTGTGTCTGTGTCTGCCTCAAGATGTTTTGAAACAGTAAAGGCCAGGATTTGTTGATAAGAGAGTATAATTAAAATAATGAAGAGGTAGACTGACTCAGTCATAAGAGTTTGATTTTGGTACCTTCATTCCACGGCTATTTTAGTCCATCAGAAAAATAGCTTGAGCTGTTACCCTGAATGAAAGTAAAGTTATTTCTCACTCTGCTCTGGTGTTGTAGAAAAATGCACTGTTTTGAGCAATAATGTCTTGATTTCTGAAAGAAGTAAATTCAGTTTTCCAGAATTACCTTCTCCTCTTTTTTTTTTTAATTTTTTTAATGTTTTATTTATTTCTAGGAGAGAGAGAGACAGCGTGAACAGGGGAGGGTCAGAGAGAGAGGGAGTCACAGACTGAAACACGCTCCAGGCTCTGAGCTGGCAGTCAGCACAGGGCCCGACGCGGGGCTCGAACCCACGAACCGTGAGATCATGACCTAAGCGAAAGTCGGACGCTTAACCGACTAAGCCACCCAGGCGCCCCACCTTCTCCTCTTTCTAACAAACCCACCCTCTCACCATCTGCCTGTCCTGCCCTGTGCATACACATATCCTTACTGCCCCACCACTGATTCTGTGCTGGGACAGCTCCTGCCTGAACCCTGTCTGTTCACCTACCCTCTTCCAACCCACAATATCCAAAATCCTACCAACACGTACAGATTCATATCAAACCCTACCTCCATTAGGAGTGTTCCAGCCAGGAGCAGTGTCTCCCCAACCAGAGTATCGACACAGATCAGACTTATCATTCCATGGTTTATGTGGGACTCCGTCTCCCTCCCCAGTGAGACTGTGAACCCCCTGGGATCAGGGACTCTGGAGACTTGAAGTCAATAATTTATCTTTTGTATTATATATAAATTTGTAAATTGCCGTCAATCACAAGATAAATGAGCTGTGGCATAAATACCTAATGTCTATGACAGGATTCAGTATGGATTTGTTGTGTATGGCTTATCAGAGTAATTATTATTGTGTAGTGCTACCTTGTACTCTGAAAAACCCATTAACATCCACTCCACGTAAGTGGAGTTGACGAATATATTATAGTAAAGGGAATGAAAAAAAGGAAATAGCAAGGGGACTGAAATAATGAAAATCTTTAAAAATATACACAGTATATGGTAAATATTTGATTACCTATAAAATGAATGGAGAACTAGAAACTCAATGTGGGCTCTAGGTTTCGGTCATCTGTTGAACTACACATTTCCACACAAGTATTTACGGGCCACAAGTTGCTCACTTGAATTTATTTCCCCTCCTTGTCATAACACACCTTTATATGTATATTACCCAGGTGGTGGCTGGAAGCTTTTCTTTAGATCTGGGTAAGCCAGATCTAAATTTCTCAGCCCATGAGAGTCCACAATCCCCAAGATTTCTGTAAATTCCAGGGGCAGGAGTGATGATTATGTTGCTATGGCCCAGGGCTCTGGGGTTCTTCCACCTGCTGGGACTTGTACACTGAAACTCAGTTCAAGACAGATGCTGTTAGTGGAATCTGCTGAAGGCTTGGGGAAGGCAGAGCCAAAAGCACATGGTCTTATGCCACCCAAATGGCTCTTTTCTCCCTATTCTGCTTTTTTCCTCCATCCTGGATAAAGTAATTCAGATATTTTAGAGACAATCTTGGTACCATCTCTTTCTTCCACTCGAGGTGGATCTCATTTCTAAATAATCTTTAATCAATATTTCTTCAGATGAAAGTAGAGTCCAGCTGTAAACACTGTAAACATGTCTTCCTATTATACTCATGTGTTAAAAAAGTAGAATATGACCAAAAAGCTCCAAACTAGAGGGGAACCAGGGGCATATCTAACCCTGCTGCCCTATCTCTAAAGCTCCCTTATCATCTGTGACTGAAATCACAGGTGTTCTATAAACACCAACAAAGGCATATTCTAGACTCTATCATCAAGTTGAATTGGAAACCTTCCATCCTAGACTGGTAAGTCTGATTTTGTGCTTTTCTTTTTTTTCTAGATGCACAACTCAGACTTATATCCAATTTTATTTTCTTCCCTCTCTGCTTGAGGCCACCATGCTTTTCAACCCATGCAACAGTTTCACTTTCCCTTGCCTTTGCGCAGTGTCTGCCCCCATCTAAAGCTGAGACAGAGCTTTAGATAATATGGGCTTTGAATAACTGGCCTACACGTAATGGATAATTAGATCTGCTTTAGATTTCAGATTATTTCCAAATTTCCATGTGTTCAGGATTCTCATGATGCTGAGTTATCCATTTCTACAGAAAACTCTCTTTTTCACCAGTTGAAGCAGTGAAGACAAGGAAAGGCAGGAAGTGACTATACCTCAGAAGATAACAGCAGACAATAGTGTTACCATGCTGAATGGCTCAGCCAATAAACCAATCTACGGCTGTGATGCTATTAGATATGAGCACCTGAAGTAGCCCATTCCGTACCTTTTAACCACCTTAATTATTCCCTGGCAAAACTGTCCTCACAATTTGTTTTTACTTAGAAAACACAGTATCCTGTAGTCATGACACCAAGCCAACATTTTCTGTTTCCAGTTAAGAGATATATAAAGATGTCAGAAAATATTTGCACAAACAGGGCTGTTTTTCACTGGAAGGGTACTTTTAGAGCCTAGTTACTGCAATATCAACTCTGTATTGTTCTATGACCATGAAGCACACAATTGAAATTGGCAGGTTTTTTTTTTTTTTCCTATTAGCAGCATATCACATTTGTTGGGTATTAGAGAAAGTGTTCACAGATATTAAAAGTTTTTTTTTTTTCCTCCTGGGAAAGGCACATCATTAAAAATACAACATAATTTCCATTCTTTTTTGGAGTCCTGAAGTTTAAGAATGTAATTTTTTGGGGTGCTTCAAGATAACCAGCATATTAAATATCTACTCCTCACCCTTTACCTCATACATAACCTGACTATATCTAAGCTGGAGAAAGATGTTAACCCTTTGGCCATCAGTTCTTTAGCTCTGACAGGGCAGAAAGATCACTCACTATATACACCTGCCCTAGAACAGCCTGTCACGATCCTCCTTTTCTATAGCAATTTTCAATATCATGTAACTTATCTTGGAAAGGACGCATTACTTCACAGAGAACGCCACTGAGGAATTAGAGAAAGTTCTATATTAATCGAAATTAATATGTAAGTTGTGACCAATTCCACATGTCCAAAGTAACAAATCTGGAAGTGCCATGCCCAACTGAGATGTCAAAAACTTCTAAGTTTGGCAAATGGCTATTGTGAGAGAAACAGGAAGTTTCTTGGGAGCTGTAGAACTCATCATGGCCTTGGAGAACAAATAGTAGCATCACAGATGGTAAGTGCCAGACCAGATGCTTCTGTGGCCATGATGAACTCCAGAGTGGTGAGCCAGGCAATCAAAGCAAGAGTGTTCATGGTAAAGTGGGGCTCCACATTGAATTACATTTGGATGACAAGGACAGTAGCCACCACTTATCATATGTTCATGGGGTGCTAGGAGTCAGCATTAACGCCCATCTGCCCAACCATCCTGCCAGATCAGCATATACAAGTGTCAAGCACTTTCCTTGAACCAGGCAAATACTAGTCTAAGTGCCTTACACGGGTCACCTCAGTCATTCATCACAAGTCATGAGGTATGATTATGGTTACTATCGCTGTCTAGAAGGAGAAGTGGGAGCTCTGTTCCCAAAGCCACAGTCAATAAGTGTCAGAACCTAGACAGTTGATTCTGAAACCAGAGCTCTTAATGGACATGCCACAATGCCTTGATGCCTCTCAGATAATATAAGGCATTTGACATCTCTCCTCAATGAATTTTCCAACAGCTTTGTGAGATCAGTGTTAACTATCCTTACTCAGATAAAGAAAAAAAGCCTCCAAGAGTCTTTGGGACTTGACCCTCAACACACAGTGAGAAATGATGCTTTTGAGATTTGAATCCAGGTCTGTAAGAATCTCAAGTACAACTAGAAGCATGATGTGTCTCACATGTCATAGAGTCTCTTGCCTGTCATGGATAAAAGCTGATGGTAGCCAGAGTTTAGGCGATCACATCTCAAAATCTCAGGGGACATAAGATCTTTTCAGCTAGAAATTGCTTTTCATACTTACACATCTTTTCTTCTTACAGAGAAAAAATGAAATATGTGATCCAGCAATTTCTTCAATGAACATTATCTTCCATTATAGGCTGGACTCAAATTCAAAATTCTCTGTCCACTCTTTTCCTTGTTTGAAATGTTTTTGAGCACTTAAGTCACACTAAGTCACACGGGTGGAAAATTAATCACTGGAGACATGTAATGCACAAAATATGGAAATAATAGCTGCTTAAATTAAAATATAGGTTGTATCATCCAAATGAAGGCTGATCCAAAAATGGCATGTCAAACCACTAACATTTCCTTAACTGTTATTTATTTGCATGTTCTCTAGTTTTGTCTACAGCGTTTTCCTGGGTCTGCTCAGGCTCCAGTGCTGGGTGTGCCAAGAGCTCAGCGCTGTATAAATAGTTTCAAATGCACAGAATGTGATGGAAATCTCATCTGAAACCATATGGCCTTTCACAAATGCTCCAAATGGCCTCTACTCAAAGGTACAAGATTTAAAAAGTAATCCTGCCACCATTAAAAATATATGAATAAATAAATGACAGCAATGACTTCCTTTTCCCTACTGGATTCGTGGACGGGTTAGGGAGTATGAATTGCTTCTGCTCTGTGGCTGATTTTCAGTTCAGATAACTCATCTTTATTCATTTCCTTTCAGTCGTGATGAGCCATATTGAGAGCAGCTGTAGGCAAGAGAGAGAGAGAAAAAAAGGATCTCCTCACTCCCTCCTTTAAATCGTTGTCAAACAGCCATTATAAAGAATCCATCTGGGTTCAGTGCTTTGCTGGGCACCCAAGAAATAATAGAAAACAGGAGGAAGAAAAACAGTTTAAACTGAATCTAACAAAGAGATTTAAAAATTACCCAAACACATGTTTTGGGGAAAAATCAACCTCAGGATGATTTAATGCAAAGTCGGGAAGACCAGACCTAAAGGGAAAGTGCATTTCAAATTAAATTCAAAACCAAAGCAAACCAAAGTGTACTTTAAAGGTGACAGACATACCAACAGGCAGGTATCCTTACAGTAAGAAGTCTGGCGGCCAGTTCTAGTGAGAGTTACTTATAAATTTAGAAGGCAATAAGTGAATGTCAATAAGCCAAGCCTTAAAAAGTACTAAGAGTGAAATGACTATGGGAACACAACTTGCACAAAGTGAAATAAGAAATGATTTACATTAATGATTGAGATTTTATATCTGAAAAGGTATTTCCAGGTTTAAACAGCAAATGAATGGGGATCAAAATTCAATTTTTGTTTTCTTTTCTCTCTCTTTTAATTTTGGATGAATGATGAATATTTTTTTGGATCTGAAGTAGAAAGCAAATGCTTTTAACATTTTACTTAAAATGATTTCATCTGGTTTAATACATAAACCCAACAGAGATCTTGTTTATGGATCATTCTACTATACTTCAATGACACAAAAATGGCTTCAGTTTCAAAGGGGAGAGTTGGCAAGTGATTACTGCATAAAATATCGCAGTCTTGTTTGTTTTACAGCATTTTTGTTCATGCGTTTTTAATGGTTACATGAACCAAATGCTTAGGCAGCTGCACTGAAGATGGAATGAATGAGAAACAAAGATCTGCTAGAGGGCAAGCTGGAAGACTAACTGCCTTGTGAGTTTTCTTGAAATATGACCAACAGAGCAAAGAAGAATTCTAAGTAGTGTTTGAAAATGACCAAGAAAGCACAATGACTAAAATTCACAAACCAAGTTTTAAGAAGCTAGAAGGAAAAGTCAACAGAAGAACCATCAAAATACACAAAGAAAATCCAAACTCTCTTGCTTTTCATTTATTAGCTAGAATTAGCAATGGCTTTTACTTCTCATCACCTCTGAACTCTGCCATCTTGGCACTGCTGAGTACCCTCTCCCTTGTGACATTTACTCTGCCATGGCTCCCACAGTTTGTTTCTCTATCTACCTCTGCAATCTTCTCTGTCTCTGTGCCCATTTGGTTTTCCTTCTGGCTTCCTTCCATCTCCACTTACCTCCTACAGTCCAGGGTCCTAAGTCTCACTCTCTCTTGGAAGTGCCTCTATTTCTGGGTCACCATGTCACTTCTGATCATTCCTAAAATCTACATGGCCTTCCTCAGTATCCACTCTGCAACCTACAGACACCAGCCTCTGTCCCTCTGCCACTGTGTCAACTTCAGTATGGTCAGAGCCACCTCCATCACTAAGAGATCCATCCCCCAGGCTTAAAAATGGTAACTTTTTGTTGTTGTTAACTTTTTTCTCTCCTTTTGTGAGTATAAACTTTCAGTCATTCAGTCCTACTGATTTATCAAAGATTTCTCTCTGTATTTTTTCTCTCATTAATGGACTCTAGGCTCTTACCACTTCAAGCCTAAATTATTGCCATAATAATACTATTAACAACTCAGTAGTGTCAACTATCATGAGCCGAGCATTGTTCTGAATGCTTCCTATGAATTATCTCATTATACAGGAAGAAACTAAGCACAGAGATGTACTTATCTGCCTGAAGTCACACAGCAAAGCAGAGTCAGGATTTGAAGCAAAGCTGTCTAATCCTAATGTTCTTTAGCACTATCTTGAATTGTTTCTCACAGAATCTCTCATCCAAGCCATGTTGCACATTACATCTAATTTATTTTTCTAAAGTAGTGTTTTAGGGGCACCTGGCTGGCTCAGTAGGTAAAGCACAGGACTCTCAATATCAGGGTTGTGAGCTAAAGCCTCAAATTGTACATGGAGCCTACTTAAAAAACAAATAAAAAAATAAAATAGTGTTTTAAATGCAGCTATCTGTATTAGCAACTTTAATCATCCATACCCAGGGCTCAAAATTTGAGTTAAATTTCCTTCTCTTAAGGAAATAATTACTTGTGTTGGGAAGATTTATATATATATACGTACATTTTTTATATACATATATATACATATATGTGTGTGTATATATATATATATACATATATATATATATATATATATATATGTATATATGTATATATATACATGGATCATCACTGTAACATGATTTACAATAGTTCAAAGTTGGAAACAACTTCAATGTTCAATGGTTGGTTAAACAGAATTGTGGCACATTCATATGAGGGATATACACCATTAAAAATGACATTGCAGAAGAGGATTTGGTGACATGGGACAATGTTTAAGATTTACTCAGTGGCAAAAAAAAGATTATATAAGTTACATAGAGCATGAATACAATTTTGTGGGGGGAAAAGCAAAACAAAAACAAAAAAACAAATACACCAAAATGTTAACAAAAACTGTTTGGAGGTATTGGGACTCTAAGAGATTTATTTTCATGCTTCTCCAAAATTTTTATAATGAATATATATGATACATTATAATCAGAGATCCCTCACATCGTAAATGTTATCTAAAAAACAATATTCATATCCCACTACTTCTACAGTGTCATTTCCTTGCTCAAGGACTCAACAATAAATACTTACTATCTGTTATAGTAGGTTGAAAATTTCCATGCCTTCAATGAAGCACCTTCATCTAAGGCTTCTTAGTTCTCGAATCCCAACTTCTGTGTGTTTCCAGGAGAATGATCCCAGCCGTAGAAGATTTCATTAGGCTTCCCCTTTCATACCCCCCACCAGCTTCACAGTTGGTGGAGGCCCAGCCAGGCTCTCACATAACTCACTCCTCACTAATGCAGATCCATCCATCCATCCATCCATCCTGGGTTCTTAGACTCTAACTTGGATTTATTTATAAACGTTTGGTATATCTTTCTAGTTTTACCATGTGTGGAAAATGGCACTCAACCTACATTACAAAAGTCATCATTACCATACACAAGTCAGGCAAGTGGTAATAATGCTTCCCCCATTTAGTGCTTTAATTTTAGTATTTACATGCTGGCTTTAGCTGCTATTCTCTGTCTCCTGTACCATGTTTTTCACACTCAGGCTACGGTACTTCCCACCTAAATTAAAGTGATATATTTACATGTATGTTTCTCCTGCCCAATTGTCAGTTCCTTGAATGCAGTAAAAATACATAACTGAGTTTAACTGCTCCAGCACATAGCACTTAGCAGTACTTAATAAACACTTATTGGAATGAATTGCAGATTGGCAGAAATAGGTAAATCTGTATCTAAAATAAATATAAGCTGTTTGAGGAAAATACTGAGAGCAACTTTCCCATGATTTATTACTGGACTATAATACCAGCGCCAGATTAAGATCTCCATGAATGAAATTGTTAAAGGTAAAAAATAATTCCTAGCTCCAGTTAGCTTTGCCAGATACCTAAGAGATGCATAAAAGTGAACATGAAAATAAAATGTAAGTCTTACACATCATACTGATTTCTTATATCAGAAGACTGTTCTTATCTAGAGATTTAGAGATAAAATGGGAGGAAGGAGGAAGAAGAAAAAATAATTTTCACTGATTGTGAATCTTCTCAAATGGCAACTCCAACTGCCACTTTTTTCCACTATATTCTAAATTACTCTAAAGTTGCTATGTATTTGTGGAGACCAAAAGATCATACCATGATACTGTATGAATAAGTGGCCTATATATGGGGAGCTATAATTTTTCTGTGGAATATTGGAGAAGTTGTAACCACAAGGAAAGTCTGGTTGGTTAATATAGCCAATCAAGCCACTGGTTGTGTTTCAGTATACCATGATCCCAAATACACAGGCGTGGTTTTATATAATACATGGGTATAAGTCCAACTGAGTCTGCATGCTCTAAGGATTCTTCATCATGTTGGCCCTAATTTCCCTTTCTTTAGACTACTTCACCTCTCTTTGAGCTCAATAGGCCATAACATTACATCATAAGTGGGTAATACTGAGACTCATCTTTCCATCTAAGCAACCATATAAAGTAGATATTTAACTACTAGTGGATTCTGTCATCCTGGATCAAAGGAAGAATATGCAGGGGGGAAAAAAGGGATGCATTTTCCCTCTTCTTCATCTATGGGATAATGACACAAGTTCCCTTTGGGATCAAATGAGGAACCCCAAGAGGTAAGCCTTTTCAAACTAGTTTTTATTTATATTGTTGTAAAAACATGGCAAAAATTATTAAAATAGAACTGCTAAGAAATCAACCAAAGAAATAAATATCAGGAAATAAAAAAAGGTATAGTTTTAAATGGAACCCCAGTATAACTCTAAACTTAGAAAAAGTCTGTCTCACACCCCCCTTCCCCCTTTATAGGATAACCACATTCCCTCAGGCTTTTACCAGGTTAAGGTAATGTTTTGTGTTTTGTGTGCAGGAGAGCATAATGAGATCCATAGTTATCTGGATTTGAATAACAATGAGCCACTTTTAATAGGTCCATTCTGTATCAGGGATATGATATGAAACGAATGGACTCTGGGAATGAAGAGGTTCTCACTGGACCTGTAACTGTCAGCAAATCAGACTCACTCTAGAACTTAGAATTTGAGTTCTTTGTCCGGTACTAAGACAGCCTGAAGACCTGGGTTTGCGTGAGGAGAGGGTAAGGGCAGGGGCAGAATGTAAAGCAGAAGCCAATGAAATAGTCTCCACAAGGGAACTCTAGTTTTAAGAACAGATTGTGCCTGTTTAATGGGATATACAATCCTTGGGACATTGCAGGCATTCAATAGCAAATATTAATAGTGATACTCTGTCCTTTAGTGGAGAGTTTTCCAAATAAACAAAATTTAAAAAATACTTATGCATTAATGAGGTAAATAATCAAGGATATGAATCCTATGTTTATTATACTAAATCTATTTGGATTAATGTCCTAAAAGCCATAGCTGCACCAAAATCTAAATTCTAATACTCTTTAAAGAGATACAGTTGGGGGTGCCTGGGTGGTTCGATCAATTAAGTGTCCAACTTTTGATTTTGGCTCAGGTCATGATGTCACGGTTTGTGGGAGCCCCATGTTGGGCTCTTCCTTGACAGTGTGGAACCTGCTTTAGATTCTGCTTTAGATTCTGTGTCTCTCTCTCTCTGCCTCTCTCCTGGCCATGCCTTCTCTTTCAAACTAAATAAATAAACATAGAAAACATAAAAAAAATAAAGAGACACAATTGTTTTACCTTATAGTATACACAGAAACTACAAGAAGGCTATTTTTATCAAGCAGAGGTCCTTCTCTGGTTCACCTGGATTTAGCACATTAACAGTGATTTAACAGTGATTTCAACTTGCTTGAAAACAGTTTTTTATATAGGATAAACGCTGTCCTTGAATGTTCCTCTTCAGAAACTTTTATTGACTTAGTACACTACTTTTCATGGATGGAGGAAAAGCCAAATTCACGAGGACATTTCACTTACCAAAAATTAACACACACACACACACACACACACACACACACACACACACACAGCACATAAACATTAAGCTTCTCTAATATTTTAGACCAACACATAAAAAAATCACTAAGTGTCTGAAAAAGAATGTAAATACATTACGTTATTTCACTATAGAGCAGCAAAAGTAAATGGATTGACTGACTATATTTCACCCTAAATACATAATTAATAAGTTGATCTAATATATTTTGATTTAAAGGGAAACTTAGAAAGGTGAATTGCATTTAAAGAAATGCTTTAAACACAAAATGTCTCCTCATAAACAAGTAGCAGGTAGCAGGTCTCACATCTATGGCATTAAATGGGTTAAGTGCAGCATCCCAACTGGAAGATATTGTAATTTTTTAGATTTATGAATTGGCCAGACCAGTCAGCATTTTGAACGCAATGGACTCTATCTAGATCTGTCCCTTACCTGCTGAGAAGAGACAATTCCCCTCACACTTGGAACCCTGAAGCCCTTTAAGCTGCCTGCTCTGTAACCTGGCAGCTGGACCCTACACAATTCTTCATCTACTGCCACTGGGCCTCACTAAATAAAAACTATGGTGCCTTGTTAGCCAACAACTGAGCGTGAAATCACTACACTGCAATCCCCTACTCTCTGAGTCAATCAATTCTTCCCCCCATTATGGATCTGGATGCATCCGGTCGATAAAGAGGCATCCGGTCAATAAAGAGAGGGGGAGAAAATGGAGCGTAATAAAATGAGGGGAATGGAAAAACACCCAAGCAGCATACTTAATTCCATATAGTGAAATTAGTTAGTGGATTCATATAAAACAGTTTTGAGCTGGCTAACAAAATCAAGACATGTGCTATTTAATGTCATCATCATGCTTTGAACTTGTCCAGGACACAGAATGGGGAAAACTATGGAGACAGATATCCGGCAAAGAAACAAGCTTTTGTCAGGTCTAAAATTGCTAACAGATTAGAGCGTGTTTGACAAGGCACTGAGATTGTAACATATGTTCTTTTTAAGGAGTATTAACATTTCATGCATTAGCTACATGCTAACTGAAAAAGCCTGAACCACTAAGAACGATTAGATGTCATTTGCAGTAGTCAGCAGCTCTCCACGGTTGGAATCTTGTGTGAGCCTGAACCATGGAAGACACAGGGAAGGCGGCAAAGAAGGAAGGAAAGTCAGAAAGGAGAGAAAGCAGAGAAAGAGGCTGGACCATGCGCTGAAAGTGGTGCTAACTTTTTTCTTCACGAAGCTCCCAAAGGGAAGGGCATGTTCAGAGGAGGGTTTCAGAAGCGAGAAGGAATATTTTGACATAAAGCTCTTTTCAGCATTTCATCCTACCTAAATAACATCTCCTGCCTAGTCCTACTTCCTTAGTTAGAGAGCTGTTCACTTCATAACCTGAAATGTCCCTTTGGCTCCCATTTCCCAAAATCATTCTTTTTCAGGAGGGCAAAACTGTTTTATGGCAGAAATAAGAGTGTTGAATAAATATAATTATTAAAAGTGAGTTAGGACTACTGGTCCAACCAGAGCACTCAAATATCATTAGGCCTCTACTACGGGGCTCAGGCTTCCTAATTACAAAGTTTCACATACAGTGTGTTATATTATGCTTTTATAGAAAATTCCAAAAACTTTTGCTGTTAGTCTACAGACCGCTTATAGGTAGCAGCTATATCTTGTCTCCACAATGCCTGGCAAATAGTAAAGGCTAGAAGAACATTTGTTGACATGTATTGATACAAAGGGAATGGAAAACATAAAATAATAGCTCTAAGCAAGGGGTATTGCCAGCAGCACTGTCTACCCATCCCTCCTCCATGGTCCCACTGCCCTGCTGGCTGTGCTCTATTGCACTCCCACGTGTACCTACCTGACCTCAGTTCTCATTATCGGGCAAGACTCATTGATTGCTCTTTGTCTTCCCTAGAGGACTGCAGTATCCCTAAGGTTGAGCACTAAGACTTACTTGACTTTGTAGCCTAAACATCCAGAATAGGGTTGTACTGATAAGGCATGCTACATTTTCTACTCTAGGGCACCAAAACTAATTATTACCTGACAAACTTCATAGCCACCAAAGGAGTTACCATCCTATCTTACTACAGGAGCTGGAAACGGAGAACTCCTATCTCAGTAAAATGTAATTATGTGCACATCATTACGTGATTTGCAAATTTTCTCTTTTAAAATAAAATGGGGCACCTGGGTGGCTCAGTCGGTTGAGTGTCCAACTTCAGCTCAGGTCATGATCTCACAGTTCGTGGGTTCGAGCCCTGCATCGGGCTCTGTGCTGATAGCGAGCTCAGAGCCTGGAGCCTGCTTCAGATTCTGTGTCTCTTTCTCTCTCTGCCCCTCCCCAGTTCTCACTCTGTCTCTCAATAATAAATAAATGTAAAAAAAAGAAAAAGATTTCTTATTTTGTTTCAAACAGCTTAATTTCATTATTCACATAATATTCAGAATCCAGGGATTGTTACTGATCATATTTGTACATGTGTGTACATATATGTTGTATGTCTAGACAAGTAGGTATTCAAAGAGATTGAGAGATACAAACTTTAAGCCCCAGGTCTATTTCACTTCTTGATTGATTCCCTGATGCTGATTTTACTGTTAAACATGCTCCTTTTGAAGTGAAACAGAATTCTAAACATAGCATAGACAGAATGAAAGCTACGAAGTATTATACCAAAAGAGAAATAATATCAGAGTTGGTTGTTATCTTGGAATATTTATGCACCTATCCAGATTTTTTTGGGAAAAAAAGAGTTTGGTTTGGATCCTAGGACTCATAGTCTGACTTTATAGGAAGCAAGTTAGTACAATCAAGGATATAGTAGAAGATACTTACCATATATGCAAACATAATCTGTTAGGAGAAAAGCAACATGGTTTATATACAGAGAGAGGGCATGACTCTCCAATCATTGTGAGTTATTTGAGAAGGTAAATAACCAGAGCACATAATTTATTTAAACTTTTAAAACCCTTTGACAAGGTTCCACATCAAAGATGGTTTATAAAAACAGAGGTAACATGGGATTGGGAAAGTGTTTTCTCATGGAGAGAGGAGTTGATTTAAGATGGGAAATAATGAGCAGAACCAACATTTTTCATCAAAGAAGTGTAATAAGTAACTGATAGCATTAGCTGGATTTTCTTTTTAATATTAAAAGTTATCTTGGAGAGAGAGAGAGAGAGAGAGAGAGAGAGAGAGAGCATGCTAAAAGAAAGAAGGAAAGAAGAAAAGGAACAAAAAGAAAGAAAAGGAAAATGTAAAGAAGGAAGGTGGAAAGGAAGGAAGGAAGGAGGGAAGGTAGATCTGCCTCTTTCATGTGATAAACCATGGGAAGATTGTGTGTGTGTGTGTGTGTGTGTGTGTGTGAGAGAGAGAGAGAGAGAGAGAGAGAGAGAGAGAGAGACAGACAGACAAGAGGAGAGAGAAGAGCTACTGGAGGTGGGGTGGAGGGTCCCAAGCAGATGATGCTCTTACTGAAGCTCCAAATTGGCATATTTGCACCCACCTAATATGGACAAGTTTCATTACTATGTCCTACAAGATATCTGATTAGAAAAGTCCAGTGAAACTGGGGGAATAAAATATTCTAAGTATTGTTTTTAAAAATGGAAAGGAAAATGGGGTGCATGGGTGGCTCAGTTGGTTAAGTGTCCAACTTCTGCTTAGGTCATGATCTCCGGGCTCATGAGTTTGAGCCCGGTGTCAGGCTCTGTGCTGACAGCTGAGAGCCTGGAGCCTTTCTCGGATTCTGTGTCTCCCTCTCTCTCTGCTCCTCCTCTACTCACACTCTGCCTCTCTCTCAAAATTAAATAAACATTAAAAAAAATTTAAACCTAAATTCTAGAATTTTCAGGGGACATTTTCATCCCCATCCAGAGCCAAGGCCAACACAGTGGTCTTTGCCAGTCCCCTTCTCATGCTCTGTCTCGGTCTCTCAAAAATAAATAAATGTTAAAAATGGAGAGGAAAAAAAACCCCTCACTGGTGTGTATGTGTGTAATCAAAGAACATTGGAGCCAGACAGAAGAGGACAGAAAAACTGTTCAGCAAGGAAAAAACACAAGTTGAGAGGAGTGACTGGAAGTTTACAGTCAAAGAGGATCGGGGGGGGTGGTTTCCATTATGCTCTTTGTCTGAATAGTAAAGCCAGGTAAACCCCTTTGAAGTTGAAAAGGCTCTTAGGCTCTTTTGGGACACCCGATAGGATGGGCTTATATTTATACAATAGGTGGCTCTTCAAGAGAAAGCATCCAAGGAAAAAGTGAAATATGCTTAAGAAGTCTGGGATATTTGGGAGGCTAGATTCTTTTTTTTTTTTTTTATGTTTTATTTATTTCTAGGAGAGAGAGAGAGACAGCGTGAGCAGGGGAGGGTCAGAGAGAGAGAGGGGGTCACAGACTGAAACAGGCTCCAGGCTCTGAGCTGGCAGTCAGCACAGAGCCCCACGCGGGGCCGGAACCCACGAACCGTGAGGTCATGATCTAAGCGAAAGTCGGACGCTTAACCGACTAAGCCACCCAGGCTTAGTCTAGATTCTTAACAGGTTAACAAAGCAAATGAGTTGCACCCCAGCTTTTCAAGTTCCCCTCCTCTCCCTCCCACAGAAAGAGGAAAAGTGGCAGGCCTGGGAAAAACATGGTTTCCATTTTCTCAGTTTAATGCAGAAAATTGAGCATAGATTGTGAATGTTGCATTAGGATTACTGTTATCAACCTTACTCACTAATGACCCAAATTGGGAGGAAGAGGAGTAGAGGGGAGAAGGTTCCAGTCAAATAACAGTACTGTCTGAAGATGCAAAAGATCTTTTTTGAGATAATTAAAAAAATTTTTTGGTGACTTTAAAGACTGGCTTTCTTATGTGCAGTGCGGCATAGAACAGCTTGTAGGCTGCAGATCAATACATTCCAGTTAACTTTCAAGTCATGTCGGCATGCAGCCCTGACTGGTTTATTAATTTAAATTTCAGCCCTCTAAAAAGGTATGTCTAAAGAAATAAGGCACTATGCGGATTGTACTGAGATTGCTCAATCAGAACAGGCCTTTGCATATATTGGGTATCCACATCAATAGGAAATCTTAAACCACTGAAGAGAATAGGTCACCCCTCCTTCTGTCTCATTCAGTTAGTGTTTTTCTTAGGAACTCTGAGAACCATTTCTTTTTGTTTTTAAGAGTAGTTGATCTCTGAACAGTAAATACCTATGGCTTTCCTCATTCACACTTCAGTAACTAGTTAAGTAAGAACAAAAAAGGTGAAAACGAAAAGAGAATAACACTATCTCAAGGTTTAAATATCTTTGTATGGAGAGTCTCCTTTCTCTCTTCCCTGCCACTATGTCTCTGGAATGTACCAAAGGGTAAGGATATCGCCTGGAAATGAAAAGCAAGGAACAGCGTATGCCTTTCCTTCAATCGTCTCTCCCTTGCATGCTTTCTTACCTTTGATTCTGTACTTTGTTTGCTTTTGCTATACATTTTTTAAAAGCCCTCAAATATCTGTCAGTGGATGATCCCTTTTGTGGACTTGCTCCAGGCATCAGGATATTCTGGAATTCCTGCTCCAAAATGACTAGTATTTTAAGAGATACAGACTAATTTTACTAATTTTATTATGCCCCAAATTACTATGATACCACAGCTGTGATTCACACAATGCATCCTCAAACTAAATGGCTTCTGGATGATCTATGTTCACTCTTCCCTTACGTTGACATAAATAAGAACAAGCTGCTGGAATCCATGAAAACTGGTCAGAGACAAAGGCTGCACATGAATTCTACTGCACTGACAAGATTTTTATTGTGAAAAAGTATTTATGAAATGGTAATACCATCTGAATTTGGCCCATAATAATAGTATCTTAAGTATCTGTTTTAAAAAAAGAAGTGCTATGATGTGATGCTTAATTTTAGGGTCACTGAGTTCGAACCCCACTTTGGGTGTAGAGCTTACATAAATTACAAATACTAAATAAACTTAAAATAAACCACACACACACCCCAAAACCCACAAGTGTTTATGTAGAAATCCTACATGTTTTCAGATCAACTGGGCCTTCATGAAACTTATATAGAACATTATTACCATTTTACTAATAATTGTGATATGTATTTTAAGAGCCAACTGAAACCACATGGAACTTATGGCAAATTTTCTTGTTGAGAAATTTAGACTAAAGACAGATTGACACTTTATTTCTGACTGCATTCAGTTTTAATCAAGGTTTCTGGAGCTTCTCACTAACAGTGAAATTGTATTTAAAAAGCGCCTTTAGGGTTTTCGAGTTACAGATTAATTAACTCAATTTGGACAGGGTTTTGGGGGCAACTGTAGCTCTCGCATCTCTAATTTTATCTCCAGAGGTAGTCAATGTTCCTCCAGACATTAGCAACTAAATAACTGCATAGCCTTAGACGGATTATGATTGAAACATCTCAAGTAAAGTAGATTTGTTAGAAGTCAGAATAAGACCAGTGTTGAGTACCAGGATGTAGCACACTACATTTCACATTTCTAGCACTTTGCTGAACTGGGCTATGAATGCAGCTCTACCACTTAGTTGTAGGATGTGGGGGACATGAACAAATGGCCCATGTCTCAGTTTCCCCCTCTCTAAACTGCAGATGAAAACATCTAAGTCAGAAGGCAGTTGTGAGGACTAAGTGACAATATTCATGTAAAGTGCTCAACATTGATGCCTGGCACACAGTGGTGCTCAGTGAGTCAAATGTTGTCACTATTACTATTATAAACCTGAGCACTGTGTTTTATTGTGCATAGTAATGTTTTCTAGAAATAAAAGGCGAAGAGAAAAGTTGAGGAAAAGATTAGCACACGCTTGTGCAGACATTACAGAGAACAGTCTTTGGTCAGATTTTCTTTCCTGCCTTTCTCCGGTCCCCCATATACCCACTCGCACATGCTGTCAAGGCCATTACACTTCTTGCCCACTTCATACATACCCTGGACTTTTTAGCCTCTCTGTGCCTTTAAATGCCCCTCTCTGGAAGCCTGTCCCTGACTATAACTATTCTATCTAGTCGTCAAGCCTTACTTCACATAATATCTTCTCCATGAAGCATTCCCTGACTCAGTGAGGTCTGACCCTGCTGTTTTTCTTGCACTGAACTTATATTTGTATAATTATACTTTTCATATCTTACCTTGAGCTAGTAGGCATCTGTATCTCATGTCATTCAATGCACTTAAGCCACTTGAAATAAGGAGCCGTTGTTACAGACTGAATGCTTTATGTTCCTCAAAATTCATATATAGAGTTCCTAACCTCCAATGTGATGGCATTTGGGGTTGGGGCCTTTCGGAGGTAATTTGGTTGAGATGAGTTCATGAGGGTGGGGCCCCATGATAAGATGAGTGCCTTTACAAGAGAGGAAGAGAGACCAGGGTTCTCCCTCTCACTTTCTCCGCCATGTGACGACATAGTGTGAAGGTGGATGCCTATAAGCTAGGAAGAGAGCTCTACCCAGGAACCAAATATGCCAGTACCTTACTCTTGGACTTTCCGTGCTTCCAGAACAGTGAGAAACAAAGGCCTGGTGTTTAAACCCACCCTGTCTACGGTATTTTGTTATGGCAGCTTGAGCTAACATAACCATGTCATTATATACCTCATACATCTATTGTGATTTATTGGCATTTAATAAATGTTTGCAAATTGTCTTCTGATTCTCATTCATCTGGGCCATTTTTTTCCATGAATATCTTTCTTCCCTGGAAACTCGTTATATTCTTTTCAGTTTGCTTCTGGTTCCCCAGCAACTAAATGCAAATATTTCATTTTGTGTACAACACTCTGCTAGATGCTATGGAATAGATCAGCCATACCTCAAAAAAGCTTTATGGTCCCCTTGGAAATGGAAGGTAAACACATATAATGGTAAAATAAATCTGACTAATTACCACACAGAAAAGATTCTATGACAGGCCCAAAAAGGGCCATGGAGATAATCAACATGAGTGAAGTATGCCACATTAATTTTTTTATGGCTTTTTAAAAGTGTTTATTTATTTATTTTTAGAGAGACAGACACAAAACACACAAGTGGTGGGGAGGGGGGAAGAGAGAGAGAGGGAGAGAGAAAGAAACCCCAAGCAGGCTCTGCACTGTCAGCACAGAACCTGATGTGGGGCTCAAACTCACGAACCATGACATGAGACCATGACCTGAGCTGAAGTAAAGAGCCGGACGCTTAACTGACAGAGCTACCCACACACCCCTATATTAATTTATATAAAGAAATATGCTCTCACTAATTCTTCTTCAGCAAAAAGCCTCTTTGGCTAATTTTGCACTTTGGCAATTAGTACAGAAACATAGTTATAGGTAATGGTTCACTTGTCTTTTACCTCTACTATGAGATGAACAACAGCAAAAAGGCAAGGGTAAGAAGCACATGCCTCTTAGCCTCATTGGCAGAAGGACAGGATGCAGTAGCAGAGATTGCGGCAAACTTCACAGCATGGCCTCTTCTAAAGAAGGTGCCACTCAGCCCCAGCTATTCACTGCAGTTAGGGTATACCCAGAGAGGGGCAATCTTCCTTTTCTTATTTTAATGAGATGCAGAAAAAAATAATGGATTTTTATATAAAATCTATGCAGTTTTAAACACTGGATCTTAAAGATTTAAAAACCCTGTTTTAGGCAAATATGCGTATGGCTGGTGTCTACTAAAGGCTTCTGCATTACAGTGTCCGTAGTGTTTTGGAAAATCAGAGAAAGACAAACAACTTGTACTGTGGAACTCTACACGGAAAAGACATCTGGAGAAGATGGTGAATGGGATGCACTAACAATTTATTTCTGCTTTTTCTGACCTCTTTCTCTGTTGTCTGTGCTGGTCATTACCCAGAGTTCAGTAACAGTGAACCTGTTTTTGAATCTTTATGTTGACCTCATCAGAGCACTATCTTGCTGCAGGCACCGAAATCTTTGGTTCTGCTTTTAATTGCCCACTTTCTAGCAAGACACTAACCTAAACTAAGGCACATTTCTACTTTCCATGCCCAGAAGTGGCTTCATTCTCCCCACCTACTGCCTATCCCTCCAGAGTTTTCCCAGGCTACCAAGGAAGGTGCCACATGGTCAATGCTCTAGTCTCACAATGTGGGAAGCAATTCTAATTCTCCTTGTCTATCTCCTCCAACTCCTATCACATGACTATATCACATTAACGATTTCTCCAGAATAATTTTCAACAATCCCCTGTTAAGGGCCATGAACCTTAAATAATCCTCTTTAAAGACTGTTTCCACTTTATTATGTTCTTTGTTTTGCTCCAGTAAATTCCTGCCATCTTCTGCATGCAACTTGTTCTGTTCTACTTTTGTCTTCTGCTGATGACAAAAAAGAGTCTCTGGAATGTCTCTTCCCAATGTCCACCAATACCCTTTCTTCATTCTCCTTAAAACTATCATGCCAAACTGAACCCCAATTTGTTCTTCCTTCTGTCATGATCATGTATGATTTGTGCCAAGAAAATATGTTGCATTGTAAGGATTTCTAACTTTTTGTTTTGTTTAGTAAAAGAAATAAAAAGACAAACAAAAATAATTATCATAGAAGAGTTCAAGTAAATATGTCTTTTATCACAGACTTCATGGAATTTGGGATTCATAATACCTATGGAACACTTGTTACAAATCAAGCAAACCACTAAGATAAATGCTTGACATTTATTATCCCATTTGATCTCAACTCTCTGACAAGATAGGCACTATTCTAAGTCCTGATGGACAGATGGGAAAAACTGAGACTTAGTAGGTTAAGACTTAGCTCAGGTCACAGTAGTGGTGAGTGAAGCCTCAAGGCCCAGGGTGCTGGTCCAAGCCAAAGACCCTCGTAAGCCCTACTCTACACAGCTTCCCTGAATTACGAGAGCTGCCTCTACTGAGTGAAGGCTACTGCTAACAGGCTGATATTAATATTAATGTAATCAATGACTGATAAAATGTCCAGTAACATAAGGTTAAAAGAAAGGAAGCCCATAATTATTTCACATTTCTTTTTGCATATAAGCAAAACAGAAATCATAATTAAACACAAGAGTGCAACCTTAGATCCCAGCTTTCAGAACACTGTGTGTCAATCATGTCAAAGGTAGAAAAAGTGCCTGCTAAACCTACTCCAACTTTCCAAAGGAAGTCAAATAAAATGCACTTTTAGGGAAATCAACTTGTTTCTTATTATTTATTTCTATTAAAAAACCTGCCTCTCTCCTCAATACTGTTTTCCAAGGACCTTTTTGGGCATGTGAGGCTGCCTGGCTCCTTGCTCATGTCACCAATGCTCACTTCTGCCTTTGGTCCCTCCCTAATGAATCAGACAGGAAATGTGCAGGGAGAAGGACTCTGTTGCTTTCCTCTTTTTAAATTGTAAGACTGTTTAAGGTCCATTCAGATTTAGTGTTGTCCTGGTTATATGCTAAGTCTCAGCGTTTTCTATGGGATTAAATAGGGAGACTGCATTTCAACTTTAGAAAGAAAAATAAAACCCCCACAAAACCCAAGCAACCGAATGTTGGATGGTTTCCCACCCACCCCCCCACCTCCGAGCACAAAAGCAAAATAATGCCTGATCTGGGCCTAGTGGCTACTGTACTTAGCTCTAAAAATCCCAAGAAGGGACCTAGGAAATAATTTATTCAAACTTTTGGCCACTGCAACCTTTGTTTAAAAGATATTTTAGGAGAAAATACAACTAATACAGCAGATTAAAGTGGAGCTACATTGATGGAGAGAGTGATGGACTTGGAGTCCTGCCCAGTGTCAACTCCCCTCCCCCTTGCCTCCCAAGAGAAACCTCAAAGGGGGATCAGAGGAGCAGCCACTTGCTTTCAAACTTGTTTTGGCCACAACTCACTGCAAAAACACATTCTATTAAGTGACTCAGTACAGGTGCATCTGAGCAGACACAAACCCACATACATACCTGAGACCAAACTTCCATGACACAATACTCTTATCACTACATGTGTCCCCTGACACACTCCTTTCCCATCTCTTCCATTTAAGAAACACAATTTCCAGTCCACTAGATGCTATCTCCGTACATTAAGGTAGTTGAAAAACACTGCATTCAAGAACAATCTTAGAAATAATTCTATAGATAAGAAAATTTTGTTCATGTTTGCATTTCCCCTGTCTCAATGGAAACAATGAGGAAAAAGTGCAGTAAGTGGCAAGAAGAGGCACGGACATTTGGACGTAGGACTAATTCACTTGATCCAAGAAGGGCAGATTCTTTTTCTAGGGAGTTGAGCATGCTGACCTATGGTGATGTCTGGTCTTTTTTTCATGACACATCATGGGACAAGGCCACAGAGATGGAACAGAAAAGGAGGGAAAGTAAAAATTTAGGCAACAAAAAGGAAGAGAGACGGTGTGTCTGTGTTTGAGTCTCTGCTTGCAGTTTGTGGCCAAGGCTCAGCTTTTTAAAAAAAAATATTTTAATGTTTATTTTATTTTTGACACAGAGATGGCATGAGCAAGGAAGAGGCAGAGAGGGAGGGAGACACAGAATTTGAAACAGGTTCCAGGCTCTGAGCTGTCAGCACAGAATCTGATACAGGGCTCGAACCAATGAACTACAAGATCATGACCTGAGCCAAAGTTGGACGCCTAACTGACTGAGCCACCCAGGTTCCTCAGCTAAGCCTCACTTTTATTTTTGTTTTTGATTCTATAAAACATTTGATATCTTGTAATCTCCCACTTTATTTAAAAAAAAGGTAGAGAGGAAAAGAAATCACAGTACAGTCATGACAGTTTGAAAATAAGTTGTCATTAATATATATAAAATCTACTAATGCTACAAAATCATCACCAACACAAGAAAAACCCTGCCCCCTTTAGAAGAACAATACAGAAAATATTTCTGATGGATTTGAAAAAAGCAAAAGAAAATGTAAACATGTATTTGTGGGAAGAATTCTCAACATCTACTCCTTTTCCACCCTCAGGATTGTTGACTGACTATGCCAATACAGTGGCAGCCACAGAATTCAAAGGTTTAACTGAACTTTCTTGGCTAACTTAAAGGATACTTTTCAAATACTATTTATTTAAATGTGTGTCCTTTTTCATTTTTCATTTTAGCAAGAGGCTGCAAGAAATACACTTTAAAAAAAAAAAAAAGACCACCTAGACATGGTAAACTTATAACAAGGAAGGCTTCAAACATATGTACTTCTACACCAAATCACAAAATGGGCTTTTATAAATTTCTTTCTACAAAAATAAATAAGAGAAAGTAATAAAAAAAGATAAAGCCTTCATACAGAATTGCAGCAATTATATCCCCACAGCTACACTATAACCCAAAACTTTGCAAAGGCTTTGATTACTGAACCATGGCTGAAGTGAATAATTTGCTTTTCACTAAGAAAACAAGCACATTCATTCTCACCACAATGGAGAGAGGCAGTTTTAATTAAACCTTATCAAAAGATGAATAAAGAATAAACTCAATACCCATTCCACTGGACTCTATTTTCATCTGTTTAGTTTAAGCTTGCCATGTTCGTGCAATAATTATCCACTGTCCAAGGAATGCTGGAGTTGTGTTAATGTTGGTAAAGATTTAATTAGCTCAATTATCTGGAGAGTATTGAAGTGAGGCTCAGCACAGTACAAATTTCTTCAGGCTTTATACATACCTCTGATCAAAATACATGAAACTGAAATCTAAGTGAACAAAAGACTCTTACTTCTACAGTTTTACTATTGAAACAGTTCCATACTTCATAATTTTATTACTCCAACTGAAAAAAAAAGAACCCTCAGTATAAGTCTTTAGAAGTAGAACTCCTAAGTGAAGGCTTGTGTGTGTGTGTGTGTGTGTGTGCATGCGCGTGCACGCACAGTGCATACAGTTAACTTCCTAATCTGTAAATAGGTTCTTAGGAAGTTAATTAAATTTTTCTTGCAGATAAATATTAATACCAAAGTCCAGTCTTTTTAAAAATTTTTATCTTTCTACTGTAGCCTACATATATTACGCTTTTACTAGAAAGTGAAGCATTTAAAAAGCATTGAAAGCGCCGTAATACAGACAACTGTTTCAATCTGTCAGACACCAGGGACAGACAGTAGGGTTCATTTTAGAAAACAGATTGGCCCCCAGCGACCTGACCTTCCTGGTGGGAAAGAGAAGGCAGCGCTGTGCTTGACAAGCTCAGCAACAAAGAGGGATATTCAGGTCCCCCCAATTCAGACACGCTTCTCACAAGGAAAAATGCAAAGCAGCTGAAAGAAATGCACCACTTCCAGCAAAGCAGAGTTTACTTAGTTCAGAGACAAGGATCTCAACAATAACAAAAAATAATGTATTTAGGAAAGTAGTACACACAGTTTTATCCACTCATTTTAACTTCAGAAAGCTCTAATCTGTCCATTGCCAATGTCTTAGCATCCAATTTCACCTGTGATCCACACTTACTGGCGTTATAACATCAGTGAAAACTCGAAAAGATGATTATCCTGATAAAAGCTTTCTTAATTACTTTACCAATGAAGAGGGCATAACTTTTCTCTCAGAAGCTGGCTCACGCCAATTTCAAAGTAAGCTTTCTCTTTGTTTTTACATTGTTACAGGTTTGCCTCTATTCTGAAACTCAAATGGACATTTCCTTGTCTTTTAGACCCTCAGACAAACAGATTCTTCATTGCTTATTTTTGTTTTGAATTTGTTTAGGGTCTTCCATGCTTCTTCCTTCTCCAAAGGAGCCAAAAATCCAGCAAAAGCATCAACAACAATAAAAAATTTGATAAAGTAATACTGTTTAATAACAAAAAGCCTCAAGCTAAATTAGTTACTATGTGTAAATCATACTTTTTTCCTAACCTCCAAGGTCAATTTTTATTGTATATCATGCTTAATTAGTTAACAAGCCATGTTTACTTGGTATGTTTTGAACTATGTATGTGTGTGTACACACACATAAAATGTGTCATGACACCACATTTCCTAAAGCATTAAGCTCCTCGTGTAAGACGAATTTAAAAGGCACAACTGCCCACGTTATCCTTATAAACAAGTACATTGCTATTTTTTTAAGCTTAGATTCTGTGTTTTAGTATATACTTTCTTGAACTGTAAGGATTATGGGCACTTAGGCTCACACCAACTTGCACAGTTGAAACAAGTCTTGATTTCTGACCCATAAATATCAAGCAGGTATTGCAAATACACACTCCTCAGTATGAATGTATGGACTATTAGAAAAACTTACACTGAAAAACAGGCCATCATATACTACATAGGCCATCACAGTTTATAAAAGAAGGCATAGTTTTGACAATTGGACACACACCACAGTCCTAAGCTCATGTTGCCAGGGAAAAGATAAGGTTGGTCAAATGGCGAGAAAACTTTCTGCTTGGTGGTCTAAATAATTTGTCTCAACTTTAGACCTAAACGCTTCGGTCTCAGAAAGTCCTGTGGGGAAATGGGGCAAAAAGATGATCCATGGCAATCAAAAATTGCCATTTTTGTTTGTTTGTTTTTTTATCTGCTATGCTTTTTGGAGCCATCTTTTTTGGGGATATGTTAAGGCGTTCTTTGAGGTGGCAAAGAAAGACACAAGTATGGGTTGGTTTTACCTTGTTTTCTAGCCTGCAAACACTTTTATGGTATGACTCACTCAGTGTGGCTCGAAAAGACATCCTTGGAACTTCAGAGTATTTTGTACAAGAACAAAGGGGGCTTGGGTTCAGTTTGCAACATGAGTCATTTTTACCACACAAATTCTCTTCTTTTGTGCTGGCAAAGGGGGATACTTTGAGCCCTTCAGGTTTAGAAGATCTTCAAACGGACAATAGTGTGCAAACAACCCTCAAGAACATAACTTTACTAGAACAACCTCAAGGCTGAGACCAAGGCTTTGAGAAAGGCCCCTTCAGATTTCCTTCTGCTCTCCACCCTGAACAAAGCCTGCCTGACAATACTGAAATCTCCTTCTTTCTTTGGATTAAACCCCCTTTGCAGGAAAAGTATGCAAATGCCATCCGTGGCTCCCTTGTCTGAGGCTACTCTCCCCCAGCTATCTTTGCTCTGTTTGGCTTTCCTGGCAGACCATCATCCGCCTGATGCAGACCAGCCTTCCAATTCACATCCTTCACAGCTCTGACAGTCGGCTCCCTGGGCCTGCCACTGCCTCTAAAAGAGGCTCATTTAGTCGTAATTAACTATTCCCTGCATATTTCCTAAGGTATGGTAATTGTGCTAAAAGCCAACAAGTGAGGCATTCATTCTAGTTCTCATTTAAATATTTTTTCCCCCTCAGCAGTCTCCCTCCCTCAGCCTCTTTTCCACCCCACGCGGCCACCCCCTCTCTACCCGCCACACACATGCACTTTTCTCTTTTCACCCCTTCCAGGGAATATTTAAAGTCAAGTGATGGAATGAAGGTAGAAATCAGAAACTATAGGAAAACAGACAGTTCAAAACGCAAAGCTTACTGAATGGTGAAGTCCTGCATGGGAAGTCACAAAGAAAGTGGAGAAAGAAGTAAAAATGAAACAGATTGTTTCGTTGACACAAATATATAAATATACATAAATATATATGTTGTGTATGGACATGACATAAAAATTCTACAAATGCACTTTTCTTCACCTATATAGATTCTTATCAAAGTTTATTTTCACCCAGCATTACAGTTAAAAGGTAATGATTTTGTTTCCCCAGCCTTTCTTCTTTATCCTTAAACTGCAGACAAGATAGAGATAAGGTCAACAGCCTTAACTTCTAACCTCTTGCAAGCATTTCAGGTCCTTGCAGGTGGGCAGTGGACCAGTGAACATTGTACTGTGTTCTTGCAGGCAGACCAACACTACCGTGATCAGGAGAAGTTTTGGGGATGAGGTGAGGTGGTAAATTATTTGCCTTGAAGACTATCAGCCATGAGCTGTTGACCTACAGTTAAAGAGATTTAACTGGAAAACAGTCATGGCTTCCCTGCAATATCTCCATCCTTTCAACACACAAAACAATATTGTGCAATTACTCTATGCATAGAGAAGCAGATAATGTTCCATTAAAAAAAGACTCAAATACAGCCTTTTGAGTAATCTATTAAGTAGCAAGTGAAGAATCTGGCATTCCAAATTTTTATTCTGATGTGAGTACTTTAGTTCTTCTACTTGCTTTGGCTAAGTTGTTTCTATGCTGTTCCTTAATCATCTGGACACTGCTATTTCTAGTGTTAACTTACTAACATTTCTTAAGAGTAATAGAAAATACATTAAAGGTTAAATTATTAAATGCTTTGTTGTTATAAATGAGTTTATTTGGCTTGGCATTTGCCTCTTCATCAGATACTTCTATCTACAGAGGAAAGTCCAGTAATGAGAGAACATCAAAGAGCTTGGACCCATTCAAGAAGGCTCTGAGGTTGAAATTATAGTGAGAACTTACCATGGCTGTAAGCTGTAAATTAACCAACTTTCTTAGTTAAGCAATAAATGTATAAATCCGTTTTCTCTGTTAAATTAGGGATATGCCAGTCTAATGTATATCTGTTGTCATGTTTCCTCACACATAAGTTTTACATGTATAAGCAGCATATTCTACTTTATTCATATTATCACATGGATTTTTCCATGTTTATTACGTTTATGGCTATAATTTTTAGAACATTTATAATATTTCACTAGTTTGGTATACTTTACTCAATAATTCCTTTAAAAAATATTTACATGGTCAATTCTAAATAATTTATGTTTACTTTGTCTTATGTCAGTCGTTTTTAACATTTTTTTCTTTGGCATTATTGTCACCATGATGAAAAATGTTATTGAATTACTAAATTAGTATTTAAGTGGTTTTCAGAAGTTAGTTACACACTTTAAGATCTTCAAATACTTAACCATTTATTTGGATGTAGGCAAAAATGGGCAGGAGAAGTCATGTTTCCTCTTATCAGAACTTAAAACTCATAAATATCAGTTTGAATTAATTCATGAAAACAACTTAGCACAGTTGCTGAGTGCTGACCACATTACAAGTAAGACCATGAAGATACCAAATTCCTTAACATTTCTTTCAATTTTGAAAACCCGTTTTTTAAAAAATTGAAATACAGTTGATAGGCAATTCCATATATATATATAATAAAATGCTCACCATACGTATAGTTACTATTTGTCACCATAGAAAATTATTACAATACTAAAAAAAAAAAAACAGAAACAAAAAAACAAAAAAACAAAAAAAACAAACCACTGTCTTAAATTTTTATTCCTGGAAAACCAGTTAGCTCACTTCTTAGTTTTTGCATTTCCCTGAAATGGGGTTAGTGTATCAATACTGAAATTCTACATATTTACAAAACTTAAATTAAGGGAGTCATTATTCATTTTACAAAAAGATATGTAAACAAGGCATATTGTTTCAACTAAAAGAATTCCTGCATAAATTTCCAAGGAACATATTAAGTACATGTTGGACACGTTGAACCATACCTATAGTAGATTCACAACATTTTAGGGCTAAAGCATGAATAGGTTTTCAGTCAAAAAGAAGGGAAAGTATTGGTATAATTTCTAATATTCTAATTTAACGTTAGATATCAGTGTGAATGGAATTTCTTGCATTTTCATTACTTATTTTCAAAACATGATTTACCATAATAAGAAGTTCAAAGAAAAGGAAAAAAAAATACTACATCTTCTTTCAAGTTGTTATATGATCCCTCAAGGATCTTCCCAGTTTAAGATGTTTTGATTCTTCTGTGTCTGACCAGGAAGTCATATATATTTCCCCGCGGGCAATCACATTAAAATCCAAACTCTTTAGTGTCATTCTAGACCCTTCACAATCCAGCTTCAAATCCTGTGTTCAGTCCCATCCCTTCTCATTCCTCCTGTCCACACTCTTTAGCTTTAGCAGACCATTCCTTATGATGCTATACTTTGTGACATGGCTTTGTTCTCAGTGTTTCCTCTCCTCCTTCATGCCCATGGAAAATATAATTCTTCCCTTGGCTCAAGATCTCTTCCTTTATGAGACCATTGCAAGCTCCTCTGGCAGAATTAATTTTTACCTCAATTGTCCCCTTCATGTAAATGTCTACCATAGCCTTTATTGTCCTGAAATTTCAATGTTCTTATATGTGTTTCTGAATTGTGAGGATCTTAAAACTGGAAATTCATTCACTACTTGCTAGCCCAACAGAATGACTATTCAAAAAATATTTGCTGAAAGACAGGAGATTATGGTACGGTGAGTTAGTTGGGATACTCACTAATTCAGTCAACATTTTAAAAATATTTAATGAAACTATTTCCTAAGAGACTTTTGAATACAGAGAACTGAGGGTTGATGGGGGGAGCAGTGCAGAGGGGAAAATGGGTAATGGGCACTGAGGAGGGTACTTGTTGGGATGAACACTAGGCGTTGTACATAAGCGATGAATCACAGAAATCTACCCTCCCCCCCCCCACAAACCAAGAGCACATTATATACACTGTATGTTAGCTAATTTGACAATAAATTCTATTACAAAAAATTTAATGACCATACATTATATGCCACATTAAAAAATGGAGATAAAATAGTGAAATGAAAATAAAATGTAAACAGAGTCCTATATTCTGAGATTAAGATTCTAGTGGGGAAGACAGACAAATCACAGGAGACTTCAGTACAGAGGGGCTGAAACTTTGGCCTGTTCCCAACATATGTAAAATAGCTATACATTTATTCATGTTCACAAACTATGTTTCACTCTCTGTCAGACATGTTGCTGAATTCTATCTCTGATCATGAGTCAGAGGCTGGAACATTTCTGAATTCTTAACTCAGACACTGTCCTCTCTGTTAGTGACTCCTCTCCTTGATTTCTACCCATTTTCAATCAGAAGGTCTGAGCCTTGAGAGTAATTTTCCCCCTCTCTCCTTGGTTCTGACATCAGGCAGCTCTGTCCTCAGTTCAGGTAACTCTTCCTGAGTTCCTTCCATTTCATTGAGAACTTGTCCAAGACTTGCTGCTTCTCTGATTTTACTTTCTGAAGATCACATTGGCTTTAAAGCCTCACCTGTCTTGGGGCACCTGGGTGGCTCAGTAAGTTAAGTGTCGGACTTCAGCTCAGGTCATGATCTCATAGTTTGTGAATTTGAGCCCCACATCGGACTCTGTGCTGACAGCTCAGAGCCTGGAGCCTGCTTCGGATTCTGTGTCTCCCTCTCTCTCTGCCCCTACCCTGCTTATGCTCTGTCTCTCTCTTTCTCAAAAATAAATAAAAGTTAAAAAAAAATTTTTTTTAAACCTCACCTGTCTTAACCTAGTGATCAAGGTCAGTGTGACCGGTGATAAGGCATATGGATATCATGTACTTACTAACACGATATGAGAAGAGCTCTTCATCTGGGTGGTATTCTTCCCTGAAATTCATCACTGTGAGAAGACATCATAAGGGACATTCTACAAAATACCTGAAGAGTACAAAGTACTCTTCAAAAGTATCAAGGTCATGTAAAACAAGACAACATTGAGAAACTGTCATAGACCAGATGAGAGTAAAGATACATGATGATTAAATGCAATGTACTACCGATGGAATCCTGAAGAGAAGGATAGGAATATGAAAACAGGTGAACTACAAATACAGTTAAAGTTTAATTAACAGTATGGTACTGGCCTTAATATCTTAAGTTGATAAATGTACCATGGTTATAAAGGTTGTTAATATTAGAAGTTGGGTGAAGGGTATAGCTTTCTGCACTGGCTTTGTAACTCTTTTGTAAATCTAAAAATATTTCAAAATAAAGAGCTAAAAAAATACAACCCTAATCTGACCACTACTCATGCTGAGTACTTTTGTTTCTGAACCCTCAAATGCATCCAGATTTCTAGAAGTTACCCTCAAAGTAGTAGGCAGGGAAAGACCTGAGTCCATTCTTCTGGAAGAAGTTGAATTTATATCAAGTCTGATCAGGGTACTGTAACTCAAAGTCCTCCTAAGTCCCATAAAAAAGCTATGTAAAGTGGCCTGATGCTTTAATGTCATTTTGTCAGAATCTCTCCACACAAGGTCAAAACTAATGCATATAAAAAAGGGAAAGTTACGGAGGGGGCAAGATGGCGGAGAAGTAAGGAGCTCCGTACTTGCACTCGCGCCCATACATCACACAGAAAAGATCGGAAGCCATTGGAAACCTTACAAAACCTGAGAGACTGGGAGACAAAGGACGCAGAATCCACTGAGAGAGCCTTTTAACATGAGTGTGAACCGGGGAAGATAAAATCAGGCCGGGATCGGAGACTGCAGGGTGGGAGGCGATCCCCCTCTACCCTCTATGGGGAGTGAGAGGGGAAAAGGAGAGAGTCCGAAACAGAAAAATCTCCGCCCGGTGCATAGAAAGACCATACTTGCCAAATACCTGCACACCAGGTCCCCTCACGCCAACTGGTCCTGGGGGGAACTGAGCACACAAACTGCTTCTTTGTGCTGGTTCCTGGAGGCAGGACTTCAGAGCGGTGGCGCGCCTGCTGCCATTGTAGCTCCGGGGTGGCTGGGGCCCCTGAAAGAGCCACGCGGACACTGGGCATCTGCGCTCCTGGCTGGCTGGAACTCCAGAGGGAAGGCAGAGAACTAAAAACTGGGATATTAGCCTGTGAGTTCGTGTTTCGGGTGACGAGCCATAGAGGGACCCGGTTGTCCTCACTCCAGCGGACTCGGGCTCAGAGCACCCGGCAGGCAAGCCCCCGCGCATGCGCACCAGCCCCACCCAGAGAGGGAAGCAGCAATTCTGACTCTGCGCCCAGAGCTCCGAGGGGACCTGGAATAGCCCAAGGGGGTTGCCTGGGAAGCTGTGTCTAAGGCAACTTCAGCGGGGCACGCGGACTGGGATTTGGAGATTGGAACTGGCCTGGGTTGAACAGTGCAACCAACTTCGGCTGCGCCCCCGGTACGGGGAGTTTACACCCCCAAAAGAGCGAGGTGCAGCTCCTGGGTCAAGAAGGGACTGGAGCACCGTCACTCTCCTCCCCACAACCGCCAAGGCAGAGCTCCCGCCTGAGGCATTGGATCACGCCACGCCCATCCCTGCCTGAGAGGTGCCCTCCTCCCTTTTTTTTTTCTCTTTTTCTTTTTCCTTTTTTTTCTCCTTTTTTTGGTTTTTTCTTTTTCTTTCTTTTTTTCCCTTTTTTTCTCTTTCTTTTTTTCTTCTTCTTTCTCTTTTCTCTCTTTTTCCCCAAAACACTGACCTGACTAACTTTGGTCGCCAGCTTGCTTAAACAATCACAATGAGTCCATTCTGTAGATGTAAACTCTGCACCTACCGACATTTTCAGCTCTTTCTCTCAGGAGTAATTAGACTATATAGTTTCTCTGGATAATTCCAGCATCCTTCTCTCACCTATCCAACCATATTCTACCCTTTACCTCTTTGAAAAAAGCTTCTTTTCTTTTTTAATTTTTTTATTTATTTGTTTTTATTTCTAGGAGAGAGAGAGAGAGAGAGAGAGAGAGCGTGAGCAGGGGAGGGTCAGAGAGAGAGGGAGTCACAGACTGAAACAGGCTCCAGGCTCTGAGCTGGCAGTTAGCACAGAGACCGACGCGGGGCTTGAACCCACGAACCGCGAGATCATGACCTGAGCGAAAGTCGGACGCTTTACCGACTAAGCCACCCAGGCGCCCCGAAAAAAGCTTCTTATCCTTTCTGCCTGTTCATTATATTTCCAATTCTTCCTCATCCCGCCCTGCCTTCTCTCTCTTTCTCTATGCTCTTCAACCAGCACTGCATATACACGGCTATTTAACTGTAGCTGGGAAATCCAGGTATATGCTTTAAACCGTTCTTTGTCCATCGGTTATCTTCTTTTTTTTCCTTTTCTATTTCCCTTTTTTGACCCATTTATGTACTTTATACTCCATATTATTCGCCCTCCCTGCTCCATCTTTTCTCTTAACTTTTTCGTTTTCCCTCTTGCTTTGCATGTTAGTTGAATTAGCCTGTGCGTTTGTGTGCTCCTGCTCCCTGTGTGTTTGTCTGTTTTCTTTTCCAGGGCTACCTCAAGAAACAAGCTAGAGTACACAAGGTGGAGAGTCTGAAATATCACTACGAATAGGAAAATAAAATAACCAAGGTCCCAACAAGAGAGACCAAGGGATACCATTCAAAAAACACTCTCTGAAAGGATAGGCCCTGGAAAGTCAAAGAGTCTTCTTGGATATAGCAGCGCTCATAGAAACAGAGAGCATAACAGGTCTTTAAAACCAACAAGAGCCAGAAAGCTAACTAAAATAACGAAATGAAAGACCTCTCCTCCAAAGAAACTCTAAGAAGAAATGACAGCTAATGAACTGCTCAAAACAGATATCAGCAGCATAACGGAACAAAATTTTAGAATCATAATGGTAAAATTAATAGCTGGGCTTGAAAAAAAAATAGGGGACATCAAAGAAACTATGGCTACAGACAGAATGGAAAATAAAAATAGGCATGAAGAATTAAAAAATGCGATAAATGAGATACATAATAAATTAGAGGCCTCCAATGCACGGATTGAAGAGGCAGAAAGGAGAATAAGTGATTTAGAAGACACCATTATAGAAAAACAAGAAGCTGACAAAAAAAGAGACAAACTGATCCAGGAACAGGAAAGAAGAATTCGAGAGCTCAGCGATACAGACAAACGCAACAATATCCGTATCATAGGAATCCCAGAAGAGGTAGAGAGAGGGAAAGGTGATGAAGGAGTCCTGGAACAAATTATAGCAGAGAACTTCCCCGACCTGGGGAAGGAAGTAAATGTGGAAATACATGAGGCTCAGAGGACTCCCCTCAGATGGAACTTGAATCGATCTTCTGCACGACATATCATAGTCAAAATGGCAAAATATAAGGACAAAGAGAGAATTTTGAAAGCAGCTAGGGAGAAAAGGGCCCTCACATACAAAGGGAAACCTATCAGAGTGGTGACAGACCTATCTACTGAAACGTGGCAGGCCAGAAAGGAATGGCAGGAGATCTTCAATGTGATGAACAATAAAAATATGCAGCCAAGAATCCTCTATCCAGCAAGCCTGTCATTCAAAATAGAAGGAGAGATAAAAACCTTTCCAAATAAACAGAAATTGAACTTGTCACCACGAAGCCAGCCCTACAAGAAATCCTGAGGGGGATGCTCTGAAGGAAAGGTTGCAAGGAGCAAAGATACCAGAGACACCACCACAAACATGAACCCTACAAAAGATACAAAGACTCTAAACCCATATATTTCAATAATAACACTGAACGTAAATGGGCTGAATGCACCAATCAAAAGACATAGGGTAGCAGAATGGATTAAAAAAGAAAATCCATCTATATGCTGTCTACAAGAAACTCATTTTAGATGGGAAGATACCTTCAGATTAAAAGTAAGGGGATGGAGAAATATATATCATGCTACAGGAAATCAAAAGAAAGCCAGAGTAGCGATATTTATATCAGAAAAACTGGACTTTAAATTAAAGACAATCACAAGAGATGAAGAAGGGCACTACATAATAATTACAGGGTCCATCCATCAGGAAGAACTAACAATCATAAATGTCTACGCACCGAATATGGGAGCACCTAAATATCTAAAACAATTAATCACAAACAGAAACAAGCTTATAGTTAAGAATGTGCTAATAGCAGGGGACTTTAATACTCCACTTACAACAATGGATAGGTCAACCAGACAAAAAATCACTAAAGAAATAATGGACTTGAAAGACACATTGGACCAGATGGATCTGACGGATATATTTAGAACTTTACATCCTGAGGCCAGGGAATTTACTTTCTTCTCAAGTGCACATGGCACATTCTCCAAGATAGATCGCATACTGGGACATAAGGCAGCCCTCAATAAATTCAAAAGAATACAGATCATATCATGCACACTGTCAGATCATAATGCTTTGAAACTTGAACTCAATTACAGGAAGAAGTCTGGAAAACCTCCAAAACCATGGAGGTTAAAGAACACCCTTCTAAAGAATGAATGGGCCAATCAGGCAATTAGAGATGAAATTAAGAAATATATGGAAACAAATGAAAATGAAAACACAACAATTCAAAATCTATGGGATGCGGCCAAGGCAGTCCTAAGAGGAAAGTACATTGCTCTCCAGGCCTATTTCAAGAGATTAGAAAAAGCACAAGTGCAAAATCTAACAGCTCACCTAAAGGAACTAGAGGCAGAGTAACAAGAACGCCCTAAACCCAGTAGAAGAAGAGAAATAGTAAAAATCAGAGCAGAAATAGACAACATAGAGACCAAAGAAACAATTGAACAGATCAATGAAACCAAGAGTTGGTTTTTTGAAAAAGTAAACAAAATTGACAAACCTCTAGCCAGACTTCTCAAAAAGAAAAGAGAGAGCACCGAAATAGACAAAATTATGAATGAAAAAGGACTTATTATAACCAACCCCTCAGAAATACAAGCAATTATCAGCGAATACTATGAAAAATTATATGCCAACAAATTGGACAACGTAGAAGAAAGGGACAAATTCCTAAACACACACTCACTACCAAAATTCACATGGGAAGGAATAGAAAACCTGAACAGACCCATAATGAGTGAAGAAATCGAATCAGTAATCAAAAATCTCCCAACAAATAAGAGCCCTGGACCTGATGGCTTCCCTGGGGAATTCTACCAGACATTTAAAACAGAATTAATCCCAATTCTTCTCAAGCTATTCCAAAAAATAGAAATTGAAGGAAAACTCCTGGACTCATTTTATGAAGCCAGCATCACTCTGATTCCCAAGCCAGACAGAGATCCAGCAAAAAAAGAGAACTACAGGCCAATATCCTTGATGAATACGGATGCAAAAATTCTCAACAAGATCCTTGCAAATCGAATCCAGCAGCATATAAAAAGAATCATCCACCAAGATCAAGTGGGATTCATTCCTGGGTTACAGGGCTGGTTCAACATTCGGAAAACAATCAATGTGATACATCATATCAATAAAAGAAAAGATAAAAACCATATGATCCTGTTAATAGATACAGAAAAAGCATTTGACAAAATACAGCATCCCTTCTTAATAAAGACTCTCGAGAAAGTTGGGATAGAAGGAACCTACTTAAACATCATCAAAGCCATCTATGAGAAGCCTTCAGCTAACATCATCCTCAACGGGGAAAAACTGAGAGCTTTCCCCCTGAGATCTGGAACACGACAGGGATGTCCACTCTCACCACTGTTGTTTAACATAGTGCTGGAAATCCTAGCATCAGCCATCAGACAACGAAAGGAAATCAAAGGCATCAGAATTGGCAAAGAGGAAGTCAAACTTTCACTCTTCGCAGATGACATGATACTCTACATCGAAAACCCAACAGACTCCACCAGAAGCCTACTAGAACTGATTCAAGAATTCAGCCAAGTTGCAGGGTACAAAATCAACGTACAGAAATCGGTTGCATTTTTATACACCAACAATGAAGCAACAGAAAGAGAAATCAAGAAACTGATCCCATTCACAATTGCACAAAAAACCATAAAATACCTCGGAATAAACCTAACCAAGGATACAAGAGATCTGTATGATGAAAACTATAGAAAACTTATGAAGGAAATTGAAGAAGATACAAAGAAATGGAAAAACATTCCATGCTCATGGATAGGAAGAATAAATATAGTTAAGATGTCATTACTACCCAAAGCACTCTACACATTCAATGCAATTCCAATCAAAATTGCACCAGCATACTTCTCAAAACTAGAACAAACTATCCAAAAATGTGTATGGAACCACAAAACACCCCGAATAGCCAAAGTAATACTGAAAAATAAAACCAAAACGGGAGGGATCACATCCCAGACTTTAGCCTCTACTACAAAGCTGTCATCATCAAGACAGTATGGTATTGGCACAAAAAGAGACACATAGACCAATGCAACAGAATTGAGAACTCAGAAGTGGACCCAAAAGTATACAGCCAACTGATCTTTGACAAAGCAGGAAAGAATATCCAATGGAAAAAAGACAGCCTTTTTAACAGATGGTGTTGGGAGAACTGGACAGCAACATGCAGAAGAATGAAACTAGATCATTTTCTCACACCATGCACAAAAATAAACTCAAAATGGATAAAGGACCTGAACGTGAGACAGGAAACTATCAACACCCTAGAGGAGAAAGCAGGAAACAGCCTCCTTGACCTCCACCGCAGCAACTTCTTACTTGACACATCCCCAAAAGCAAGGGAATCAAGAGCAAAAATAAATGTTGGGACCTCATCAAGATTAAAAGCTTCTGCACAGCCAAGGAAACAACCCAGAAAATTAATAGGCAACCAACGGAATGGGAAAAGATAGTTGCAAATGACATATCAGATAAAGGGTTAATATCAAGAATATATAAGGAACTCACCAAACTACACTCCCAAAACACAAACAACCCAGTGAAGAAATGGGCAGAAGATATGAACAGACACTTCTCCAAAGAGGACATCCAGATGGCCAACAGACACATGAAACGATGCTCAGCATCCCTCCTCATCAGGGAAATACAAATCAAAACCACACTGAGATACTACCTCACACCAGTCAGAGTGGCTCAAATGAGCCAATCAGAGAACTCTAGATGCTGGCGAGGATGTGGAGAAACGGGCACCCTCCTACACTGTTGGTGGGAATGTAAACTGGTACAGCCCCTCTGGAAAACAGTGTGGAGGTTCCTCAGGAAACTAACAATAGAACTCCCCTATGACCCAGCAATAGCACTGCTAGGAATTTACCCAAGGGATACAGAAATGATGATGCATAGGAGCACATGTACCCCAATGTTCATAGCAGCACTCTCCACAATAGCTAAAACATGGAAAGAGCCTAAGTGTCCATCAACAGATGAATGGATCAAGAAGATGTGGTTTATCTATACCATGGAATACTACATGGCAATGAGAAACAATGAAATCTGGCCTTGTGTAGCAACATGGATGGACCTTGAGGGTGTTATGCTGAGCGAAATAAGTCAGGCAGAGAAGGACAAATATCATATGTTTGCACGTATAGGAGGATTAGGAGGAACTTGACGGAGGAACAAGGGGGAGAAGAAGGGTGGAAATGGTGGGGGAAAGGGAGAGAGGCAAACCATGAGAGACTCTTGAATGCTGACAAAAACTGAGGACTGATGGATGTGGGGGGGAGGGGGGGATGGGCATGGAGGAGGACACTTGTGGGGATGAGCACTGGGTGTTATGTGGAAACTAATTTGACAATAAACTATTTGTAAAAAAAAAAAAAAAAAGGGAAAGTTACAGCCCAAAAAACTAATATATAGAAAAATTCTTTTAAGAATTGGCCTACTGGGGTGCTTGTGTGGCTCAGTCAGTTAAGCATCCAATTCTCGGTTTCAGCTCAAGGTCATGATCTTGTGTTTCATGGGTTCAAGCCCCGCATTGTGCTCTTAGCTGACAGTGTGGGAGCCTGCTTGGGAATCTCTCTCTCTGCCTCTATCTGTCCCTCTCCCATGTGTGCTATCTCTCTCAAAATAAATACATTAAAAAAATTTTAAAAACACCACAAGAATTGGCCTACTGATCATCAAGGGTATAGTAAATGGTACTCTTCTATGATTTTCAGATGGTGTGTGTGTGAACACATAGAGATTTGTACCAGTTGTAAATGGAAAAACCGTGATATTTAATTAGATGGTTAGACTGGGATAACTTCATAAAGAAAGAAAACTGCCCTGAATGGTAATTTATTCAAAGAGGAAAATATCACCAACATAATTGGCATGTTAGAGTTAATGAACAGCACTGCTGATATAGACTCTCACATATTTTGGCCTTAAAGGACATTTTATACTCTTAAAAACTCTAGAGGGCCCCCAAAGATCTCTTGTTTATATGGATTATAGCTTTTTATATTTATCATATTTCATAATTGGTATTAAAATTGATAATTTAAATATTAATTTATGAATTCATTAAAAGCAGATTACATGTTAATGCTAAATATTTTTTGATAAAATAACTATATTTTCCAAATAGAATTAGTGAGGGGATGGCAATGCTTTATAATTATGCAAATCTTTTTTTAAATGTCTAGCTGAATTAAAACAGCTGGATTCTCATATCTCCTTCTGAATTTCATCTGTCCTCTGATATGCTGTTTGGTTGAAGCAACTGAAGAAAATATGCTTCTCACAGATACATAGTTGGAAAAGAAAAAAAGTATTTTAATAGCCCCTTAAGATAATCTCAGATATATATTCTTTTATATTACAACAAAACTCAACAAGTGGTAATTTCTTAAGGGTCAGTTGCACTGGGAAATCTGAAATGGTATCAATGAGTTCTTTGAATTGTTATTTTAAAATCTATTGGTTTATTTCATACTTTCAGTGAATACTTTTTCCAAGTAATGATTTTCTAAAATCTTGCACTGGTAATTTGGAAAATACTGATGCGATGAGTTATACGGATTTTTCAAACAGTGACCGATTTCACAACATAATATAAAAACATCACATTTGCGTAACCACCACCCACCTCACTTGAGAAATGTTTGGTGGGGCGCCTGGGTGGCTTAGTTGGGTAAGTGTCCGACTTTTGCTTGGGTCATGATCTCGCGGTTCGTGGGTTCTGTGCTGACTGCCAGCTCAGAGCCTGGAGCCTATTTCAGAGTCTGTATCTCCCTCTCTCTCTGATCTTCCCCTGCTCACGCTCTCTCTCTCTCTCTCTCTCTCTCTAGAAATAAATAAAAATATTAAAAAAAAAGGGAGAGAGAGAAGTGTTTGGGAAATTGTTAAGCTCACAGGAGTAAATGAAGTTGTCTACAGTTTGACAAATTCAAATTTTCTATTGAAAGCTTTAATTTTATGACTGACAGCAAATGCAAATGCTGTCAGTGGTTTTCTTTGGGTGACAGTCTCATTTTTTGTTCTTTTTTTGTTCTTTTTGTTTCCTGTCTGCCAGGAAGACAAAACAAAACAAAGCAAAACAAAACAATACAAAACAAAACAGAGCAGCTAGTAAACCTTGCAACTCAAACCCCTGCATCAGAGGTTTTCCTTGAGACAATCACAGTAATTAGGTATACAAAGATGGTTTATACAAACTTCCCTGTTAGTCACACAGAATATTAAGAAGACATTTACTCAAAGGGAGCGGTTTGCAAAAATTAATAATTTTTAGTTCTTCACAAAGAACATTATTAACCAAATCTGCCTCTGAAAAACAATTACCACTGTGTAGTGGTAGCAACAACAACAACGGCAACAAAACATCACACCAAAAACTAATGCCTAGGAATACACCTTGGTGCCACTGCCTTGATTCTTGCTCAGGAGCCAGGAGTTTTACTTACTATTGCTTTTGCACCATGCATTGCAAAACGTCAACTTGGTGCAAAAGGCAGAGGACATCTTAGTTTTATTATGAAAACAATTCTGAGCCCCGTGGGGCCCCTGGGGATTCTCTAGAGTATACAGACCACATGTTGAGAACTGCTGGTACAGAGGACAGTTATGAGGATGTCATTTCTTTTCTTCAGAACCAATGGACCTTATAGGAGGGGAACCCATACACCTGAAGGTGAGACTTTTAACAACGAGATCTCTCAACTATAAAGTAGTGAAAACATTCAACAAATGGGATGATAAATAAGAACATCAATAAGTATCCTACTATTTCAGTTAATAGAAGATTCATTGAGAAGAATGTAAAACAGTGGGGACCGTACGAAGTCCGTGAAAGCAGAGTTGACTGTGGAAGGCCAAGCCAAGGGCAGGGAAGAAAGAAGACATTGGCAAATGAGACCAGGCACACACAAATATCACCATGCACCCCTGGGTCTGCATGGCCTGACATCTCTGGCTTGCCTGTCTTGAGAGGTAAGGGCATCTGAGTTAAAAAGCTAGTCTGAACACTGGGAAATCTACTTGTAGTCGACACTTCTCTTCTTAAAATAATTTTTTGACAGTGCTTTCTCTCAAAATAGTTGATTTATTCATTTTTTCTAATATATCTGTCAGTTATTAACAAATTGAGTTATTGTGGCCAAATAAAAAAAAAATCTTAGCTTTAGATGAACCATTTCAAATAGTATTTCATTCCCCCCCACGAAGGCCAGCTTCTGGACCACACAATAAAACTTCCAAATAGGGGGATGAGTGGATTCACACTGATGTTTAAATTTTTACATTTGACAAAACTAATGCAGTATATCTTGACAGCTACATTCAGTAGCTTAATGCTAAGCTTTTTATGCTGAATACAGAACAGAATGAGTTTTCCACCAGTGTTTTGACTAGGAGGTTTTAAGATTCCTAGTCACTTAAGACAGCAGTCTGAGGTTGCTTGATAAAAACAAGCACTGGCTATTTCATAGCTGCCTCATATAAGGTCTCAATATTTAAGAGAAAAGAGAAACACAGGGCAGAAGCAATTTGAAAATATATATTTTAACCAAAATCTGGATGCTAAGTAAACATTCTTTGGTAAACACCCAGAAAGACTTGCAGCTGTGGTATTTGTGACTTAAAATAACAAGATGAAGATCTCCAAGTAAAAGACAAATGATATCGTTAAAGTTTCTTATCAAAAGAAAATATGTTTTCTGATGGAATTTATGTAGAGGAAGGCTTTACACTTCTGAAGCCCATTTAATCCACTGTAGAAATACTGGAAGCTTTAAATTTGGAGTTCATTTTGAGCACATGCTAGGCAATATTCTTTTCTGTTTTGCCACTACATTCTCTTTTTACAAACTGCAGATTAATTTTTTCCTGAAAGGGCACCTTTTTTGGTTTAGTTTTGTCTGTAACTACGGCTACTGTAAGTTGTTGACTTTATGGCAAAATATCAAATTCTAGATGAACTGACAACTAGGCAGTAATGAAACAGGAGAGCTTCCCCTTTAAAAAAAATTACAACTTTAACATTATGCCAAAATATGATACAGTCATATTCTAAAATATACATACATATTTTCACATGGATTAGATCTACATGTCCCAAAGGGCAAATGCTCTCTTCTATAAATGAGACGGCAGGAGAATCGAGAGCCCGGGTTTGATTTGTGCAGCCTAGCAAACCACTGAAGATAAATATGAGCCCTGTTATAATTCAGTATGCAACTGAGCTAGTCTTCCACGCCAGCCGAGGAAAAAAACATCCCTCTTCTTTTCTGAAGTTGCCCATCTCTATCCGTTTCTGTCGAATTGCCACAATTGCCCAGATAAATCATTTGAGAGTATGTCAGCTTTAATTAATGTAACATGACCTGATCATTTCCACAGTTAAGAATAAAGAAGTTTGCCTTCTTTAAATCCAAAGCTCAACCTGGAGATTATGCTAAGTTGCTTCATTCATAGTCCATACTCCTCTGCTCATGTCAGAAGGACAGCATTTGTCCCCTCTAGTGATAAACAAATTATACATGAAATCAATTCCACTTCACAATCATTTTCCCTATTGGGTATTATCTTTCCTTCTCTGCTCCCTCCAGTTAAGCCCACATCCTGTAACTTGCTAATGAGCTGGGGGCTTTCTGTTCCAGGTGGCACCCCCTGCCTCGAAGTCATGACATTTCCCATTTCGAATGCTGCTGGCATTTTTCAACAGCTCCTGCTAACTAGCCTTTTTGACCTGCACTAAGAGGAACTCATCTGATCGAATCCTCTAACCTGCCAATCATTCCAGCAAATGATCTTCACAGTCACTCCCAAGGCAGGAATGGGGGAAAAAAAAGGAAATGCGAACGAGGAGAATGAGGGAGTAGGCAAGCGGTTGCCTGTGCAGCTACCTAATGAGAATACTTTAAGTCTCTGAGGCAGCTGAAACACTGAAAAACTGGTGGGAAAATTAGGACACAACTGAATGCCTAGCTCTGTAATTACTGATTTCTTTCCATCCTGAGATCATTTTGAGAGCAACACCTCTGAGATGTGCCAGTTTCTAGAGAACACAAGAACACCCTACCTTACGCAGAGAAGATAGATTTATTTCTCCTGCCACTATCAATATGCAATTCTCATAATCCCACTCTGCCAAACAGCATCCTTTGCAGAATTAATTATGTGCTATAAGCTTGTTAAGTGTGCATTTATTTGTAAACTAGGGATGATCATCATGTTTGCCACAATGAAGAAAGGACCTCTTTTTTTCCAGGCATATTTTAAATGTTGCCACCATTTAGAGGTGTTGATTTTTACACATTTACATGAAAACAAACAGGTACGGTGGAGGCTGGCTTTGTGCTCAGGGAGGATTTAACACTGACAACATAGGATAATCTGGGCATTCTTAATTAACAAAGATAAAATAAATTTTTCTTTCCAGAGTTTTTCTTGCTTGTGCACAATTAGTTTATTTAGTGGGTTCCCAGCCCACAGAATAACCCAATTACTTTAGGAAGAAAGAGCTGGTACATGAATCTTTGACAGTGGATCACGACTCTAGATATCTCAGTATGAGGTGGATTTGTTGACCAAGGAATGATACAATATAATTATGTGCTATCATTACACCATTGTATGTAATAATATAAAATAAATACTGTACATGATTTAATTGCACGTGATAATCACACATCTTTCCCCATTTATAGTAATTAGGCCAATAGCCCCATTTACAGTAATTATTATATGTAATTGAGGGCATTTTACTAATTGCATTGAAAGTGATAATCCAGAGCAATTAAAAATCCAAGGGCACTATACGTAATGCAGACTACATTAAAAGAATGGTGATAATTTAAAGGAAAAAAAATCACCTAATACGGAAGTTAACAGCACAGCATTGGATTCCATGCATAGCATACATGGTGATATTTATTAAGAGGTAAATTTCTGTCAATTTCTCTAACTTTGGTATTGTTTTTGTTCTAGAACTTATACATTATTTCCTTAGGTGGGAAAAGAATCCTTTGAATAATCTATGATGTTATCCTAAGAACTCTAGAACTGTTGAAAAATTATTCTACATGGCTGTGTGAGAGTACAGTGTGAGTGTGTGTGTGTGTGTGTGTGTGTGTGTGTGCGCGTGTGTGTGCGTGCGTATGCAATGGTAAACATCCATCCTAAATTCCAAGAGATTCAGTAAATTATTCATTTGGACAACCAATTTGATGTTCTTAAAAGCTTTATTCATGGAAGCATCTCAGAGTATTGCAAACATTTTGTTAAATATACTTGTAATAATTTAGCTAAAATGTTTAACTTTGTTAGACTTGAAATACATTTGGTTGCAGTTTTCATTACATTTGCTCTCTCTCTGGAATTTTAATGTGTCTAAGGGCCCGAATCCCTGGCTTTTGTCCCAGGGTCCCAGAGTCTATCCCTCCTTGATCCCACTCCCTGTTTCTACCCAGACAAAGCTTCCATGTGAGGAGTATCTCAGGAGGAGTGATGAGCATCTGTGGGACAATGGGAATAGTTTCGAGCTTCTTTTTGCCTTCCCTTCTCGACATTGTCATTTAGACATTGTCCTCCATGCATTCAAATGTCATCCCAGACCATCAGCCCACTTCAACTCAAACAGCCTCCTTTTATGCTCAGACACTTCTTAGAGCATCCGCAGACCACAAAGACTGTCTAGTGGGACTCAGCTGCTATCCTGGTATTAATAATACAATACAGTGCACTTAGGGCATAGACGATTCCCTCTGTATCCCAAATTCATAAGAATCAACATTAAATGAAAGGGAAAAATAGAGCACCTGAACTGATTATAACTTCTTGTTATATGTGACTGCTAACTTCATAATAGTTTGGCCAAGCATTCTAATAGGTATCTTGCTTACAAGCCACACCACTTCTTGTGCCCATTATAAGAAAGCTTCATTCATATTATGCTGCTGGCTAAATAGTCCCTAAGAAATTAATTTGGGTTTTAAAAAGACAGTAGATGCTAGACGCAGTGCCTTTCCCCACCGTCACTCCACAATTTGAAAGTTCATCTGAACTGGAAAATTGAATCACAAAATACAGCTAATTTTTGAGCATCCATGGACTGATGAACCAATATGTGGAGCATCACACCAGTTCCTTCCTCTTTTAGCCATTTTGCTTTTCAAAACTCTCAGAGCAAGGAAAAAGAAGAGCAAGGACAAAAAAACCTATTATTTTTTAATTTAAAAAAATCACTCTGAATTCTGCTTTTAAGAAAAGCACTGAAATAGTGAAAAGTACTGGAGCATCATGTGAGTAAAAACAGTTGTTTCGACAAATAATGTGTATGTACACGTGTGTGTATATGTGTGTCTGAGAGAGAGAGAGACAGGGAGGGATGGAGGTAGAGAAAATGAATATGATAAAGCAAATATAGTAAAATGCAAACATTTGGGGAAAGTAGGTGAAGGGTATCAGGAATTCTTCGTATTATTCTTGTAACTCCTCTAGACATCTGAAATTATGTCAATACAAAAAATACTTTCAAAAAATGCATGATATATTTGACTTTATTTTCATTCTGCTTTGTAACAATCTCAGGACATAACTGAGCAGATTAGACAGTAAAGGCATTCAAGTGACATTCTGCTTTGTGACAATCTCAGGACATAATTGAGCAGATTAGACAGTAAAGGCCTTCGAGTCCTTGGCTAATTCATTCATAGGGTTGTTGGTGGTGATGCAGGGTATAGGTCAGAGGTGACCCAAGGAAAGGGAGGAGTGGAGAGGCAGAAAAGGGACAGAGTTTTGCATCAGAGTTTAGAGGAGACAAGAGACTCTCCGGGGTGGAGGGAAAGAGGGCTGGGGGTGGCATGGAGAGACCACTAACATTTCACTTCTTCTCAATCTAGTGTTCATAACATGCATTATGCATTTGTGGTTCGAAGCACTGTCAATTTCCCAGTAAGATGTAGTTTTTCATCTGCAGCAATGTAGGGATAATGGCAAAAACCAGGGATTCTTTCAGATAAAACGTGTGAGGAACATGAATGTTTGTTTCCTCCTCTGACCGTTGTTTGCACAACTATTGTCCACGGCATGAAATAACAGAGATAACAAAACTTTAGTTGTTTGATAGGAAAAAAATCTGTAGGGTCATGCAGAAAGTAAGTTCTTAGAGAAAAAGACTGAGAAAACTTCCTGCTGCTGAAGGAAAGCTGCAACCAATATTCGAATTGCTTACGCTGTGGTAAGTATTAATGAGTTTTTATCTTCTTTTGGGTCTGCAGTTGAGAAAATGCAACATAGTTTAGAAAGACCTTTTGCTAAAAATATCACACAATGAGGATGTTGTTACACCAATAAAATTGGAATGTGTCCTCTGTACTTTTTTCCCTTGGTGGTGTACAGGCCAGGCAAGGTGTCTCCTGGCTATCCTCCTTGGTTTGTAGAAGCTTTAGAGACTTCTAAACCCATCTTTAGAGCAATCCTCTGTGTGGTTCCTTAAGAAAAGGTTGGCCCAGTTCACAGCTCAGCAGACTGGATCAGGGCTCAGCGATGGGCCTACAGCAATCTATAGTCAGCCAGCAACTTACAGACTGACTGACAGAACAGCCTTGCTCAAAGCTTGCTTTTTACTTCATGATAATGCCTACACCAACCAGAGCTGCTTGTGAGGAGGGTTTGAATCTGAGTAAAAGTGCTCAGTGGTAGACTGCCCTGGAAATAGAGACAAAGGGAAACGGCAGTAAGCAGGATTCATGAATAAGCAGAAACAAGTCGGCAGAAGCCAGGAGATGAAGAGAAGATGAAAATGCCAGTTGAGAAAGTGAGCCACTGTGGCATCACAGCACCGAGGACAGGAGCAGTTACTGGAGCTGAGCAGTTACTGGTGGTTAAGACGGCAGAGGAAGTGAAGCTTGTTGGATTCTGAAGGAGGCTCAGTCTTTGTGAGGCTGTCTGTGCAGTTGCATAGACTGTCGGCCTTGTTCTTCCTACCCTCTCGAAGCAACCTCAACAAAGACCACTGCTAACTGAAGAAGCCTGACTGTGTCTCCTTCCTCTGGAAGATCCCAATGCCCACTTTCTCATGATCTCTCCTGATCCCATGGCATGGCTCTCTCCAATCATCTGTCTCTGGCCCTCTCACCTTGTCACCTGTCTTCTCACTTGAAGGCGTCTCTTCCTCGGACATTTCAAGCTTCCCTTCAATGGCTATTATCTAGAACTGAAACATATTTTTTACTGATTGAATTTATTTTAATTTTTCTGATCCTTTTTTGAAAGGCAGGTAGGGGAAATGCTCATCACCAGATCCGTCAGGTACAGGGAACTGTGATGCTAGAAGGGTTCTTTATCTGCCCTGTCCGGTACGGTGGCCACTGGTCATGTGTGGCTAATGAGCACCTGAAACATGGTTCTGCTACTGAGGAAACAAAAATTACAATTTAATTTTGATTAATTAAAAATTAAATGTAAATAGCCACACATGGCTTAGTGGTTACCTTGTTGGGTAGCATTACTCTACTCTTTCTAGAAAAATAGGGAAGGTAAGTGATGGGACGGATTTTCTTAGTCTGTTCTTATACAGTCCTGACCCAAATAAATTATTTTACTTCATAAATATATAATTCTTGAATATTTACTGAAGATGTCATAATACGTGGTCCAAGGGCTACCTGTACTAACATCCTTTGGGGTTCTTCAAAGTGCTGATTCACGGACTCCGGGAACCTGCATTTTTAAAAGCTCCTCAGGGTGTCACAACATCTGCTGTACTGAATGTTCAGATGGTGATGCCAGAGGGTCTTAAGCACAAATGCATTATATTCTGTCTGGAGTTTGTTTTCTTTAAAAATCTTTATCTTATTTAATTAAAATTCTGAAACAATTTATGCATTCTACTGTTTACCTAGTAGCCGATTATAGGAAAGTACTACTTGATGACTGAGTCAAGCTGAATCTAAGACATTTTTTTCATTGTCATATAATATTTCATGTTGATTGGTAAAGATAATATGCTATAAGGCAAGGGGAAGGTCATCAAAATATGTATGAAGTTAACTTCTTGCACTTGAACCAAGTATAATATTTTGATGGACTAGCCTGATATTTGTAGATTTATTATGGATTCAATAGGGACTGAACACCAACTGATTCGCTGAAAAGAGATGTTCCCTAATGAGCACATAGGATTTAAAAAAAAAAAAAAAACTATCTAAAAGATGAGAGGCCATTCTTATCCCTGTATTCAACAAAAGGAGTAGAGAGAGTGACCATGCACTTCCTGTCTCAATTAATTTTTATTCAATTTTTAAGATTTTATTTTTTAAAGTAATCTCTATACCCAATGTAGGGCCTGAACATAAAACTTCAAGATCAAGAGTTGCATCCTCCACCAAATGAGCCAGCCGGGGCACCCCATTCCATTTAGAATGACTGGAAAATTAAGCTCAGCATCAGTGAGTGTCTGGTATTGCTCTGTGCAAATATAAGTGATACAAATGAATGTGATACTCAATATAGCTTCTGGTCTTTTCTTTGAGGAAAATTTCAGTGCACAGTGTCTCAGACTTTAGGATGGTCTTTACCTTTCAATACTGATAAAGAGTGGGGACAAACTATGAAATCATTATCTAAATATCTTTAGAGGATAACAAAATGTAGGAAGCAGAGTATTTTGATCATCCACTGGCACCTGTCCCATTTTTAACTTAGGTGTGCAGAGTTTTACTTTCATTTAACTTGGTTACAAGACTCTGAAACCAAAATTGCTTTTTGCTGCAAAGAAAAATGCGTCTCATTAGCTTTTCCACTAAGGCCACTTTATGCAAATCCAGTATTATTAACTAAACAACTGAAGTGACCTTGGTATGCAAGTTTAGAGACAATTTGGCTTGAGGTAGAGGAGGGCAATTAGGACTTAAAACACTCCCTTCTACTCAGTTCTCCAACATTTTAAACGCAGAAGTGATGCAATGCATTTTCCACATTGACTGTGCAGCTCCCCAAAGAGAGGTGGCTGAAATGTTAGATTACAGTTTTAGCCTCGTTGGGCCCTCAACCTCTTTCCCAGCCCTCGTCTTCCCAATCTCTCTGGGGTTTACAAAGAGTCAGGACATTTGAGGAAAATTTAACATGCCACAGCTTGGTGTGGAGTTAATCATTCATCAATAACAAAATCAAAATCTAGAGAATTAGAATGTTTTTCAGTATGAATATGTACTTATGGTAGACTTTTTACTCTGTCATGTCTACAAAATAGACATTAATATTCAGCTATTGGTCAGAATAACTTCCATTGCTCAGATGTATGAGGCCAATATATAGGCTGTATTACATGATCTCTATGATGGCCTCATTTAGTAAAATTTAAAAACCAACAAAGGTAGAAATCAAAATGGTTTCTTTTTCTGATGACTGACAGAAAACTCTTGGAATCCAGCTTCCCTGCAGTGTTTTTTTAAAGTTTATCTATTTATTTTGAGAGAGAGCTTGCATGTGAGCAGGCAAAGGACAGAGAGAGAGAATTCCAAGCAGGTTCTGGACTGTCAGCCCTGAAGCAGGGCCCGAACTCAGAAGCATGACCTGACCCGAAATCAAGAGTCAGATGTTTAATCAACTGAGCCACCCAGGCACCCCTCCTTGCAGCTTTTCTGGAAAAGGAAACATAGACGTTTCCTCAAAATAATGTTGAATGAAGCTGAAGTATTTGGATTCGGAAGAAAGCAACAAAAACAATAAAGCTTTAAAAGTTGATGTGAAAAGGAGAAAACTCATAGAGAACATATTCGTATCATTGTCAAATAATTCTAGAGGAAGGAGTTCCTATAACTTTAAATCTAGTTTAAAAAAATACACTGCAAAGAAAATACATTTTTGTAAGGGCTTTCGAATACTAATGATTGCAGATCTGAGCACCTCTTTAAAAGCCTTCTCTCAATCAGCAATTTTTGAGACCTTATGGGCAATGTTTCGGTCCGGTCAGCTTGATTTGATTTTAAGAAGAAGCTGACCTAGAAGACCTTCTAGCAGCTTTGACTGGCTAGACCTGGGTCAGAGCGATCCGAAAAGAGCAGAGAAGAAAAGGCACAAAGCTCTGTGACTGAAATTCAAGCTTGCTGTATGGGGCAGCAGCAGCACCAATAAAGTTCACCTTTTGTTTTGTTTTACTCAACTGGTTAGTGGATTTATAAAGCCAGGGGCCCTCATCAAGGTAATACAGGTTAAATAATTTAAGAAGCATGTGCTACAAACCTCATGAATTAAAACTGTTCTCAGAACCAGGAGAACAGTTCTCAGAACTCAGCTCACTCTGTGTGACCAACTGAAATTCTGAATGGGAGCACTAACACCCCAGAGGCAGTGAAGTTGTGCTGCCAGGTAACTTTTCATACAGTGGGGAGAAAAAAGGTGAAGTATGAAGAATATTACTCTTATGTATATAGTGTCAAGTCTGTTAGTTAACATTTTCTGACTGGCATTTATACGCCATGTTTTATCTGGGGATCTTTCATTTCTGACCATTCGAAATCACTACCCTATTCCCAAGACACCAAAGTTGGTCCCTACATTGAATGTATGCAAAAGCTGAGTCCCCAACATAGCTGAAGGTATTGGCAAATCACTCACAAGACAATGGAGCAGTATAATTTGTTCTCTTTGCCATCTTGGCAATTGAACCTGTTAACACATTTCACATTAAGAGGCAGAAGAAGGAAGAGAGACTCTTGCAACGCTGTCGGTATCCTTCGATTCACCAGAACACTTAATCACTGAATATCCACATGAGCAAGGAACAAATATGGGCTAGCAAATAAAAAAAGCCCTCCCCACAAAAAAGTGTGTTCTCCATTTGCTTTAGAGTTATGTTAAGCAGAAAGATATATATAGGCATAAAATTCCAAAAAAACTCCAGACATTTCCATCTGGCAGTAAAGACACAGCCTTTTCAGAATTTGCTGTCTTATGCTTGTTTTTGTGCAGCATGTGTGTCTCTAACAGGCCAGCATGCTAGAGATCGCCTTGTTTAGATTATGCTTCTTCTCTACAGAATAGTAAAGGTCAAAGAATCAAATAGGAAGAAAAGAAAAGCTTCATCACGATAAGGTCTGTACTAGCGGCCATGTAGGAATCAACAGTAGGCTAAGTGGCCCACACAGAAGCTAAGCTAAACTAGGGAGTACACGTCCTTTCCAAGGGAAGCAGCCATGATTCAGTTATACACACAAAATTCTGGCAGGAATGTGAGCACAGTATTACCAGGGTTGCTGATTTAAAAAAAAAATAAAAAAAGCCAAGAATCCAGACTCTGTATAAAATCTCTCTATTTTAAAATGAGAGCAACTAACTAAAAAAATTGTGTGAGCCAAATAAAGCATGTCTGTGACTTAGAATACAGTTGAAGGTTAACCTTTTCTAACCTCCACAAAGAATGTGTGAGTAGTTAAAACGATTCGCTTGTAACCAAAATGGTTTGTTTATCACTGCATAAGTAAAATACAATTTTGGCCAGGATTCAGTAGGTACCTGAAAATATGACTAACTGTACTCTCCTCAGTAGAATCTGTTATGGATGCTGTAATGAATGCAAGAGATTCATAAGACATTTAGGGAAAAAATGAATCTGAAATATCTCATGTAGAAGATCTGTTCAATATCTATTCATTATTACTTTTCAGGCAAAGTAGGTCATCTTACCTGTGCTCTCTTGAGAATGTTGTGCTCATCAGTGCTTGCTATTTGATAGACTTTTGCCATAACTATTGTTTTTCCCAAAGGCCCGCATGCTTTCTCCAGCTTCTGGCTGTAATCTGACGTTTGGGACGGTAAAAATAGAAGACACTGTGGACAGAATGAAAAGTTGCCGTTTATATATTTATATCTTTTGTTTAAAAAAATGGAGACTGAGTTGCAATTCTAGGTGTCCTGCACATGGAACATTGTGGTATGTGTTGGTCTCTGAAATGAGAAGTGGTAATAGCCACAGGCACATTTACACAGATTTATACACACATATGATATCACAGTATCACGAAGTCATATTCTTGCTCTTATATCTCTGATCTAGAACAATTAACTTGGATTGGAAACAACATATCTTGCCCTTGTTTTGTGCCATTCTTTCACTCATTCATTGGAGAAATATTTATTGAACCTCACACTGTTCTAGGTATTTTGGAATCCTGCAGTGTATAAATCAGAATGTAAAGAAATCCCTGTCCTTGTTGATTCCTTTTGGGAGAGACAGATGATTAACAATCAAATAAATATGTCAGCTAGTAGTAAGTGTTATGAAGAAAAATAGAGCAGGGAAAAGAAACCAGAAATGCTGGGTGGAAGAAGGTCAGTGAAGGCCTTCTTTTCCTTACAATTTTTTTTTTCATATTTATTTATTTATTTATTTTTTAATGTTTTATTTATTTCCAGGAGAGAGAGACAGCGTGAGCAGGGGAGGGTCAGAGAGAGAGGGAGTCACAGACTGAAACAGGCTCCAGGCTCTGAGCTGGCAGTCAGCACAGAGCCCGACGCGGGGCTTGAACCCACGAACCGCGAGATCATGACCTAAGCGAAAGTCGGACGCTTAACCGACTAAGCCACCCAGGCGCCCCTCATATTTATTTATTTTTGAGAGACAGAGACAGATGACAGAGCACAAGTGGGGGAGGGGCAGAGAGAGAGGGAGACACAGAATCTGAAGTAGGTTCCAGGCTCTGAGCTGTCAGCACAGAGCCCAATGTGGGGCTCGAACCCACAAACCATGAAATCATGACCTGAGCCGAAGTTGGATGCTTAACCGACTGAGCCACCTAGGTGCGCCAGTGAAGGATTTCTTGATAAGGTACATTTGAACAGGGGCTCAGGGAGGTAAAAGAGAAAGCCACGCACATATTTTGAGGATAAGTAAGCACAAGCCATTGGAAGAGGAAACAACAGGAAGTGGACACTAAGGGGAAAGATGAGAAGCAGGCAAAACAGAAGGCTATTGTAAAAATACAGGTAAGGAGTGCATGGGTGGTTCAGTCAGTTGGGCATTCAACTTTGGCTCAGGTCATAATCGCAAGGTTCATGGGTTTGAGCCCCATGTTAGACTCCGTCCTGACAGTTCGGAGCCTGTAGCCTGATTCAGATTCTCTCTCTCTCTCTCTCTCTCTCTCTCTGCTCCTACCCCGCTCACATTATGTCTTTCTGTCTCTCTCAAAAAGAAATATTAAAAAAATATATAGGTGAAAGAAGATGGTGACTGACTTGGGGCAGGGTGACAGCAGTGAAGAAGTGAGGAATGGTGTGTGTATGTTTGTGTGTGTGTGTGTGTGTTTATTTATTTTTTGAGAGAGAGAGAGAACAGAGAGAGGCAAAGAGAGAGAGAGAAAACTCCAAGCAGGCTCTGCAATGTCAAGGCAGAGCCCAATGTGGGGCCTGAACTCACGAACTGTGAGATCATGACCTGAGCCGAAATCAAGAGTTGGATGTTTAACTAACTGAGCTCATGCACTCATGCACCCACTCCCCCACTTTTTTTTTAAGCTTTGTTTATTTATTTATTTATTTATTTTTTTGAGAGAGAGAGAAAGAGTGAGCAGGGGAGGGGTAGAGAGAAGGAATGGTGCTTTCTAGCACCAACACTGTCTGTGGAAGAATTGCGTTTGAGCGTGACAAAAGAGGAGCCATCAAGGACAACTTTAACCAGTTGGAAGAATGATGTTACTATTTATTGATAAGGGGAAGAGTACAGGAGGAGCAGGTCTGGGAGAAAAGACCAGGAATTCAATTTCAGTAGTATTCAGTTTGAGATGCCTACTGGAGGGCCACATGGAGATGTTGAGAAGTTGGTTGAATATGCAAGTCTAGAGTCAAGGAAGGTGAGACTGGAGATTGAAATCAGGAAGCTGTCAGTGTACAGATGGTACTTAACTCAGGAGACTGAATGAGATCATGTAGGCTTTAGGGAGGGTATACAGACAGAAAGATCTGAGGGTTATGCCCCAGGGCACATGAAATGGGCACATGGCAGATGAGAACTCCACAAAGAAGTCTGAAAGGGAGAGTTTAGGGAAGCAAGAGGAAAGCCATGACAGAGTCCTGTCCTGGAATCAAAGTGAAGGAAATATTACTAGGAAGGGTTACTAGATAATTGTGTTGAATTCTGTTGATGGACTGTGATGAGGGCTGGGAAAAGACCAGGACAGAGACTTTGAGAAAAGCAGTTCTGGAGTTTTAGGCACCAAAGCCTAGTTCAGAAGGATTCACAAGAGGGGTGCCTGGGTGGCTCAGTTGGTTAAGTGCCCAACTCTTCATTTCAGCTCAGGGTATGATCTCATAGTTTGTGAGATCAAGCTCCATGATGGGTTCTGAGCTGATAGTGTGAAGCCTGCTTGGGATTCTCTCTCCCTGTCTCTATCCCTCTCCTGCCCACTCTCTGTCTCTCAAAATAAATAAACTTTAAAAGAAAAAAAAAAGGTACTTACAGAGAATGGAAGGCTAGGAACTTGAAGCAGCAAATACATTTGAACTGGGTATATTTATTTTCCCAGCTTTAAGAAGACAGCATGGAGCTACATTAATGGCATAATGTTGTTTTAGGGTAATATATAGGAATGAGTAGGAAAACTTACAAACGTTAGAGTTGGAAAGGTCCTTAGGGACCACTGGGTCTCTAAATGAGAAATCAGAAACCCGCAGACACCAACGCACCTGCCCACAGTTGCCCAGCTAGTTACCACACGGAGCTTAAGTTAGAACCCAGGTGGTCTGATTCCTAATTCAGTGCTCTTCTCGCTGCACCAATTTGTTGGCCTTCTTTTACTGCGGATCTCAGTTTTGTGACTTAGCAAATGAATGTAATAAAATCAAGGACTCTGTGCTATGAAGTGTATTTTGTTCATTTACTTTGACAAGGGTAGTTCAGCTTCAATAATTTATGTAACTTGATAGTATACACAGGAGAATGCCCTGTGGTGTATTTGGGAAAAGTAATGAATTTCTTCTAAATCAGCCCTCCGTTTACTTCCCTGAAATTAAATTTCTGTGAAGAAGTGGGGCAAGGCTGTTGGGGTTTCAGGACAGAGGGAGAATGACGGGGTGCCACCGGAATTAGTCAGCTTTAACTACCAGATCCCCAGGTATCACTATTCTTGCTCAATAAATTTATAATTTCCCCTTTGGTGGTATAGTAACACATTACTTCTAAGTTCTGCTATTATGTAAACTGATGAGATTTTAAGGGACAGCACAAGAAAGAAAGATATTATATTGTTAAATGTTCTTCCAAAGCAAATAAGCATCTGGCATAAGCATACAACTTAATTTTTATATTTAACCCATGGAACAATTGCATGCTTTCTATAACCAAGATTCTAACACTTGATACTCTTGTCACAGACTCTGATATATTAAAGTCAGTCAAGAAGGCTTAAGCCCACTTTTAATTTATTATTGTTCCAATTTTCTCCTTTTTTTATGTTTTATTAATTTCTGAAAGAGCGAGAGAGAGACAGTGTGAACAGGGGAGGGTCAGAGAGAGAGGGAGACACAGAATCTAAAACAGGCCCCAGGCTCCGAGCTGGCTGTCAGCACAGAGCCTGACGCGGGGCTCGAACCCACAAACCGTGAGATCATGACCTGAGCCGAAGTCGGACGCTTAACCGACTGAGCCACTCAGGCGCCCCTCAATTTTCTCCTTTTAACCTGGCTTTGCTGCTGCATGCCTAAGTATTTTCCTTTGGTGGGCATTCTTTAAAAAATGTTATTAACTATCTTCAAGAATGTAAGCACTGTGGACTGACGTGCATTCCTCCCCAAGTTCATATGTTGAAGACTTCATCCCCGATGTGATGGTATTTGGAGACGGGTGGTAATGAGGTTTAGATGAGGTCGTGAGGGTGGGACCCATATTATGAGATTCATGGCTTTATAAGAAGAAGGAGAGAGAGACAGAGATTGTTCTTTCTGCCATGCAAGGACATAGCAAGATAGAGGCTTCACCAGGAACAAAATATGCCAGCACCTTAATCGTGGACATCTCAGCCTCCAGAAGTATGAGAAATAAATGTTAATTGTTTAAGCCCCCACAGTGTAAGGTATATTTTGTTACAGTAGCCTGAGTGGACCAATGCAGTGAGGTTCCTGTAGTTGATGAACATAAACCAGTACTTGGTTGCTTAAGATAATCCATTCTTTGGTTCTGCAACACTTCTTCCCAGGTGGATCTCCTCCTAAATCTCCTTGAAAAGGAAGCACACGAGGGTATTGCCCTTGCTAGAAGACTCAATACTGATGTGAAATTTAATTTGAATAATTTCTAAATATAGTCTGCAGAATATTAACCTAGATCACAGAGTCCCCGAAAGCAGTCATTTCACCTTGGTTCTCCAAGTTTCCAAAGCCTAGGAATTTTGTTTTGTAAACATGTTTACTAGGACTACCACATTGTTCTAAATGGAAATGACTATAGTATTTAATACTGGGATTGTCCTTTCTTGTGACTGGATTTATGCTTCAAAATGATTATCTACTAGACACAGGAATAGCATTTCTGTAACTCAAAATTGTTACCGGAGGCATTTAGCAGAATCTTGCTTTAAAAATATAATGATTTTTCATCTTTATTCTCCCCCCTTCAAAAGGTTTCACTGCTCCTGATGTTTAACGTTATGCAAAGATGTGTTTCTGCCAATGAATATCGCCTTATGGTTATGCTTCTGCAAATAGCCTGCTGTGAGCTGATAAAGGGATTAATGCAGCCAAAATTCTTAATCTGTGAAATTACAAATTAAATTCTCATATTAAAAATACCACCCTGAGGTATTTTTTGTGGTTTTAATTCCCCTCTGGTGTTCTGCATACATTGTGCTTGTTAATGATGAGGACAAGGCTGTCTCCGGTGGCAGCCTGCTGCCGAGTGATAATGTGCAGGCATTTACTTACTGATAGAAACTGGATTTAACCACTGGCTGATAAACTAAGTGGCAAGTGGGTAATAAGTCCATATTAACAGAAAAGTACCACTACAGAATTCAGAATTCACAGACCATCAAAATCCTGGCTTAAACTCAATCATCGAGTCAGATGGGATTGAGATGTCACCAAGGAGGAGTGATATCAAGTTACAAGTTATACTAAATGGGAAAACAAACCATATGTTTGAATTCAATGAGCCAAAAACTAATGAGCCCATTTATATCTCTCTTTTTCAGTATAGGAAGATGTGTCACTAATTCATTATTTTTCCATAGAAATTTTATCTTTAATTTAAAAAATGGGAAAAGTTTGCATAAGGGTCAGTGGGTAGACTTTTAGAAAGAAAGTAGGGCAGAATATAGAAAAAATATGGGTTGGGAATATATAAAATGTTAAAGAAGATTTACTAAGCATAAGGGGGAGTGTAGTGGATTAATATATCTATAGACAGTTTAGGGCAAAAAAAAAGAAATTCACATTAAATGTGGGATATCAAAAATGATTTAGGGTAGAAATTGTTACTTGGGACTTAGCTGAAAATTAAGGGAACTGTTGTCAAGGAGAATCTAATATTACAGTGGGAGAAAAAGTCTACGGTCCAGGAGATTAAATAACTTTATGTTATGTATGGTAAGTAGTACCCAAGGATTAATGAATGTATTATAAGTATCTACGCATACATGCAGTATATTAATTTTTAAGGCAGTCAGAAAAGAGTACGGGAAGGAATATGAAAAATTGGCATTTGGAAAGTATGCATCACCACTGAACAAAAATGTTCTTATTGCAATAGTGTTTTGCAAAATTTCACAAGAATTCTGTTTCACACTTTGGAAGAAAGATGCGATCCTCCCAGCCATAAATCTCCCAAATATTTAAAATGTAATTGAAAAAGGCTGTGTAAATATGAACACTTTTGTAAAAACAAAACAAAAACCCACCCAGGAATGTGTTTTGTTTTAAAAAGATCCAGAGAGGAGCTGTCTGTATGAATACCAAGAGGATTTGTAGTTAAAATGAATTACAAGTCTTCGGTTCTTACATGTCAATTCAGTGCATTAGCCAATTGCCAACTCTTCGTCAGCTCACTGCATAGCAACCTTTTTTACCATTATTGTTACAACCAAGATGGTCTCTGAGAATCAAACAAAAATGAATCATTTCTCTTCTGTGTACTGCAGCCAGTTAAAAAGTACTGCATGCACAAAGCACTAAATATGTAAATCATATTTTCCTTTTCCTTTATGACTGTCCAGATCATTCTTTTGGACACATACATAATCAAATACAAAGACATGCAGTTGCAGACTGCAGAGCAGAGATAGCAAAAAAAGGAATCCATTTTCTTCCTCTGTCTGGTAAGCTAGGAATCGAATGGCAGGATTCCACTAAATATATACACACATGACTCTCTTTCCCTCATTCTCTCTCTCTCTCTCCCTCTCGCTCTCTCTCTAGCTCTCCCTCAACCCCTGTATATAGATACACACACACACATAGATGTGTACATGTAATGCATATGCAAACATACATAATCTTACATATGCACCTATAAAAACATGAGTCCTTTACAAGCATGTTACATACAGATGTTATAAAGAATGGCTGCTTTGATTGGATGTTTCAGATTTGTCATACTCACTATCAGTCAGTTCCCATAGCCGTGGGGGCAGGTCACTAAAATACTCATGGCTCAAGGCAGCCTGTGCTGATAGTCTGTTCTTTGGGGAACACTGTAGGAGCTTGGAAGCCAGATCCTCTGCATAATTCACATAGCTGAGCCTGAAAACACAAGCAAAAAAGAGAGAAATCAGACCAAACAAGAAAAACCACTAAATAAGACATAAAGTTCACCTAATTATTTTTGGAACTTATTTATTCCTGGCACAAAACAAGTTAAATTATCTGCTGAAAATAAAAAGAAGCAGAATTCCTGTTGGTTTTCAGAGTATCTGTTAACTTTAGCTTTTACTCTTGACATCTTCATCTCCTCGATTTAAAACATTTCTACTATAAATTTTTTTAATGTTTATTTATTTTTGACAGAGAGAGACAGAGCATGAGCAAGGGTGGGACAGAGAGAGAGGGAGACACAGAATCCAAAGCAGGCTCCAAGCTCTGAGCTGTCAGCACAGAGCCCGACATGGGGCTTGAACTCACCAGCTGTGAGATCATGACCTGAGCCAAAGTCGGTTGCCTAACCGACTAAGCCACCCAGGCGCCCCAAAACATTTCTACTATAACTAAAGGGCTGATACATTCAGGACACAACAAGGTCCCAAGGTAGAAAATTTCAAGAGATAATTTATCAAAGAGTTGCCAGAATATGTTCACAGAATCTACCTACTGCATACACATCTGGATACATTTATAGGAAAATTAATAGAAAATAACTAGGAGAACCAAAATAAAACTACTATTAAGTTCTCTAGTTACTAAAGTTACTTTTCCTCTAAGAATTTACATTTTCTTACATTGAATATAAAATTATTCACATAAGTACCCTGTCAAATATCAACAATCATAATATTAACAATCAGGTTAACAAAGGGAATATGTATAACCCATATGGGGCTGAATTAATTCAAGATGATCATTAAAACAATAGTAGATAGAAAATATGTGTCTCAAGATTACCAAAAAAGTAGAGAAGTCAAATCTCCCATGTGGTACAACTTCCAAATGCATACCAGATCACACAGTCTAGCCCCCCTTGGTTTTTGTGGAATCTCTATTTCACAGCTCAGCAAAATCAAGTCAAGGTAATTAACATAAAAATGATAAGAGAAGTATTCCTGAAAATGGCTGACATTGATGGACAGTTGACATGTGTCAAGCACCTGCCTAAGCACTTTCCACACATCCTCATATTTATTTGTTGACCAAGGGCATTCTCTCCATCTAATGGTGGTGCAAGCTAAGTGGGAGTCAGAGACTCCCTAATGGATTGCTCTATTAGCACGTTGAGTGGATTTAAAGCCAACTAGAATTACTTGGCTGTAACATGCTTTGCATTTGTTATGCTCTCAGAAAATTACTAAAGGCAACCTGTGGGTTCCCGAGTTTCTGCAACAAGGTACAAAAAACAAGGTGCTCTCTTGTTCTCTCTCTCTGAGAAAGCCAGAGAATATGAGGGCAAGTTGCATCTGCTGGTGAGTATTTTTTCAAAAATCTTGAAGCTACTAAGCACATGGTCAATGAACTTTCTTCAATAACCAACAATTCTTCCCCTTCTCATACTCAAGCTGCTCTTCGGCATTGATTTAAAATTGTTATGGGGAGGGAAGGATTGAAAGTGAAGAGGAGAAAAGGAGGGAATGAATTTGGGGAGCAGAAGAAGCAGGCAGAGAGCAAAGAAAAATACTACTCTGAGCCACCTAAGAGGCCTCTCTAAGGCTTCACACGTGAAGGTCTTACAGATGGTTTCAGTATTTGGCTGCTGTAGTGGCTGTTTAAAAAACAAGTGATCAATGGATTAGTTTTAAATGTCTCTGTCTGGCAAAGACAAATTTGTCCACAGGAGAAGGAATCATTCTCTAAATTGCCTACAGTTTTTTTCCCCCTTTTCTGTAAGAGGGGCCAGTGCCATCCAAATTGTTGCTTCCTCTTCCTAAGATTTTCAGAATTATAAACTTATTAACATCTTTTAAAATACCAAATGCAAAGTTTGAGATTAGATATACTTCATGGTAAAAGCTGCAGTTATATTGAATGCACATGTTAAACATAATCATGGTGAATATGATCATTGATATCATTTTTACATAGCTTTGATGACACACAACAATGCCAGACAGACAGACTAGATTTGAGTTTTTGCCTCGATTCTGTTCTTCTATCTGCAGTTGTTCCAGCTCCAATAAGCCATGATTCACAGTCTGTATAACTACTGATCACATTCAGACTTAGTGCATAAAACACCTAAATATAAAGAATTAACGAATATAAGACAAACCCATTTCTCCTCCCCCAAACTGACTAATGGCAAACTTTAATGTTGGTGAAATAATCAAATGCTTATTTGTGATATTCAGGTTATATACACATACTTAAATTATCATGAAATTATTTTAATTTAGAATGTTTGCTATTTCCTCACTTGCATTTCAAGAACCACTATTATTCCAACTCTCCATATTTTCAACATCAGGGTCTTGTCATTACCTGAACCACTTTTTGAGTCTATCCAAGTTGTTTGCAATATGACACTTCCAAGATACCTTATTTGGACATTTTATCCCAAGCCATAAGTGCATGTTATCAGAATGCTAGATGATTATGGTTGTCTTCACTCTCATTGTGATAATCTATTTAAAAATCTTCCCTTGGAATTCCATTAAGTTCTGTTTTACATATCCTAAAGTTGGGTAATTCAATACATAATAGTTTAGCACTTTTATCTTTCCCTGGTAAATTTAGTCTTTAATCTCTCTGTAGTGACCTTTTTTATTTTCAGTAAAGCTTTTGGACTAAAGTTCACATTTTTTCTTATATTAATATAATGACCTCAGCTTTTGTTTAGTACTTGCCTTGTGTACCTTTGTCATCTTCTTAATGTTTCCCTTCCATAATTTTACAGTATCTCTTTCACAATAGTATATACAGTTGGATTTATTATTTATTCAAGGAGAAAATTTAGTCCATTTGCATTTTGTAATTACTGATGTAGGAATTACTGCTAACATCTTAATCTTGCATTCTATTTTATTCTCTTTTATGTTTTTTCTCTTTTCCTTCCTCCTTTTAAGTTGAATTTTAAAACTGAAGATTTCCATTCTCTGTTTTAGAAGTTACACATTCTATTTCCATCTGTTTCACGATTACTCTTAGCTTTTTCTTTCCTTCTTTTTTTGCATTTCAATATTTATTTAAATGTTTAAACTCCTGCACTAAGTTTTTATAAGCTGATGGATGCTGACAAATTGTTTTTCCCAAAGAACTACAATCATACATCCCAGACATTATAACTATATGACTGAACATTAACACAAGTACCATCTTATCAATTACATAAGACAAATTATCAAGTATACAAATATTGTTAAACAGATCAACAGGAAAATAAAATATTAGACATCTACTCAATTCATTAGTAGAAACTAACTTCTCTGTTTAAAGAAAGGTTGGGAGAGAAGGAAAAAGTTCACACTTCTAACAACAATAGAAGGCAAACAACTTCCAATAAAAATAGGAAAAAATTACAGAATTTTCAGAAATTTTATGATTAAGAATGATTTAAGCTATAAGAACAAAGCATGTTTGCTTTAAAAACAAATATTTACTAAAGGGCATATTCACTATGTTCTACACAAGACAAGCATGACTTTTTACTAAAAGTACTTAATAGCTTGCTCTCACCCTTTTCCACCCTCTCTTTTAACTTGCATCACAAAGTGCAAACATTCAATTAACTTTAAGACGTTTCTGTCTGGAGACGTTAAAGATAGGTGCTTTTGTTACAATGTGGACTTTACGTGAACTTTTCAACCAGAGGTTTGTGATTTTCAAAATGGAGGTTTTCATAATAGCACGAAATGAGATTTATAGAAAGATGTTAAAAAATCATTATAAGACTTGGTCCAAAGCCAACAGAATCAGTCGTTACACAGCCCGATGAATATTGTTTTAAATGTGAGAGACATGAACATAAAGTAACAGGCACATAGCCATATGGGCCCTACTGTCAATGTCTGAAATGACTGAAGGGATAAACCACAGAAGATCTAGATTGTTTTCCACAGGTCCTGAATTTTAATTCTCTATGATATTAAAAACATACAAGTATTGTGGCTGGGTATTTTGGCACCCAATCTCTTTAAATATTTCCTATATATTGATAAGATTCTGGCACATGCATAGAAGTGAAGAAGACTTATAACTCAAACTTCACACTTTCAGAAAAGGTCAACTGATAAAAATGATAAGCATGTTTTAAATGCTGAACAGCAAGAATCCTTTGGTAAGTTTCCAAACAGGCTGATGATCATCCAAACACAGAGGCTGCAATTCTGCCAAATTCAAGGTCTGATAAAACTGCTTATCAATACTCCTATGAGAGCTTCATTAGATTTGCCATTCATCAAGCCTACGTGTAGGCTAATATGTTTGATAAGCTGGTTCCTATCTTAAGCTCCATTTCCAAGGCAATACCATCAGGTAGTCCCGTTTTATTGACTGTGACTGCAGTTTTTATGACTACTGGTATCTATGAAGTACAGCTGGATTTTAGGACAAAAGTTGCTTTTAAAAGCTCTAATTTGTCTTATAAACTTTGCTGCATCTTTACATTTCATGTCACCTTCAATTAACGCTAGGACAACCAGATTAGCGCTCTCCCAAGACCCACAACATGCTGACAGTGACACAATGACAAGGTTTTTCTAGAAACTTCATTTTTATGAAACCTAACCAGTCCTCAACTGCCTGGCTGGATGGCAGTGCACCACCATCAGATGGCCAGTCCAGAATCTGCATGCCTGCTTTCTCCACGAGAGAAGGATGGCCAGGTTGTTTCACCTAGTCTTACTATGTGGTAATGCCAGACTCTGTAAGTTCCTCTGTAAATCTGTTTAGGGTCACACTGGTTAGACTCTCCAGAGTATGTATTCACAAGAGTTGGTCAGTTCATCTCAGCCATACGTAGTTAAAAAACACTCAAGGATTATGAGTGAATTGAAATTAAAAAAAAAAAGAATATAGAAAATAGAAACGACGTAAAGAAACTGTAGTCTACTTCAATATGCTAACTACACTTGGAACTCTCTGTGCTTTGAGAGAGAGCTTGGGAGTAATGGGAAATAAAATGAACCCCCAAGCAAGCAGCAGCAATTCTTTAACCCAGTAATGAGGCAAGAGAAAGGAAGTTCCCCCAGGTTTAGCCCATCTAGGTCAGAATGCTTGTAAAATGCTTTCCTGATTTTAAATCCATCCTCCTGTGTCCTAGTTAACCCCTCTCTTGGAGCTTCTTGGTGGAACAGTTACGAATTTCTATAGTTCACTTGTCTGTACAGAGGTTGTGCTGTGTTCCTGACAGGTCTCCATTGCCCTTCAGAACTTAATAAATATGTGGCCAAGAACACCACAGATCTGCCCCATCTGCGGCCAGGGCTGTCTGCTTTTAGGATCAGTTGGTTTTGTTCTGTTTTTGTTTTTTACCACCAAGGATCTGAGAAGAAAACTTCCACAGTTTGTACCTTCACCCTCAGTTCTCCTAGTGGGTGGCTCCTTAAACATTTTAAACATTCCACTTGAACTTCTTAATGTTTAAACTGTAGCTTCAGCTTCTTGCTGGACAATACAAGAACATCGAAACACCTCACATCTCATGATACTAGTCCCATCTCTCAAGTGGTATTGTCTCATATTTTATTCCTAATTTCTGTGATTTTCAAAAACATACAAATTAAATGCCGCTATTGTTACTACTACTTAGATTTATCCATGTTTGTAATTTATTTAATCACCTTTCTTCTCATGTTTCAGATGTTCTTTCCATGACAAAAGAACTTTTTAGTGGCAAATTCTCTCAGTTTTGTTTTCATACAGGATAATAGTTTGGCTGGAGATATAATTGTAGGTTCAAAGCATTTCCCCCTACTCTGAAGATATTATTTCACTGGCTTCTGCTGTTGCTGCTGCCAGCTCTTATCTTCCTCCTTTTATGACTGTACTGTAAGGTATTCTTTTGATATCGCCTGCTTGGTATTCAGTGTTTCCTGAATATGATGCTTCATGTCTTTCAACAATTCTGGAAAAAATACCCGTCGTTACTTTTCGAATATTGCCTATCTCCATTCTTTCTCTTCTCTCATTTTGTAACCACAACACGATGCCATCTTCTAAAGTTTTCCATGTCTTTACTCCTTTCATATTTTCCTTCTGTCTCTCCCTGTGCTCTCCATTCTGAGTCATTACTTCAGAGCTATCTTCCAGTTCAACTAATTCTCTAATCAGCTGCATCTAATAGCCTATTTTTCTTGTTCATTTTGTTTTTATAAGTTCTTTTTAAGTCTTTGAGAAATGTGTGTGTCCAGTTTTGATGGTTTCTTGTTCAAGTTGTAAATTTGGTCTTTTTCTTTCTTTACAGCATTTTGAATATAGCTATGCTTTATGTCTCATAATTTCCAACTTCTGAAGTTCTGGGTGAGGTGGCCAATTTTGATGTTTTGCTACTGACCCTCATTCACAATGACTTTTTCTCAAATGTTTTATAATTGTGGATTGTGAGCTCATCCCTGGCTAATGTTAATCTGTGGGAATTCTGAGGGGTCTGGGTGAAGAGTATCTTTCTTCATAGGGATTTTCTTTTGCTTCTGCCAAGAGTCCTGAGGTTCTCTTAACACGTAGGCACTCCAAGTTCTTTCTGTTGGCTTCTGTGAACATGTGAGTTATGCAAATTTAAACCTAAAATTCTAGGGATGCCTGAGTGGTTCAGGTGGTTAAGCAGCCAACTTTGGCTCAAGTCATGATCTTGCGGTATGTGAGTTTGAACCCCGTGTCAGGCTCTGTGCTGACAGCAGAGTCTGGAGCCTGCTTCAGATTCTGTGTCTCCCTCTCTCTCTGCTCCTTCCCTACTCACACTCTGTCTCTGTCTCTCTCTCAAAAATAAATAAACATTAAAAAAATTTTAAACCTAAAATTCTAGAATTTTCAGGGGATGTTTTCATCCCCATCTAGAGTCAAGACCAACATAGTTGTCTTTGCCAGTCTCTAGGCTGGAAGTAGATATTTTCAGCCAGCCCATTACCGAGGTTGAAATATTTTGAGTGTCTTGACTATGTGGAGTATCTGATTCTTACGCTGTGCCTTTCTCAGGCCCAAAGCTTTGTTTCCTGACCCAGAAATGGCTCCAAGTCCCTGTTTTAACAGCACCTCCAGGGCAGCCGCAACTTTAATACTTACTTATCACTCTGGTTTCTTCAGTCTTTATTACTGGAGATTTCACTTAATGTCTTCTTGGTTCAGCTACGCATATGCATTTGAAAGGAAGCACTTGCTGTATCTTCTTCAGCATTTTAGGTCAATTTTTGTGCTACTTTCAAGTTTTGAGAGATTTGCCCCTGCCATAAGTTTTTATTTATAATCTTCTCAATCTAATTAGTTATTATAAAATCATCTATACTTGTAATCTTTAGGACTTTCTCCCTGGAATCACTAAATCAGGGTTGTTTCCCTACCTTAAAAACAAACAAGCAAAACAAAACAATAATTAGTTCTTCTAGATCACTTCTATGAAGCCTCAACATTAGCTAACTGAAGTTGTTTTAGGCAAATGTTCTTTCACCCCTCAACTTTATAGATCAGTCTCAAATGCATTACCTAAATGAAAGAAGCCAAAGGCTACATACATACTCAATAATTCCACTTATGAGACATTCTGGAAAAGGTAAAATTCTAGAAACAAAAGAGTGATCAGTGGTTGTCAGAAGCTGGGGGTGGGAGGGGTTAACAAAGAGCACAGGAGAAGAATTTCAGATGGTTCTACATCTTGATTAGAAAGGATGGACATCAGGCCATCTAGAGATGTGAGATGGAACGATCAGGGGAACTCATCAAGGAAATTCGGCAGAGGGAACAGCATAGAGAGATGAGTTACTGCACATTTGTCACCAGAAATGTTCAGCCCTTAGGGGTGAACAGCTGACCCCTATGAGTGGCTGACATCAGGACTTCCATGTCTGAGGGGACAGGGTGCAATGGCTCAGGGGATGTCCTGCCAAATGGGGAGGGGCTACTGCCAGTGGTTAGGCCTTCCCACTGACTTGAGTGCTTGATCCTACATCACCAAGCAGGGACCTGCCTCTCACTGTCAGACTGCACCTATCAGCTGGGAGGGTGAATTCAGGGAACTCCATGTTCATGAAGGATCCCATAAACGTGGTAGGATATGTGGGACAGAGGAATTTCGTGTTCATTCCATACTCATTTTTTAAAAAGTAAAAGATATTTATTGTTTGTGGAAACTCTCTGTAAAACCTAAAGAATTTTCAAATTACAAATGTAGATGACAATGAAAAGAAACAATCCTTGCTGAATTCAGAATGTGTGTGGAGAGCACCTTATGAGTAACTTTCAAACAAATGGTTTTACTATAGTTGAGAATAATGGCATGTTGCTCTTCTAATCATAATGAATATTTTTCATTTTCCTAGTCCTTATTCCTATACACACACACACACACACACACTTTACCTGTATTAAAAAGAAAGATATGAAAGAAAGTGACATGAATAGTAAAAGACTGCCTCAGACCAGGGGTATGGAGCAGGATATTTCCTTTATTCCTTGTGCAGGTCAGTTTCCGCACCTCAAGAATGAGGAAGATGGAACAGATGGTCTTGAAGGCTGTCTAGCTCTAAGGTTATATTCCTCCAATCTAGGAAGAATCTCACTGTGAGCCAGACGCAGGAAGGATTAGCACAGCCACACTGGCCTGCTATCGCGAACCTACCAGAACATTCCTCCTTGTCACCAATGAGATGATCTAACGTGCCTCACCTCACTCAAGCTGTCAACTAAGTGCCTTGCAAGGTCACCTAAGGTTCTAAGCCATCCTGAAAACAAAGAGCCAAGTGAATCCAGAGTGTTTTGCCAGATTAAAGGAGGCTGACAAAGTGGAGAGGACAGAACTGAAGGTGAAGGATGAATCTGATGGGGCAGAAAAGAGGAAGAGTGGAGCTACGGTGAGGCAGCAAGGGCTACTTCCTGTAAGGCATGCTTTCCAGTATAGCCTGGGAATAGGACATCTGCTGAATGACTGAGTGTTTGCTCAGAGTATATTAACTATAACACCTATAGACACTTTACCTGAGAAACATGCATTTAAAAAGTAAGCAATCATTTTTAGCAAAAACATCTTAAGGTCAAATCCCAGTCCTTAAGGGACATCTTCAAAGTATGCAGCTCCTAGGGGCACCTGGGTGGCTCAGTGGTTAAGTGTTTGACTTTGGCTCAGGTCATGATTTCACAGTTTGTGAGTGTGAGCCAGTATCAGGCTCTCTGCTGACAGCTCAGAGCCTGGAGCTTGCTTTGGATTCTGTGCTTCTCCTTCTCTTTCCTTTATTTTTCCTCCCTTCCTCCCTTCCTTTGTTCCTTCCTTCCTTCATCCGTCCCTCCCTCCCTCTCTCTGTCTCTCTTTCTTTCAGTGAGAAGGAAATTGGTTCTTGTCTTTTTTTTAAAGTACATCATAAGCTAGGAGTACAAGTTTATTTGTTTGTTTTTGTTACACTGTGGTTTGATGACACTTCCTCTAAAATTGATGATATGTCTGCTTTTAGAATTAAGACAAGTCACATTTTGTTCCCAAGAGTCACCTTCTAAATATCTCTATAAAAATCTTCACTGGGATTTACTAATATTTTAGCTCATGAAAGCTAGACATAAAGAGTAGAGGTGTAGTAAGTTCCATTTATTTAGATCATTCAATGAGGATACTACCTTCCATATAACAGTCGAAGAGGAAGTAAAAGGGAACAGAAATTTCTAGAATATTCTTCACTGCATCCTATGATGGCATAGAACTACATACATTGTGGGCCTGTATGCGGAACACTCTATGTGCTTGGTCTCACAGGGCTGGAAATAGAGCAACCTGAGTGAGATGCTGAAAGTCTCTATATTCACGCTTTACTCACTGCCACACTCGTCATGCAGTGAAGCTGGAGGCCTTGGTCCTTTCATTTGACAGCACACATACTGTCACTGTGGCAAAGGTGCCAACAAGGGCATTGGTCACTGGATTATACAGCAATTAATCTCTTGAAAATGACTTGTGAAGAAGTCTGCCCACCCATAAAGGCAGCCTATTTCCTCAACTGCACTAACCTGGACTGTCAGATGTACTATTTTCTTGCTACACATCAAAAACGGAATGCTCATTTAATTACCTTCTTATCAAAGGTTTTGACTAAGAGGGAGAACTATGGTCATAAAATCACTCTGATTTTTCTAAAAGTAACTTATTTTTAGAAAATAGGTTCAGATTTATTCATTTGCAAAGAAGTGTCAGTAATTTGTCAAGCAAAGCGTGAAGGAAACCCCTGACATCAGAATAAAAGAGAAAGACTAATAAGGAAAGGTTTAGGCCTGGGCAGTGAACTTCTCAACCCCAGGTGCTAGGCTGTGCAATAAAAAGAGAGGCAAGGAGTCTTAGTTACATTAATAATGAACACACAGAGTTACTTAATGCTGAGGCTTCCTTTGCCAGTGCACTTCGTAAAAAAAATAAAATAATAGTAATAATAATAATAATAATGGGATTCTTCCCCTCAAGGTAAACAGATAACATTTTTATATTAGTTTCCATAAATAGATTGTGTTTTGTTGTGCATAGAAAATTGTTCAATTCTCATTCATTTATTCTGGTGAAACTATTTAATGACACAATCTCCCTGGAAGACATTCTATATAAGTACACTTATATAGGTGTACTATATAAGTCAGTACACCTGACTGTCAAAATGCTATATAATGCTAATGCTATAGATAAGGAATTCTACAGTTCACAAAGTGCTTTCACATGTATTATTTTATTTGATCCAGATAATCAAAGGGTCAAAATGAAGAGCATCCAGGTTTGTGACTCTTGAGTCTCAGTGTCCATTACATGTCACACCAAAGATTTACTCCTAATACCATATATGCATACACACACATACAAGATGTGCATTACCAAGTTGGTAAGAGGGTTATTGGGTTATTTTAAAGTTTTCCTTAAGGACACCTTATATTTTTCTATATTTCTCTCTTTCTTTAATTCTGAACTCTATTTCTATAGAGACTACTCTTTCTATATTCTTGTTAACACTTGCATTGCCCTATATTAAGAGGACAAAGAGAGTCCAGCTTTTATATGGATAAGATGAATAGACCCCAGAGTTAGTCATGGTAATCCAAACTTCTCAATCTCTCCTTCAGATCTAACCTTACTCAATATATAGTTGCCATCACAGTAAACTGTATCTGGTGGAAAAGTACAGAAAATGCAGGATATGAATCCTCAGCAGGATATGAATCAATCAACTTTTTGAAAACACTACCACTAACACTCAAGAGTATTATAAACTGCCAAAAAGTGGGACAGAAAAAGGAATATTAAATTCTTGATTTGGACTTCAGAGCATAGTTAGATAATATTTATCCCAAATTTCTTAGTTTTGATTTTATTCATTACTATTTTCTATCATCCTTGGAAAATAGATAGATGTCTTTGCAATGTTTAGGTTCACTTTGAAATCATATAAAATGGTCAGGCTTTTGCAAATTGGTTAACTTATCACATGGTTATACTAGCCTTTCCTATGTACTCATATGAAGATATAGATTATACTAGCATTTCCTTACTAATATGAAGCTATAGATTTTTCATATTTACATTTTATAAATCTTCTGATACAGATATTATGATAAAATATTCACAGAGATAAGCTAATATAAGTGAACCCCTTGTTATATTGTTTTCAACAAAAGCTGTGGTGTACTTAAGCTTATTT